>JBAMBP010000982.1:45000-413041 GCA_037044515.1 Phortica magna | reverse complement strand
AGAGAGTTACAAACGGCGTCAAGGGAATGAGACTGTCGTCGATGATGTCAATACCATAAACATCGTTCGCGAAGATACAAACTAGCCCCATACACGAATTCATGTGATAGAATTTATTAAATTCTGTTCATAGCAAAGCCTTAGGAGAACAATATCCATCTCCAATGGAAAAACAATTCTAATTTTGCGGTCTTGGTACAAATCATTAATGGATACATTACATTTTATAATGTATACCTGTACTTAAACTAATTACTTTTGTACTTATTTTTTTTAAATTCATTTATGTATTTATGATTTAAATAGAAGCCATAAAGTGCCTAAATAAAAACTGCAATCTGTTATTCTATATATTTATACGCCGTCTACGTTCAGATATAATATGATTTCGTAAATTTTTATTAGTAAATATTGGTCACAGGTAAAAAAGGTATTTAACAAACCAAGATATTGTTTGTCAGCGTCACCGTTTTTCACGATTAATGATAAAATCTGAAAACAGTTCCTAATCGGGCATACATCAAAAATCAAAAATATGTATAGTATAGGGGGCATCTCAACTATTGTTGTTATTTTGGCTCAATATAAGGAGGTGTTGTTGTAGTTTGAATGTGGTCGTCGCTTATCAACTTGCTGCCCTAGAGACGAAGGCCTAAGTGTTGTTGCTAACTTTCATGCCTCGCTATAATTGTGGATTCTTCTGAGCCTATGTCGCTGTTTAACGCGTAGTATTCATGAATTTATCTGGTATCGCTCATTTAAATAGTTTAAGCCATTTAAACTTGATCTCTCGTCTACCCAAGATATTTCTATTTCTGAACACGGACGGACAAGGGCTCAATCAATTTATATTGTCTTCCTGATCATGAATATATGTACTGCCATATCTTCTCCTTGAATGCCTTATATACTATTGCTCTCAAATCAACACACTGTATGTGCAGGGTATAAGAAAAAATTGTAGTCATAATTTAACCTTATCTGGGCTCTTGTCTTTAACATAAAATCGCAATCAGCTTTAATATTTCTCTGCCCTCTCTTAAAAAACAAAAACTGAAATTCCCGTAGCGTTATTTCATAACTGTTCGCGCTAACTGTTGGACGTCTTAGTTAATTTAGCTTACAGCTAAAAATTTATTTAAATTTAGTATTAAAAAATATTCATATTAAGAAGTTATGAATCGAAGTCGAAAAAAAATCTCACGTCCTGACAATCCATACACCACGGCAAATGTGTTTTCGCGTGGGAGCTTCTGGTAAGTCCTATGCTTGTATGTACTTTATGTGAAATTCAACACAGAGTATGATGGGATTCTTTTAACTTTGAGCAAAGACCTCACGTGTGATAAGGGGCCGTCAAGTATTATGTAATTAAATTTTTGAAGATTTTTGACCCTCCAACCCCAATATGTAACGCACTCTAACTTTTCTTAATACCCTCATAAACGTTATGTTAAAGACAACATTTTATGTAGTGTTCATATTGGGTTTGCAGTAATGATATATAACACAAGAGGTATCTAACACGTAAAAAATACAATGTTGTTTATTTTATAAATTCACATTATTATTTAAAAAACAAACACAAGTAATGTAATAAATATTTGCTTAATTGTAAAATATGATAAAATAGTGCAATGAGTACGAAGTCTACTGATCGATATTCCAGATTCTTTCGCTTCTGGTGTTCGAGCTATAGCTTTTAAGAAAAGTGAATGGGGAATGGTGCTGGGATAGCCGGAAGGAGTGGTTGTGTCACAAAACCTTTTAAACTTGTTCTGCTGCCGGACTCTTACGGCTCTATCGTCCAAATTTCAAGTATCTAGCTATTTGAGTTTCCAAGAATCATTGCTGAGGACAGACGGACGGACATACCTAGATCATCGTCCTATTTTCAACTAAATCAAGAACAAATATACATTGTAGTGTCTTATTCCCCTTCTTTGCGTTATTTAGTTTTGCTCTTAAACAAACTTGATATACCCTGATTCAACATGTTTTAAATTTTTATATGATACACATGTGAGCTTAATTGCTAGTTATAATCATGTAGCATAATTATTATGATTTTTTACATTCGCTAATCGCGTCTTTGATAAGAGAAATATAAAGCTTGTTTAACCGTCTCGTGTGCAGATTGGCAACAAAACTATGTGTCTGAATTATATAAAAAAAAGTAGTTATACAAGGGCGTAGGTGGGACTACACTAAAGGGGATCGTAAGAAAATTGACACATTTTTAGATAACATTTTGCAGAACTTAACAGCGTCTACTACGACTAACAAAGGACTATTTTTTTCGATATTGTTATTGTTTTCAGATGTTTTTTTTAAACTTTGTGTAAAGCCAACAGATTTACAGTCAGACTCGATCACTTATATCTAAACATATTATTTCTTTAATATATAATAATAATAATTTTGAAATAAAATTGTTCTACATTTCGTTCGTCAACAGGTGGATGAAGGATATTTTTCAACGCGGCTTAAAAGGTCCTTTTACAGAAGAGGAACTCTATCAACACCGAAAATCATTAGATAGCAGGGGTGTTACAGATAAATTTCAAAAGTTATGGGATCAAGAGAAGCTACGCCACAATCCCAGCGTTATACGCATGATTGTCCGTGCGTATGGCAAAACTTTCATACCATTTACATTTTTCTATATCACAGATATCTTTGGAAAGTAAGTTCTAATATATACCTCTTTAACGTTTTTGATACTTAACATTCATTTATGGATCAAAGGTGTCTTGTTCCCTATTTTCTTGGCGGCTTAGTCGGATTCTTCGCCACTGGCCAAACTAAAATAACCAAAACGGAATCTTATCTGTTCGCACTTGGCATTGTCGCCTGTATAATGCTGCCGCTACTATCATATCATCACATTTTTTACTGTCTTTATCAAATTGCCACCAAAATACGTTTGGCTCTGTCTGGTCTTATGTACCGCAAATGTTTGGAGATATCGCAAGGCAGAAACAATGACGGGCTGCCTGGTCGCGCCATTAATATTCTTTCGAATGATCTTGGGCGATTCGAACAGGCACTATGCGCTCTGCAAGACATTTGGAAGGCCCCAGTTGAGGCATTAATAGTAGGCTATCTCATGTACAGAGAAATCGGTATATCTGCTGTCATTGGGGTTTCATGTATGTTGAGCTTTATACCGGTGCAAGCGTGGTGGGCTAAAAAGGTAGCGTTCTACCGTCAGCGGGCAGCCAAACGTACGGACTTGCGTATCAAACTTATGAATGAGATAATACAGGGCATTCAAGTTATCAAGATGTATGCCTGGGAGAAGTCGTTTGCACGTGTCATTGCCGAGGAACGGGTTAAGGAAGTGAAATATATACGCGGCAGGTCTTACATGTGTGCGGCTATAAATTGTACATCGATGATATCTCCAGTGTCGATCTTTGTAGCACTCGCCTCGTATGTCTATTTGGGTGACGTCCTTACGGCACAAAAAGTTTATATTGTATCATCGTACATATCAATGCTTCATTTTTCATTGGTGATATTCTGGCCAAATTCAATTACACTCATTGCCGAGGCTGTGGTCTCTGCTCGCCGATGTGAGGCATTTTTGCTTGATGGCGAAGAAGATGAAACGTCAATAAAAAAACAAAAAAAGGCTACAACTTTTTTGAAAACAAGAGACGAGACAAATGACACGTTGTTACAAAATTTTCCATCACCTGAAAAAAAGTTGCGTAATTACGATCCAGACTCACAGGAAAAATGTGTCGTTCTCAACAACGCCACAGCTTCTTGGGGTACAATCGATGGTCAAACCAGTTATGCAATTGAGGAATTTAATCTTGATGTACCTGATAAGACTTTGGCAGCCGTTGTTGGTCCGGTAGGCGCTGGTAAATCCAGTTTGTTGAATGTATTACTTGGCGAAGTAAAAATCCTCTCAGGAGATGTAAAAGTTCACGGAAAGATTTCGTACGCTTCACAGGAACCGTGGGTCTTCGAAGGCACTATTCGTGACAACATCGTCTTTGTGGAAGACTACAACGAACGACGGTACAAGCGTGTTATCAAAGTTTGTGCCTTGGAGCGGGACTTGGAACTGTTGCCACGTGGCGATCTAACGATTGTCGGCGAGCGTGGTGTCAGTCTAAGTGGCGGTCAGAAAGCGAGAGTGAATTTAGCGCGAGCTGTCTATCGTAAGGCTGATATATATCTTTTGGATGACCCGCTCTCGGCTGTGGATACTCACGTCGGCAAACACATTTTTGAACGTTGTATTCGAGACTTTCTAAACGGAACAATCAGAATTTTGGTAACCCACCAACTGCAGTATCTGTTTGATATAGAGCAGCTTGTCTTGATGGGTTTCGGGAGGATAGTTGCACAAGGCAGTTACCAGGAACTACAGCAGTCGCGGCAGTTTCAATTCCTTTCTCAATCCCACGACGAAGGCGGTGTTGACACTATAAGTCATCACAGCGAGGCAAGTCATTTGTCGCGTAGTGATTCAGAAAAAAGCATGGATCGCTATAAGCCGTTGTTAAGGCCCGATGAACAATCGGTCGAAGATCTGAACAAGGAGCAACAAGCAGTCGGAGCAGTTAAGCTCAGTGCTTATATGTCTTACTTTAAGGCATTGCAAAGCAAATTCTTTCTCTTATTGATTATAGCGTTGTTTATTATGGCGCGTGTTATGCTGACCGGTGTGGATTACTTTCTATCGCGGTGGTGAGTTTTCGGCATTGCAATAATCACGGTTAGTTTTTATAAAATCATTGTATAATATTTTCAGGGTAATTTGGGAAGAAAACGTTGCCGTGCTCAATGATACTGTGGTCACAAATGCTACCGGCAACGACACTTTGTTGATGGAAATCTCGGAAACTGAAAGAGATTCGCAAAGACAACAAATGCTTATATTCTATATGATTCTATTGGGAACAACAACGGTCATTTATGTATTGCGCACATTTGGCTTCTTCAAGATGTGTTTACGCATCTCTTTAAAACTGCACGATCGTCTCTTTCGTGGCATTACACGTGCGAACATGTACTTCTTCAACACAAACTCCTCCGGCAGGATACTAAACAGATTTTCAAAAGATATTGGAACAGTGGACACCGAACTGCCACGCACGCTTCTTGAGTGTCTATTGGTAAATACGAGTGCTCTTCGATTTGTTCTAGGTATTCATACAACTTTATTAAATAGTTTTTGATAGACTTGTTAGGAGTCCTCATTATCGTCGCTATTGCAAACTGCTGGCTTCTGGTGCCAGCTGCTTTCGTTGTCATACTCCTAACACTTATTCGCTACCTCTACGTGAACACGAGTCGCAGTGTGAAGCGCATTGAAGCGGCTTGTAAGTTACTTTCCTAAATATCTATGCAGATTAGGCTATATCTTATAAGTTTTGTTTGTCTAGCGCTCAGTCCTATGTTTTCCCTAACCAATCAAACGTTCCAGGGGCTTACCACGATACGCGCTCTACAGGCTCAGGTTGCATTGGAAGGTGAATTTCATGAATATCAAAACGCCAACACCTCAGCTTGGTTTGTGTTTCAATCATGCACACGTGCCTTTGCACTCTGGTCGGATCTCACATGCGTGCTTTACATTACCGCTGTCACATTCAGTTTTCTTTTGCTTCCTAATGACTTTAACAGTGGTGATGTCGGCTTGGCCATCTTGTATTCGACCACCTTAGTTACCAAGTGTCAGTGGGGTCTACGGCAAACTGCCCAGCTAGAAAACCAGATGACCTGTGTCGAACGCATATTGGAGTACACGGAGCAACCGTCGGAGCCGCCGTTAGAGACAGCAGAGAAATTCAAACCGAAGCATGAGTGGCCGAATCAAGGACGAATCGAGTTCATCAACTTTAAACTTCGCTACTCGCCACAAGAGGCATACGTACTTAAGAATCTCAACTTCACAATCGAACCACGCGAGAAGATTGGTATTGTGGGACGAACTGGTGCCGGTAAATCATCTATAATTCAATCGATTTTCCGTTTGGCATCCAATGAGGGTATTATACGCATTGACGACATTGACATTGAGAACATGGGTCTCCACGATTTGCGTAGTAAAATATCGATAATACCTCAGGATCCAGTGCTGTTCTCTGGAACATTGCGTTACAATTTGGATCCACTCGAGCAACGCAGTGATGATGAAATGTGGCATGCACTTGGTGACGTCGAATTACGAGCGCATGTATCAACACTGATTGGCGGTCTGAATTATCGTCTGTTTGATGGTGGCGCCAATTTTAGCATTGGCCAACGACAACTTGTGTGTCTGGCGCGAGCAATATTGCGGAACAACAAAATTCTGATTCTTGATGAGGCGACAGCTAATGTGGATCCAGAGTGAGTATAAAATGGTGTATTTTAAAAACGTTTCTGTAGTTTCAACCATTTTGTTAGAACGGATAAGCTCATTCAAAAGACGATACGTACAAAGTTTGCCGACTGTACGGTACTCACAATTGCCCATCGTCTACATACGGTGATGGACAGTGATCGCGTACTGGTCATGGATGCCGGAGAGGCCCAAGAACTTGGTCATCCTCACGATCTTTTGCAGCGTCCTGGTGGTTATTTACGTCAGTTGGTTGATAACACGGGCAATGCCTCATCATCTGCTCTGCAAAGTGCTGCTGAACAGAGTTATTTGCGCCACCTTAATGAGAAAAGCTTCGATCACGTAAACACAAAAATGAGCGTACTGAAGTATAAAGAATAATGTCAATCTGACTTATTTTTATGGAGCATACATTAGCAGAATAAGTAAATGTCAATGAATAAAGCTTATTTAATACTACTTGCTTTGAGAATTGTTGCACTTACGCATCTTTAACTGCAATAATTGATTCGTGAGGTTCAATGCTGTTAGATATTTTTGGGCTAGTAAGTTGTTTGTTTTATTTTCAGATGCAAGGGAAACTACTGACACTTCTTCCAAGTGGCAGCTTACCGATAATGTAGTTAATAAGTAAAGACAATTTTTTTTTAAATACCCTTTCAAAATTCCGAATCATTTTCTGTGCCAGATCAACATTTTTTAAGCTTCATGGTTTTAAGGTATTCAGATACACTTTCGGCAATAGGAGCATAATTCGATAGCACGTTTCGACTCGAATGTAAACACGCACACACACACTGAAATAATAAAACTAAGTAGTAAACTAAAACTGCAATGTATCTGTTAGTTTGTGTATAGATTCGTGTGCCAACTAAGTGCAGATATTTGTTTTTGCAATCTGTAATTCGTTAGTTCGGAAATTAGATAAGATATCTCCATGGGCATCCGAAGGTGTCGTTGGTCGTTGTAGCCGTTGGCTCAAAGCACAACAAATCAACGTCCAAATGCCCCTCAAAATGTCTGATGTGTACCTGTCAATGGGCATTTAGATAAACTAGCTGTCTCTCAAGCTTCGATAGAGTTGAAATCATTGATTTATAACAAAGAATTCCAATAAACACAGTTAAAAATCCAAAATTTTTGCACTAATGAAATCATTTACGAACAAAATCGCGTGCGGAACGGATCTACTGCCATTGTCCGGTAGACATCAAAAAGAAAAACTGGGAAATAACAACAAATTTTGAAATATAGGACGCTCTAATCAATGCTTAAGGGAAAGCGCCTAATTAAGTAGTTCAGCATTTCAGTTCAATGACATGCATTCGTTTAAGGAGCCACAAAAACGTCAACTGAATCCTGTTTTAAAGGCAAATTTTTTCTCAAAGTGGTTTTTTCTGTGAGTGCCTTAAACAAATTGTTTGTTTTTTATAAAAAATCAGTAAAGTGTTAATAGTTTATAGTGACTAATGGCTTATTGTGAAATACTTTTGATTTAAACTTTACCGACAGTATTGTTTTTGTGCTGTGATTTATGAATGTTTGTGGACCAACGGTGACTCAACAATAAAAAAACACTGAAAATATAAAAACTGTGAATTATGAAGTCCGGCTATATGATAAGATATGATTACAAGCTTATTGGTAGTTGGTTTTGCTATTATAAATTTTAACCTTGGCTAAGAGCTGATTGATCGTACACCATTTATGGTTAATTAGTTATAGTGAGACTTTAGATACTTTTGAAATGATGTCGTTGATTTTGACAGATGGACGCGTGAAATATTAAGAAAAGGTCATAAGGATGTGTTGCTACCGGAGGACTTGTATGAACAATTACCACGACTAGAGAGCACTTCTGTATCGTCAGTGTTATTCAAGCGCTGGGAACGCGAAGTTCGACGCAAACGACCAAGTTTGTTACGTATGATTTTCGGCGCATTCGGTTGGAAATTTGTGCCGGTCTGTATTTTATACTCATTACTGGAGATCTCAATACAGTAAGTGTTAATGAAAACGCATTTCTAAATTAACACATTAAAACAAAAATGATTGTAGCGCATGCCAACCACTTTTCCTGGGCGGCCTGGTATCATACTTCTCTGATATTGGTTCTGATGTTTCACTAAAACGTGCATATTTGTACGCTACCGGCATCGTGCTGTGCTCGCTGATTAACACGCTTTGTTATCACCCATTCATGTTCTATCTGTTTGAGCTAGGCACTAGTGTACGGTTGGGCTGCGCTGGCCTTGTCTACAGAAAGTGTCTGCGTGCCTCTGTCACAGCGGACAATAGTGGTATGAGTGGCTTTGCCATAGCACTGCTTTCCACAGACCTGCCGCAGTTCAATCAAACGTTTACTTTTTTTCACGAACTGTGGAAAGGACCGATAGAATGCGCAGTTTTTGGTTATATTATCTACAGAGTGATCGGCTGGACAGCATTTGTTGGCATCGCAACACTTATTGTTTTCATACCGCTTCAGGCTTGGGCAGCAAAGGCGACTGCACGGTTCAAGAACGCATCCGCCGAATACGGCGATGATCGAGTGAAACTAATGAATGAGATAATCACTGCGATACAAGTTATCAAAATGTATGCTTGGGAGAAGTCATTTGCCCGTATCATTGCTGCAATACGGCGAAAAGAAGTGAAGGCCATACGTGGTTCGACGAATATATACGCGGCTTTACAATGCACATCCATGATATCTAAGCTGTCTTTGTTCTTGTGCTTGATCACGTATGTGTACACCAAGAATGTCGTTACCGCACAGAAGGTTTTCATTGTTTCGTCGTATTACGATCGTCTAAACGATTCGCTGTTGCATTTTTGGCCGCTAGCGATCAACACTTGGATGGAAACAGCTGTAGTCGCTAGACGTGTTGTGGTCTTTCTTATGCAGAGCGAGGATCCCGCCGATGGCGGTATCGAAAATTTTGGCGTGGATGACAAGGACAAGGGCAATTTCAGCGGTCGCATACACAATCCGCACGCACTTAGCAAGAGCGTCATATTGCATAAGCTGAGCGCTAGTTGGGACAAAGCGGAGCATGAGAAGCATCAATCGCATATTCAGGATATTACCTTTGAGGTGCGTGAGCGCCAGTTTTTTGGCATCATTGGCAATGTGGGCGCGGGTAAGACAACACTCCTGAACGCGTTGCTCGGTGAACTGGAAATCATAGACGGTAATGTCGAAATAAATGGCGTCATTAGCTATGCACCGCAAGAGCCTTGGATATTTCAGACAAGTTTACGCGACAACATCATCTTCATGGATAAATTTGACTTGGCACGCTATCAGGCGGTTATTTCGGCTTGCCAGCTGGAAAAAGACATACAACAATTGCCATACGGTGATTCGACAATAGTCGGCGAGCGCGGAATTAGTTTGAGTGGCGGGCAAAAGGCGAGAATCAGTTTAGCACGCGCAGTTTACAGACATGCAGACATTTACATATTCGATGATCCTCTGTCTGCGGTTGATTCACACGTGGGCAGGCTGCTTTTGAATAATTGTATACATGAGTTCCTGGACGATAAGATCCGAATACTAGTTACGCATCGTGTGCAAATGCTTAAGCATGTCGATCATTTGGTGCTCATGGAGGCCGGTCATGCCACTATCCAAGGTAACTACGATGCGTTGAAAAATCTTGTACGTTTTCGCATGTCGCTAGTCAACGACAGTGAGGTGGCAAAATTAAGAGCACTGCGTACCGATAGCATTTTTGACAAGGATACCAGCTTGGCTGAACAAAATAAACCGATTAAACTTTATGACAGCGGCGAAAATCGTAGAGAACAACAGATTCGTGGACGCGTTAAGTTTCGCACTTACTTAGCATACTTTCGCACCTTGCGGTTGCTTTGGCTGGTGCCAGTGGTTTTCATACTCTTCTTAGCAGCACGTGGCTGCCAAGCAGCCATGGAAATTTTTATTTCAAAATGGGCCACGTGGGAGGAGACGCAACCATACAAACATGAATCGCACAAAGAATATTCAGAGACTCGGGCACGCTTGCTGTTGCTCTACTCCGTCCTGATGTTGTCAACATTGGTATTTTATCTGTTGCGTACATTTGGCTTTTTTCTTATGTGTCTGCGTATATCTTTGCGCATGCATGACCGACTTTTTGAAGGCATCATACGCGCCTATATGAAATTCTTCCGACTTTCGACTTCGGGGCGCGTGCTTAATCGATTCTCCAGCGACATTGCCGCAATAGATGTTGAACTGCCACAAGCCATGATGGATTCCATTGAGGTAAATCATATTGCTGTACTACTCTAAGTCTGCCACAGAAATTGAACTTTTTTGAACATTACAGTTCTATGTGGACGCTTTAGCAGTCCTGGTGGTGGTGGCTCTTGCTAACACTTGGCTATTGATACCGGCTGTTGTTGTGATCGGACTACTTTATCTTTGCCGGAGTTTCTATATCGGCTCTAGTCGTTGTTTGAAGCGCATGGAAACTATAAGTAAGTGCATCATCGGTTCATTAATATGCAATTATTCTGATAACTAAAATATCTCTAACGATCAGCTAGAAGCCCAATTTATTCGCACACCAACCAAACCATGCAAGGGTTGACCACAATACGCGCTCTTAATGCGGGACGTCGCCTTGAAAAAGAGTTTCATCGCTGCCAGAATGAAAACACATCCGCATTGTATCTCTATGCGAGTGTCAATCGTGCGTTTGCCTTCTGGACCGATCTCATTTGCGTGGTGTATATACTCGCCGTGACCTTCAGCTTCTTGCTCATTGATAGGAATTACTACAGCGGCGATGTTGGTCTCGCCATCACACAGTCAATGTCACTAATTATTATGTGTCAGTGGGGCGTGCGACAAACCTCCGAAACGGAGAACAATATGACAAGTGTCGAACGAATTCTGGAATACGCACAAACGCCATCGGAGCCGGCATTTGAAACAGATGCAACGGTGAATTTGCCACGAAACTGGCCGAAGGTCGGACAAATTCACTTTCACGAGCTGCGCTTACGCTATGCGGACAATGAAGATTATGTGCTCAAAGGTCTTAACTTTACTATTAGACCAAAGGAGAAAGTGGGAATTGTGGGACGCAGTGGCGCTGGCAAGTCATCTATTATACAGGCACTCTTTCGTCTTGCTAAAAATGATGGTCTAATTGAAATCGATGGCTACGACATAGCCACGCTGGGCTTACACGATTTGCGTAGCCGCATTTCGATAATACCGCAAGATCCGATACTATTTTCGGGCACATTACGGTATAACCTGGATCCGTTCGAGGAGAAAACCGATGAAGAGCTTTGGATGGCGTTGGACGATGTTAAATTGAAGAATGTTGTCACAAGGCTTGAGGGAGGTCTGAGTTGTCGTTTACATGAGGGTGGCTACAACTTCAGCATGGGTCAACGACAGTTGGTGTGCATGGCGCGTGCGATATTGCGTCACAATAAAATACTCATCATGGACGAGGCAACAGCCAATGTCGATCCAGAGTAAGTAAACAAAATTGCCTGTGACTATTTCACTTGTTTCGTTAATCAGATGTTTTTTTTTTATCGCATTTATCCCATAGAACGGATCAACTTATACAGGAGGCCATACACACAAAATTTGAATCATGCACAGTGCTAACAATTGCCCACCGTTTGCACACGGTCATGGACAACGATCGGGTATTGGTTATGGATGTCGGTCGTGTTGTTGAGCTTGGGCATCCACATGAGTTATTGCAGAATCGTCATGGTTTTCTGAACCGCTTTGTAGAGAAGTGCGGTGTCGGCACGGCCAAACATCTGCGCTATATCGCCGAGCAGAGCTATCGGAAGCGCGTGACAAGCAAACGCTTCAGGGATGAGACTGTCAACATACCCTTTGTGAGCTGTACTTTATAGCACTGACATAGATTTAAGTTTTGTTCCCATTTCTCAATTATGCAAGTAATCAAAGACTGTACGCGCTTTTTTTGTTTAAGTTATGATAATATAGTTTATTATAGTGAATTGATTTAAGTATATATATATATATATATATTTATATATATGTGTATATAAATACATATATAAGTATGTATGTATAAAGTGTTGTTGCTTTGCTATTAAATAAAGTGATGCGTTATTATTTTATTTGGAAATTGATTAATTTCTCGCTCGGAGTTTCTCTACTGGGAATTGTTTGATTGAAATATTTATTTTCATCTATTTTTTTATTTATGTCTTTGAGAAAAAAAAGCGCATGAATTTCGTTGGATGTGCGTTTTTTTTTTTGTTTTTGTTTTTTTTTTTTTGTTATAATTACTTGTATCGTTTTGTGTATAAGTTTTAAAGTAAATAAAGCGATCTTGCACATCGTGAATATAATTCTTTTTAGGCAAGTTGCAAGATTTTCTTACCTTTTCGGTTTCAATGTCTTTTTCTAAGTTAGTTTAAAAAGTTATTTAGGACAATATCGAAATAACGCTTAAATTTAAATTCAGCGCGACAAAAAAACAAGTCAACTTTGAAATCCTTCCCCAAATTTCAAAATTACAATTGTTTTTGAGCTTTTTTTTTAAGGGTTTTCTGTTTTACTTATGAAAATTCGATGCATTTGAGTTAAAAAATGTATGTTTTTTTTTTCTCCTTTTTTATGATTATTTTTGCCTTTTTTGATTTTTTCTTCATGTTAAATATTTTTCATAATTTTTACTAAATGTACTTATAAATGATTTTTTCTTCTCTTTTTTTTTTTGTTTAATCTTACAAAGCTAATTGGAACGCAATTTGTATATAAATCTTATTTTTAGTTTCAAAGTTTTCGAGTTGCTAAGTTTTTCTTTTCCTTTTATTTTTATTTTGATTTTTGTTTTTTTAATTTTATTTTTATGCTTTGGTATTTTTCTTAGGTGCAGAATTTTGTTTTTAAGTAAAATGTTGCAGTATTTTATTTTATTAAATTAAATTATCATTTTTTTTTTTTTTTTTTATTTAATTTTATAACGTTTCTCACAGTTAAGCTTCTTTGATTGAGCACAAAAGCAATCGAGAGTTTTGGTTTGTCATTACTTTTTGCAATTTGTTTTGTTTGTTTTTTTGTTATTTTTTTAAATTCTGAAATAAAAAATAAAACTATTGCAATATTAGGTTATTATATTTGTGTGTGTGTGTTCATGTCAACATGGCTAGTTATGTTTTAAATTTTCAATTGAGCGCCGTAAATCTTCCCCAATTTTCGACAAACAAAATTGAAAACTCACTACATCATCATTATTATTATTTGAACAGATTTATGTTGTGTGTTTGATTAGTTGAATTTCACAATTGTCATTGTTTTTTTTTTATACTTTTTTGTTTATACTTTTGTGCAATTGCTTGAATCGTTGCAAGCTTTCTCAGGTAAAGTTTTTTTATATTTTGTACAGTGCCGCGTTTGGATGCGGAAAATTGAGTCTTGAATGTCACATAATGGCATGTGACGAAACGCAAGAAAGTGAAGAAGTCTAAAATGTTTCGGTTACTTTTGTGTTCGTTTTGTGTCTAAACTAAGTTTACTTTTTTATTTTCGCATTCGCTTTGACATTTTTCATTAGATTTTTTGTTGTTTTGTTTTGTTTTTTTTTTTCGTTGCGAAATATGTTCCCTAAACTTCTGTAGCATCTTTTGTATTCTTCTTAGTCATCATTTTAAATTTCGAAATCGCTTATTTTAAAAAGTGCACAAGTGGCGCTTGCGTTTGTACTAAGAACTGGAAAATAGGGGATTAATGTGAAAAGTAAGAGAAAAATCAAATAAACAAATTGAGGAGAGTTCATTTTGAAACGCATATTTTGATTATAAAATATGGTCCCGAGGTTTATCATAAACTTGAAAAAATGCCGAGATATACATTTTCCTTCTTTGTGAGAATGTCTTGTTGTACGATTGATTTTTGTTTGCTAATTCATTAATGTATATATATATATATAAATATTTAATTTTCTATTATTATTAATATTTAGTTTCATATAAATGGCTTAAAAAGAGTTTTGGTTTGGGTTAAGGCGTGCTTCGATCATACGCTAATCACTTTGATCGTTATTGATTTTTTTTTCTCTAACGGACTATTTTTTTTTTTCTTTTCTTTTTTGGCAAAGTTGCTTTGAAGCTTAAAATCCTTAAAGCGAGAATTTTTTAATGGCTAACAACTACAACTGTTATGAATTTTATTGATTATTGTTTATATCATAATTTACTAATATCTTTTACTAGTTTATTTTCGTTATTCTTTTTCGCATTTTGCGTTGTGCTTTTTTATAATTTATAAAATTGAAGCGGAGAAACGAAAGCGTCAAGTTTCTATAAATTTCAAAAGGATAAAAATGAATTTGTTATGCAAGGTTTTTTTTCACGTTTTTTGTTAATTTTTTTTTTGTTTTTTTTTTTTAGTTGTTTTTGACTGTGTAGTTTTATTTTATATTTAATACATAATTAATTTAGCGTTTTGTGAGTTTTTATGCAAAATCTAAAATGTTTAAGTAATTTGTCTCGCTATAATTAAAATATTTAATCAAATTTCACGTTGAATGGCAAAAATATATTTATTTGCCAAACACTTTTGCATTTCATTCTTTGCTGTTTATCAATTTAATATTTTCATACCGTGTGCTGTCATTATATAAGATAAACCGATTTAATAGTTTAATTAACAAATCGAAGCAGTTTATGTGGTTTTCATTTGTTTTTTTTTTTTTTTTAATTTAATTTAGTTTATTCTCCTACTTGCCCGATTCGATAATCTCGACGGTAACGCTTTCGGCAACCGGGTTCGCCGTTATATTCGTAATTAGCGGCTCCTGATTCTGCGATTGTTGTTGTTGTTGCTGCGGCTGATGGTGATGATGGTGAGAGGAGGCTTTGCGTTCGTGATTGCTGCTCAGCTTGCCCGGTGCCACAGAGTTGCTGCGCGTTGAACGTACCGAGGTGGCAGACGCATTGCTGCCATGCGAACCGGAATGTGAACCTGTGTGTGCAAAAAATAGATACAAGTTGATGAAAGACATTACGAGACGACTAATTGGACTTTGCTACTTTCTTTTTATTTGGTGTTCATTAAATTTTGGTTAGTTGTTAAGGAGTTCGAGCTTGGCTCGCTGTTTAGGCAGCTAAGCTACTTTAATCAAACTGAAAATAATCAAACTATTGGTACGCGTCTAATCGATTATCGGTTATAATGTTATTTGAGAGCAATTTGTGCACTTTATTAAATTATAAGAAATAATAATTAACGAAAACGAAAACGAAAAAAAAATAAAATAAAATAATATAAAAATAATTACCGATTGTATTGATACTAATTGGGGAAGTATTGAAGTGTTAATCATCAGTTTGTGTTACTTGTCAAATGTTAAGAAGTACAACAACAACAACAATTAAAGAGATAGCGTGGTGTGTGTTTTAGTGTGGAGCTTGTTTAGTTATTTAGTTACTATTTTTTTTTTTTCTTTGTTCTTGTGTTGTAGGCTTTGTGTTGGCGTATTTCAGTGTGTTGACATAAGTTGTTAAGACTAAAGCAAACACTAAAATTACGGTTGATTACTACAGCAACAACAGCAACACGAATAATAATAAGAACAACAACAACAACAATATGATCAACTACGTCATGACTAAACGAGCTACAAATTTTAAATTCTCTGGCTTACAGACACAGAGTTAGAAAAGATATAGTTACAGATAGACAGAGAGAGAAAGAGAGAGAGAGAGAGAAACAAAATATGATGTAGCGAAAACGAGCGAGTATTTGGGGAAAATAGCATAAAAAATGGCACTACAACAACTCTACAAAAATTGTTTCGGCCCATACCTCACCTCTCACCTCACATATAAAAAATGGTGGACAATTTTTAATTGGTTCTTTTGGATCAATCGAAAGGATTTAAATGAATGTCTAGACGCGTGACTATTTGTACGTTTGGCTTTAATGCCGTTCTTGGCTACTAAAACTTATTTGTCCTAGTGGGCGTGGCAACAGCAGCAGAGATCAACGACGGCACCGGCACCGAGTGCGGCTGCGGCGACGTCGAAGCCGACGTCGACAGTGTCATGCCGCAAACGGGTGCAGCGCCTGGCGAGGACACATATGTTGTGGTCGTTATGTTTGAGCCGCCGCCGCCGCAGCTGGGTATGGCGTACGCAGGAGCTAACACCGACGTTGATGTTGTGGACGTCGTTGGTACGTAGGGCAGAAATGTTTGCGGCGTATGATGGCTATGTGTGAGCGCAGCCGTGTGCGGATGTTCCAGCAGACGTGAACACGTTGAAACATCGCTGACACGTGAATCGCTCGAACGTGTATTACTTTTGGAGCGTATCATGCGCCCTGGCATTGACGATAGCAGCATAACGGTACAATAGACGGAAAGCAATTGTTTTTTTTTTTTTTTGTACATTTTTAGTTGTCTTAAAACACTTCGGACATGCAATTATTATTATTAATAAATGGTACGAAAAAAAAAAAAAACAAAAAACAAAAGTAAAGATAATTAAATAAAAAGAAGCTATGCTAAACAATAGGAGCTGCCCGCGCGTTCTAAAACCCACTCAAAGGCAGCTGTCATGCCCACTGGTCAGTTAGTCTATGGATTTACTTGTCGCACAATGTCAATCAATGTGATTGCACCTTATCGACAGACTGGACTATTTACCACCGAGCGTGCTAGATACATGTATCTATATAATTAGCTGCCGCGCTTTGGCAAACTTTTAAGTGAATTGCAAATTCTTTTGGATAACTAAAAACAATAACAAAACAAAAACACATAATTTGGTTTGTTTGAAGTTTTGTTTTTTTTTTTTTTGCTTCTTATATTTATCATATCATATCATGAATGGTCAGAGCGTGCATGTGTACTGTTTGTTTGGTTTGTTGGGTTGTGTTGCTGATAGTGCTGTTTTTTTTCTGGTAGTCTTTGTCATTGTAGTCGCGCGTTTGTCTAATTGCCGGTACGCCATTTTTAATTTTGTCTGCTCTTCATGTGGGCTATGATTTCATTGTCTTGCAGCTTGTGGCGTGGCGTGTGCTTTTTCTTTTTGTTATACGTTTTTTGTTTGTTTGTTTCATTGAATTTGAATTATGGAATTGTCTCGTTTTGTAACTTAGGCAAATTGAAACTTAAATATAAACTTAAGCGAAATCATAGTGTGCAATTGGCGTGTGGAATACAAACCTGTCTTACCTAACGACGGATTCGGTGAATGCGGCCGTAGCGAAGCCATGCTGGGCTGTCGGCTTGGTGCGCGTACCGACATGCGTGAACCGCGACGCTCCTGACCGTGGAGCAACTTGCTGTCTCGCAATAGTGAGACGTTCATTAAACGTGGATTCGGCGTATTGAAGATGGTACGGTTGTCATGCCAACGGGCTCTGCAAGTACAATGTGTGACGTATGAGTGATATATGTGTGTTTGCATGTGTTTGCATGTGTGTGTGTGTGTGTGTGGGCGGTATGAACAATAAAATACGATAAACTGACAAGCAAACAAGTTGAGCGTGTGTAAAAGCAACAACAACAAGAACAACAACAACGACAACAACAAGCACAGAGCTTATAAATACAATTAATATGAACGGAAACAGTTGTCAGTATTAAATTGAATGAATTTTTGTCACAACAGCAAAAGCTTTATTAACATGAAATGCACACGGCTTGTCACACATTGTATGATAACTTCATTGTTGGCGTAATTGCTTAATTAGTTATCTGCTTCAATCATTGACATAAGCAGAATAATAATTAATATGAAAATTTCATGCAGCAATTGTATTTTTTGATTTGTTACGTTGGCCAATTGGCTGACAAGCCGCGCATAAATATGATGCCATAAGCAGCTTGATTCATTGACTGACTGACTGGCTGGCTGGCTGACAGACTGACAAACAGACTGATTGATTGATTGATGGTTGGTTGAATGAAAGTATACACGTTCTTGTTCAGCTCAAGTGTGTGCGTGTGCGTGTGTGTGTGTGTGGTTTATGTAAGTGCACGTGCGGCTTATGACTGAATTACTCACTGGCTAAACAATCGTAGGACGACACAAATAATAATAAACATCAATGCCATTCCTACCAACACGCCAATCATTGCCGGATCAATATACGTCTCGGTGCCATTCTTTTTCTCTCGTCCAGCTGTTAATGAAATATGTTATGTACATACATATATATATATAAAAGTTCGTTGCCATATGTATGTGTGTGCCACTCACCTTTGCATTCGACGGAGCCGTCTTTGCCCCAAAACGGCATCATTTCGAAGCGACAAATGCAACGACCATCGCGGCATTCGGTTTGATAGTATTTCACCTCGCATTGTTCATTGAAGAAACAGGACTCGTTGACAGCCGCCTCTGTTAAAGATGATATACAAATATGTACATATTTATGTATGTTGTGATTAGTTTTGCAGGCCATGACTCATGCGTTGTGCCAATTGTTGAGTGCGAGTGCGAGTGTCGGTCCGATTGCCACTTGACACCAATCGACTGTCGGCAAACAACGCAAATATACGACAAGCGACATGTGTGTGTGTGTGTTTGTGTTGATATATTTGTATGTGTGTGCTACGGAATTGTGTCGCCATATAAATTGATTTTCCGTGTTCGACACCGCATGAGAACGCACTTAAATGGTTTATAATCATGTCACAAAGGCGACGATCGACGTCACGCTAATAATAATGTCGTTGATGATGATTACGTTGACAATAACGTTTACAATGAACCAAAGGCAAGCATAAAGCTTATGTTAATGAGTGTAACTCTTCAAGGATTCAAGCAGTGTCTGATTATAGCAGATAGTTTTCAAAGCATTATCGTTTTACATCATTTAAGCGTGATTACACTAATGACGGCGGGTCACGTCCTTGATGACAATAATTTGCAAATGTTTGCAAACATTTTCCAACAAAAGAAAAATAAAAAAAATTGTAATTTTATGCTTGCTCACAACTTAATTATAGTAATCAGCGTGAAGCTGTGGGATTTGCAAGCGTACTCATTATTCAATCAACAATTGGCAATTTTTCAAGAAATTTTTTGTCGTTTTTTTTTTTTTCATTTGCCAGCAACACTGTGCATGACCAGTGTTACCACTTACCCTTGCCACATTTGTCAATGTGATTTGTTACGGGCAAATCTTCAGTGCACTGGCAGGATCGCTTCTTCGGATCACAAATCGAGCCAGGAAAGCCGCACTCGAGCGTATTGTCGCACTTATCGCCGAACTTCTTCTGACCGCGACTTGCATAATCTGTAAAGAAAATACGCAAAAGCGTTTTATTTTTTTTTTGTATACAAACATATCAATATGTACCAAAGAAGAATAAACAAAAACGAAATGTCGGTTGCATAAATTCTCTTGGGTAACATAAACTTCGAACTGCAAAAACAAATCAAATTGAAGGAAGTGTAAAAAACAAAAAAAAATATATTAAAATAAAACGCAAAACTTTCACACTTTGCACAGACAAAAAAAAAACAAAGAAGGGAGAATGAAAAAAGTAAAGATAAAACAAAAAGTTTTCTTTTCGGGTCTTAACTTGTTTGTGAGCTGATAAATATACGTGCTAGCACGAAGATTTAAGGTTATAAAAGTCAGAAAATGAACAAAAAAAAATAAAAATAAAGAAACAGGAGAAAAAGGAGAAGAACGAAAAATTGCCGCAGATTAAAATGTAAATTATTTGAGTAAGAAGCAGAAGAAGAATAAGCTGAAAGAGTGTGACTCAATTGCGCCAACAACGCAGCAGCATCTCTGCAATGCAAAGTTCGTAAAAAATTTATACGCACATAACCGAACCCCTCGCACTCATGCTAGGAAGTGGCTCAGGTCAAAACTGGACGTCGACACCGATGCTGTTGCTGTTGCCGAGAGGCTCAAGCAAACAACTTCATATGCTAAAAGTAAATGAGTGCGCACGAATCCTTCATTCATTAACTTTGCATGAAGTGAGCGTGCAAATGAGCGAGACAACACTCATCGAGTGGACTGACTGTGTGCGTGAAAGCAAGAAGGCAACTCATGCTGAACAAATAATGCTATACTGTTCCACTCTATTCTCTGTTCTCTGCTTTGTTTCACCGCCGTCGCTCTTACCGATAAAACACAATTGTACCATATTGAAGTAAGTCGGCAAACAAAGCCTTTTAATTAAGCGCTCAAGCGTTTATAAATGAAGACGAGGCTGAGTGTTTACGACTCATGCTGAATGTTGAAGATATTTTCCATTTTTTTCTTTTTAAAGCTCAACATGAAATTGGAAATGAAACGTTTTGGTTTCAACACAATTTTTTTCGTATTATTTATTATATTTTTTTTTTTTATAATTGTATGTGCGACTTTATAATTGGAAACGACTACGGTTGCCTTTAAAGTTCAACGGAAAACGGAAGCCACCACGTCGACATTTGTTGCCGGGCTGACAAGCGGCAGTCCGATTTCCGTTTGCCTTGCAACATTGAAATGTCAGTGAATTAGAAGAGTACAGAACAGCACTTTTATATTTATAAATCAAGTGCTGCTATGAATAGTGATACAGACACCAAACCAACAAGCCATCATCTTCAGCTTCATAGTCGTCGACGCTGACGTTGACGCTGACGTTGCTGTTGCAGTTGACTGCGGCTGTTGTGCAATGGTGTGCGCTATAAAGGGCTTTTGGAAAAAAAATAAAAAAACTAAAAATAAAATATAAAAGTCAACTGAAAATATTATGGCATGCTGGTGACAGGAGACCTTTGACTATGACTACGACTATGACTATTGGGAACGCAACGTCAGAAAAAGCGACGAAGCGGCATGATTTTGCGCTTTTCAATGCGACGTTGCAGTGCACAACTGCTTCAAGTGAAGGGGTTGCATATGAAGATGGCAGCGTTGCAAGGTGCATACCACAACAACAACAAGACAGGCACAGGCATTATGCAACAATTTAAGTAACGGCCTTGTAGGCTATGAGCGAGCCAAGTGACATATAAACAGAGACAGAGGCACATGCACCACACTCATGACGTCAGCAGCAGCGGCAGTGGCAGCAGCAGGAGTAGTTTTACAACACACAATGGGATCAACTTGGCGTCATACCATGTGTCACGACATGATCTTCTACTAATTTGCATTGTCGTGCATGCATGCGTGCGTGCGTGACTGGTGCCATTGTGAGTGCAGGCTGACATATTTAAGTGCCACACTGCATTTCTTTCTATATTTTGTTATGTAAAATGTCACTTACCAAATTCGGGCGTAGTCGTTTCCGGGCCCATGCTGAAGCTATTGACGGCAAAGAAGTTGTCACCATCATCGCAGCGCACCTGGTGGGGCAACACTGTGACGACACTGGCAACGAGGCACAGTACAAGCTTGTAGAGGCTCATATTTATGCCGCCTACGCTGGCACGCGACGACAACGACACAGAGCGGTCGAAACCGGATCCATTGCCGCCATCGAAGCCATCGGCCCTGGCAGCCATTAACGATTGTTGTACACGCATTTTTTGTTGATTTCGTTTTATAAACGCGGCGGCGGCGTTGGCGACGACGTCCGTAATCGCGTTTCCGGCCAGCGACTTAAAGTCGATTGTTTTCTGTTGCTGATTTTGCTTTATTTCCGTTGCACGTTGTTCCGCTTGTTTGACGGCACGCTTGATTGATGCGACTTTTGCGTTGTTCTTGTTCTTCGTGTTGCACTTGATGTGGCAAACACTTTGCTTGTTGTTGTTGGTATTGCTGTTGTTGTTGTTGCTAACAAACTTGCTACTCAGTGCTGCTGCTGCTGTTGATGTTGATGCATTTGCCTCTTCGTCTGCGCATTGAGGCTGCTGCTGGGATTGCTTCAGCATCGAAGGCGTACTCGTTTCACATTGTTTGTTGCCTTCGCGTTGCTCGAACACTTTGGAGTTGACGCTGGAGCTGCCGTGTATGCATGGAGCTCCGTGACGGGGCTCTACAGCCCCATCTAATTTCATATTGTATCGTCGTCGTGTTCCTCATCCATGCTGTTGTATTGTCGGCGTATTCGTTTGCGTTTACCTTATGATTGCTGTTGTTGCCGTTGTTGTTGTTGTTGTTGTGTTGGTTTGTCGGTGTGTTTGTTTTTATATTTTATCGCAACGCCGCACCGAAAGTGTTTCGTTGTTGCTGTTAGAAATATAAAAAATGTTGAATGTCATTAGGCTGGTGTAAATGGCACATTTTGAGCTAAAAACTTATTACATGCTATGCACACACACACACACATACACACACACAGGACATGCGTATGAATCTTTGGGGTATGCAAATGTGTTGCCCCATGTTAAATATCGCATGAAATTTGCGTCGCGCACTTAAATGAAGTACAGTCGCTCACGCCCCCGCCCACACCCACTCCGCCAAGCACAGGAAAACCGTATGCCTACACAAAGTACAGGTATGTACATATAATATTTGCTCCGTGTCTGTGTGTGTGTGTGTGTAGGCGTTTATTTAGTTATGGCGGATGCGTCGCCATTTTTCAGCGCAATTTAACCGCTAAGCACTGAAACGGTCGTAGATTCTTGCAACGCCGCTGTGCCGCGTTTTATCACAGCAATTTGCATGCACGGAAATTTTGTGCCTTCTATGAGCTTTGCTAAGCGAAAATTGTGGCATTGTGGCATGAGCCGCAAAATCTAATCAAGCTAATCAACATAAAAACCAAGCCGAACAAGAAGAAGAAGCACTAACAAAATTTTGAGATTAAATTTCCAAACTAATGCGACACTGCGATCGATTTTCCAAAGTGGTGTATCATCAACAACAACAAGGACGTTAGTCCTTTTGCGCCGCCATCTGGCCATCTATCTGCCTTTCTAATCACTTTGAAAGTGTGAAATTTGAAACCAACAGAAGCGAGAGACAGCGCACATTTCCGGCAATGTAAGGTTTGGAAACCGCTCCGGGCGTGTCTTGTTTACGCAAAACAAAATCCAAGCCGTACAATGGTCGACCAAGCGCAAATTGGAAAGGTAGTCAATAAAGGCGTGACAGCGTTTCAGTGTGCATGTGTGTGTGTGTGTGTGTGTGTGTGTGTGTGTGTCTGTTAACCACAATGCTGCGTTTTCATTTTGTCCTATTGTCATTCTGCACAAACTATCAACCGCACAGCTCAAACCGCTTAGTTTGGCTCAATTGACACGCTACACTTGTTGGACACGTTCGTTTGCTCCTCTGTCCGTCTGTCCGTCCGCCCGTCTGTCCATTAGCTAGTTGAGTTTGTGCATTGTTCGGTCGTTCGGACACAAATTAAATCGAATGACCAGAAATTGTTGAATTAAGGCGACAAAGTGTCAGGACACGACCACTGGGCTGACTAATTGGATTAGATCGCTTGCCGCTTGTGGAGGAAGACTAGACTAATTGTTGTCTGGCTCTATCGACTCACCTAATTATTGTGATTATTGCAAATGCGACTGCACTGGCAGGCAAACTTTTTCACACTAAAATTTCAGTTTGAATTTCAATGAAAACGATAGATTGCTCACAACGAGATAAGCGTTCCATTTTGAACTCAAAATTAACACGAATCAAAGTCAAAAAAAATATTACTTTGGAAATGTCAATTTCATAATCAGATGATGTATATAATACATATATTCTAGACGACGGTCGTTCAATAAGTAAGTGCGAAAGGTATAATAGACAGGAATGCCACGGAAGTAATAGAAAAATGGGCAAACCCAAGTTTAGCTGAGAACCCAAAGAACATAAGACTATTCAGTACTTAAAATATATAAAAGTAATGAATTATAAACCATTTAAGTAATGCATAAATTTTAATTAAATTAAAATGTCTTCCTGTATATATCTTGGGTCTTTTATAAATTTTGGGTCACCCAACAAATACATACACACACACATACATACATACTCGCTTTGTTGACATAAAAAAGCCACAAATGATAATAAGCATTATATTTTAAGGTAAGCAAACGAAGACGTTGCCAACGACAAAGATTCATGGCCAACAATATAACTAAGCGTGTGTCTTAACCCTACACACACACACACACACACACATACAC
Organism: Phortica magna; assembly: GCA_037044515.1. Taxonomy (NCBI): domain Eukaryota; kingdom Metazoa; phylum Arthropoda; class Insecta; order Diptera; family Drosophilidae; genus Phortica; species Phortica magna. Next base: position 388,629 of record JBAMBP010000982.1, on the reverse strand, counting down.
ACACAGCACGGCATTCAATTCAATGAAAACATGTTGCATACAAATTCATTCTTTTATTGCAAAATGGCGGCAATGAAAGGCATCAACGTGTATGAAGGTTTAAGCAGTTGTTTGCCATATGTTTGTCTTCGCACGGCCACGCCCACGCTCACGTTGACGTCGCTGCTGTCACTGGATTTGTTGCTTAACACGGATAACATGTCAAAGCCTAAAAGCCCAGAAAACGAGACAAATACTTGACACATAAAAGCCACCGGCGGAAATCCAACAAATGCTTGCAAAGTAAAGGAAATTACAACAATAATCAAGCGGATGTATATATATGTATGTGTGTGTGTGTGTGTGTTTGTGTGTGTTTGCCTCGCGGTGTTTTGCAAAAGCTTAAAAGAAAATTTATCATGAGACGCGACTTTAAAATTGTCGCAAGAAAAGCGCTCATTTTGACATTCAGAGAAGGCAGCTGAAATATCTCTGATGCCGATAGTTCCCCAAGATTTCGCTAGGCAATTAGTTGTGGGCATAATTAAACGAATAACACTTGAGCATCAAATGCATCGATGTCTTAGAATAGCATTTTGTGCTAATTAATAGCGATGCTGCTGCTGCTGCTGCAAGGATATGATGCCATTGTGTTCTAAAGTACGTATACGTGTATTTATACAACGATGGCATTTCACGTGAATTGAAGGTCGCCGAGCACAGACAAAGCGCGTCGGTTTTATTTGAGCCATTGTTGTTTGCCCCTAAAACGACAAAAACAACAAAAAACTAAAAGTAGCGAAAAAAGAACTAAGATAATAAAAATAGTAGCGAAAAGAGGCAATTCAAAAATTTGTGCAATAAATTCTGTTGCCGATACACAAAAGAGCGCCAACACTGACTTGGCGCTGCTGTATGCATGCATGTATGTGTGCGTGTGTGTGTGTGCGTGTGTGTGTGTGACACTATTGTGTGCGCTTGTGTTTGCGTATGAAGACAAGCCAAATAAAGCATAGCAAAGCGACAAATGATAGCGCTTTGGGTGCTATGTAAGGCTTGCGTTTGAGTAGCACAGTTGCCGAAGCAAGGCAGCAGTGGCGCGGAAGGGGCGCGAGACACTGAAAACGCACTTGGCACTTTGCCAAAAAGCAGTAAATTCTTGTGCTCATGATAGAATATGAAGCAATGCTCGCTGAATTTTTATTGATTGCTGATGTGCTAGAAAATACAAATACAAACACAAACATACACACACATAAGCACAAATACAAACATAAACTATGACAGAGTACACGAAGTAGTTGCACTGCGCCCCCATTACTATACACAAAAGATTAAAAGCAACTCAATTTTCGCCTCAAATGAATAAATCTTGGGCTCTTTTTAGTCGTCACTGTGTGTGTGTGTGTGTGTGCGTGTGTGGGCTATTTTATTGCACAAATTATGCGAAAAGGCTTTACGAGTTCAGCATTGCGTGCGTGTGTGTGTGTGTGTGTTCGTTCCGGCACATAAGATTTATGCGTGGAATAATTGCTCCTAAGTGTCGAATGTAATGCAAGGACTATTTAAAGGCGAAGACATTCTTTTGCTAACGATTTTGAACTTTAAGGCTTTACTACTACTCAAACGAGTACAATAATGATTCATGTTGACTTTACCCAAGGGTGGCATTTTACTATTCTACATTCAAAGTCAATTAAATATAGCATGTCAACAGACCAAGAAGCACAAGTAGAAGTAGAAACAAAAGCAAAATAATATCATAATTATAAATAATAATAAAATCATAAACAGGGTTTGGAAATATGGCAGTAATGTACTCGAGACGTTCATTTGACTGCTTCGAGTTAGTAAAATGAGTGAATCATTGGTTTCATTGTTAGGACATTACTTCCTTCGGTGAACTTTTGTTTCGGTTAGTGAACTGTTTGTTCGTTTAATGGTACGCGCAATCGATTCGGTTATTTTTCTGTGCTTCATGGAAGGCAAAAACTAAGATTTTAATATTCAAAACAGCATAGATTTTTTTACAATATTTTTTCAAAAAATTTTCAAAAATATTTACTTAAAAAGATCGCTTTAATTATTATATAACCTTTTTCGATTTAGTTATTTTAGCCATTTAACGGTTTTCTTATTAAACAAGTTCGATTTAATTGCCACCAATTTAGTTCGAACAAGCACTGCTCGAAAGTGTATGTAAAAGTAATGCGTCGCTGGTATGAAATAAAACGTAGCACCTGAAAGTATGCAACAGCAAATAATTAAGTTTATTTACAGTGAACGATAAAATAAAAGCAAACAAGCGGTTGCGCTGAACGGTTGGTTGGTTGACGGCGGTTAATGCCAGCAACGCAATTGGCTTGCTCGTTGTTTTCTTTAAGCTTTTATTTATTTATTTAGTTTATTTTCTTCTTCTTGTTGGGTTGTACCTATTTTTCTCGCTTTTCGCTTGTTATCGTTTGCGCGCTGCTGCTCATTATGAATTAATTTACTTTGCATTTAATTTTCATATACATACATACATATACGTTTTGAGGGCAAAAGAAATGCAGACGCGCAATAATGAAACACGCTGAAGCAAAAATATACAATTAGCGCGCCAAAATACATTATGAATTATTATTATACAAATATTTTTGGTTGCCACGTGAAGCACAATAAATACAACAATACAACAAAAGCCAATGGGTGAGTGTTGCGTGTGTGTATATGTGTGAGTGAACAACACAAGAGCAGTAGTAACGGTATGTGGTTAAATGTGACAGCAAGCGAGAAGTGGTAACAACTGCCAGTTCAAGCAAACAAAGCGAGTCCTTATATTGTGCATGACGATGACTGCGATTGTGGCAAAATAAGCGACAACAAAGAGAAGCACGAAAAAAGTAAAATGGCGTTCGTGAGTCAAATGAACGAATGAACAATGAAGGCAAACAACAAACAACATGAATACATTTTACAAGAAACGGATGGATTCGGCTCGGTAGAATACAAATCACGGCATATAGCGTGGCAAGCAACTGTTCCAGCCGACTAACTTGATTCATGCCGCTGCACAACGAACGCGATCAAAACCAACCAGCTAACAAAAAACGAAAAAGCAAAGAAAAGAAAAAAAAGGGCAAAACAAATTAGAGTCACAAGCACAATTAAAAGTTGCGCTGTACTTTAAGTAGAAGGAGCAGCAGGAGCAGGAGCAGCAACAGCAGCCGCAAAGGAAAACCACCGAAACGGATTTGTTTTTCTTTGCTGCCTTATGTGGTTTGCCATGGCTTTAACCGCCGTCAGTCACCCGCGCCGCCGCAGGCACGGGAGCATAACTGCCCACACATGTTTTTAGGGGTCGTGACATGTCGTTTGTTGTTGTTGTTGTATTGCCCATGCCATGTTGACGCGCAAAGTTTTACGTTACTATATTTATTTAGGATTTTGTGTACGGCAATTGTGCACCTGGGACATGGATACACGAGAACACGACCTTATGACAAACTGGCTGCTGGCCACATGAAACGGACGCGCAAAAACTTTGCCAAACATAAAAGCAGTCGAACTTTTGTGCACAGCGCGGAAATGCCATGGCAAATGTTCACTGACAATACCGTGTCCGGGTTCCATCCGGTCGGTCGGTTGGTCGGTCGACTGCAACTTGCCAAAGGAAGTCGTCCTTTTGTCACAACAGTGGGCATTGAGCATGCTGTCAGCTCTTCATTTGTGCAATGCAATACATGCATTCATTGTCCTTGAGCGTTTTTATGCATGAGCTGAGCGTTTATTGTGTTAAATGTAATGAAATGCAATGTCATAAAGAATATTACGTATACGCAATGTTGCACTTTTGCCTCCTGACATTTAATTCCATTTAATCGCCTGTTAAAAATGAACACTCACACACACACACATATGCTTAATGAACTGCAACGCGTTTGGACACACGTGTATATGTCATTAGCCCACTTGAGCCTGAGCGTGGCAGCTGCTGTCACAATGGCATGGGCATCGACACTTTGACAGTTTATAAATAGACGCCAAAACAAACAAAACCGTAACATTTAACACACACACACACACACACATGCACACATACATAAACAGGAACGTAAATGCAAATAGAAAATTTACACATGTGCTTGAACATGAACAAAAACAAATAGTAAGTATACGAAATATAACCTGACCTGACCTGAGCTCATCTAATCTTAAATTGAGACGAACAAACACACACATGGGCAGGTGTATGTGTGCGTATATGTACGAGCTACTTAATTGTTATAATTAATTTAGCTAAGGTGAGCCTGCAAATTGGTCATGGCGGTACGGGCACACACACACACACACATACATACACATATGCATTGGCAGTCAGTCAGTTAGATAGACAGACAGTTGGACGGACAAGTTGACATGGCCCCACCTACCTGAGTGACTTGATGACACCAGACACTTGAACTGACAGTGCCGTGCAGCTATTTGCTCATTATGTCAAATGTCATTGCATGTGTGTGTGTGTGTGTGTGGTTAGAATGAATGCGAACACATTAGAGTTTTCCGGAGACATTTCGGTTTTATGTGTACGTAATTAAAATGACAGAGTGTCGTCGCCTACGTCGCTGCCGCCCCCACCGCTGCCGCTGCGCTTCCAAGCGCCTTCATGGCAATTTGCTGCAAACCATCAGGCAACTCAATAACTTTAAAGCATAAGAAAAAATAATTTGCTGTCACGTTTTATAAGTCTCCGTCCGTGCAACGGCGCACGTCTTTAACGGAATTAAACTCGAATGTATAACATTAAAGCGAATATCCTTCAAGCGTTGGCAAAAACAAAAAAAAAATAAAATAAAGACTAGCAAATAAAGTTGGTAAAAATGTTCGTGTTTGCATTGAGCGTAAAATACTTGTACAAGGATACAATAAATTATATTTGGGACAACCAAGAAGACATGCCATTTTATGGGGAAATGATTTTGGCTTTGTCGGCTTAGAAGCAAAAACAACCGACAGCCGTTTAAGAAGCCTCCAGCAGCGTGGCAGCAACGACGATGGCAACATAAATGCTAATTTGGCGCACTTGTGTGTGTGTGTGTGTGTGTGTGGCAAATGTTAAGCCTTCTGCCACAAATGACGTTGCGATATGGCAGAAGGTCAAGGGTCATGCCAAAAGTGACTGCAAAACTTGTAACATCAATAAAAGTGTATAAAAGTGTCGAGTCTAAGTAGTCATGCAAAGATGAGCATAGACAAAGACGCACACACACACAGACAGAGCGACAGACAGACAGACAAAGGCTTCGTGGCGCAAGCATGATTTGCGACTCAATTTTGGTATGAAAAATATACTCAATATAATTGTTTGTTTGTTTTTTCACACGCGCGCCCACACCACCCCACACCACACCCCACACGCCATACAACCGCTAAATGCAATAAATGTTATTTTGATTTAAGTTTCTTATTGATTGTCAAACCACAAATATTTATACAACGAAATGATGACGTCACGTGATCGTGCAACCAAAAATACTAACAATAATAATAATAATAGCAGACATGCAAGCCTTGCAGAATTCTTTAAATAATTTATTCAAAGTATCTTTAATCGATATGTTTTCAGGCTGCACTCAACTCAGCTCAACAAAACGCAATGCAGCGTAGCACGGCACAGCGCAGAAGAGTGGCGCTCATCGCTGCTCGTGCCACGCTATGCCCACGGCATGATGCCCCAAGTTGCGCTAAGACACGCGACGTGAAGTTGCTTACAGTTACTTCACTACGGCCGGATGACGTCGTTGTCGTTGTCGTTGTCGTTTTTGTCGATCGAGTTACTGTAGTCACAGTTGCCTCATCCTTCTCCTCGTCCTTCTTCGCTCAGCGTCGAAGTAAGTGCGAATGCAATTTGGGTTGGTCGCGGCACTTGAATGGTGCCAGCGATTCATACTTTTTTTTTCTGCCTTTAAAGCAGCTTAATTATTAAGTAGAACTTTGGCAAAGTTCGCAAACACACACACACACACACACACATAGAGAGATATACGAGCCACAAACATGCATTTGCATACAACATTTATTTGTAAATGCGCCGTTGGCTGCTGCAGGATTCACACACATTTTCTTGCCATTATTATATGTGTTCTTTAATAAAAAAAAAAATGGAAACAAGCTGAAACAACAAAAACAAAGTGCCACCATTAGCATTAACTGCGACAAAGGACAGGTGCGCCAGGCGGAAGACTGCCAGCATTTGCCGAGCAGGCAATAACGCGTTAAAGCAAAATCACACTTTGTGTGTGTGTGTGTGTATGTTTGAGTGTGTGTGTGTGTGTGTGTGTGTGCTATATGAAAATGGCAGACAAAGCGCGTCAGGTTGGCACTGGCGCTGACACTGGCTCTGCCACTGGCGCTGGCTTGGGTCTGGTGTGCTCCTTTGCTTGCTACTGAGCGACGGAAAACCGTGTTTTCTTTTTTAAACGTCACGTGAGAATTTCCCTGCTTGTTTTTCCGTTTCAGTTGGATTTTTTTTTTTTGTTGTTTTTTTTTTCGCAAAATTGCGTTTTGTACAAAAGCATTGATTTTTTTTGTTTTCTTGTGTGCCATTATAAGTTGTACGACTCCATTTCGGAGAGTCCTAAAGAAAATACTCATTCGTACTCAAAATACTGACGGCACACATTATTATGGCTTATGTCTGCTTGGCTAAGCTAGGCACATAGGCTATTTCATTTTTGTATTTATTTCATATAAGAAATTGAAAAAATTTATTTACTTTGTAGTTGCTGTTGTTGTTGTTGTTGCTGAGACGCGTTGCTTTCATGCACGTTTCATTTATGTTTATCTTTTGCGCAAACTTTTCACACTGCAATGTCCCTTTAAATTTTTGCCGTTATTATTTTTTTTCTTTGTAACTTTTTTTTTTGTTGTTTTTCTTTTAGTCTTTTTTGTTTGCTTGTTCGTTTGCAATAACAATAAAAGTGTATTTGTCACACACACACATGCACGCAGGCCAACACACACACTGCGTCGCCAGTTGCGTGGTCTGATTCTGCTTCTTCTTGACTTGACTTTGAGCTTTTAATAATTTTACGTGTGCGCGCCTCGAGGACTGAATTCGTTCTGAGCTTTAGTTTCGTTTCAATACAGCCTGCAAGTCCTGCGAGCTCATGTCCTGCTTTCCTATACACCAACGAGTCATGCTTTTGTCATTCGTACGTTCAATCGTGCTTTGTTATTTTTGCTGTTGTTGTTGTTGTTGTCGTTGTTATTGTATTGTAACGCTATTGTCGTGTTGTTTAGTTGTTGCTTGAACGCAAGAGTTTCACCAACGAGCGGCTTTACTCACGGCACAAGCGCACTTGGCGTTACCTCATACACCAGTCGGCATTTGCCGAACGTTCTCGAGCGGACATCAACAAGCTGAGGCCGCATTTTCGTTTTCGAAAAAATGTAATTCAAACAAATACCAAACTCAGGCAATGCGTTGCCATAATGACCACCAGGCGAATGAGCAAATGGTACGAACGACCAAATCGACCACTTCAACTTGTCAATTAATAATAAAAACAAAAACCAAAAGCATATGACAAAATAAAAAAAAAAACAAATCGAAATCCAAAAAGGAAAACAACGTAACACAGATTAGAAAAGAATTTCGCAATGGAGCACTTAACGCGCTCGCGACGCAATAAAAGAAACCGAAGCCAGACGCCAGTGAATGTCGGCCGCCGTTAGTGCCGACGCCGTTCGCAGCAACGGCAACGGCGGTGAGGTCTGTTTCGGTCGGCGAGACGGCCGCCGCCGGCAATGCTAGTGCAAAGTGACCCAGTTTCTCCCTAACGCACAATAATTTCGCAGGAGTCGCATAGAGTTTTTGAGTTTTGGAATCATTAAAAACTGGTTACGCGTCAACGCCAAAAAAAAAAAAACGAACAAATAAATAAACTAACAAATAAACAAATAAAGAAACAAACGAACTGAACCGAACCAACCAATAAGCCAACAAAGAAAATCAACTAAGTCGTCAAAGCAAACGTTGGGCACGCTCAAAGTTTTCGTTTAGTATTTTCTATGCATGTGTGTTGCGTGTGTGTACAAGTAGCGCTGTGTGTGTGTGTGTAGGCTGTGGCGGCCCAAAAGACACTCGCAACAACAGCAAGCGACAGCGAAGCTTAGCCATGCTGTTGATTGAGCTTTACCGAAAAGCACGCCGCCGACCGAGTCTTTAAAAGCCAGACGCCTTGCGGCTGCGCCAAGAGATTATCAAACAATTTCGGTGGCCATCGGTCGGGCAAGTTATTAAATGCGCACAATGTACAAAAGAATCATTGCACACGCTGTCGTTTACTGTATCTTTGGCCTATTGGCAGCTATGGTCGTGGCCTTTCCGGATGGCGCGCCAGCCGATACATGCGTCAAGCAACGTGCAAATCAACCAAATCACGGACAAGCGCGTTCACAGCCCACGCATACAAATCCCTATGAGGTGGTGGCCGATGCACAGAGCTATCATCCCGGGCAACAAATCTCAGTGCTCATCTATCCGCACAGCGAACAGAAGTCAGTCTTTCGCGGCTTCTTCTTGCAGGCGCGTGATTCGCATTCAAATGAATGGATTGGCGAATGGGTGCAGAGTGAAAATACGAAGACGATACCGGAATGCTCGGCCATAACGCATTCGGACAATCGCGACAAGTTGGGTGCCAAACTCATCTGGAAGGCGCCCCAAAATAAGCGTGGCCATGTCTATTTCACGTAAGTATTCAACACGGCATCATGGATGCATCAATTTTATGGCTTATTAATTTTACATGCAACATTAGCGTTGCGCTTTGTAATTAGGCGTTTTTTTTTGTCTTTTAGTATTTCTTTTAATATTTTTTTTAATGCAACAATTACGAAATTAATTATCAACGACTAAGCAACAACAACAACAACACCAGCAACAATGTAATGTCGACAAACAAGTTTGTGTTTTTATTTTGGTTTTATTTTTTTGCAAAGCTCATGCTCAACTCGCGCCATTCATAAAATATGCGAATTCATTGACTCATGTGTACGCTTGAGAGCTAACATATCCGAAAGACCGTCTGTCCGTACATTGGTCGTTCATGGCTGCTATTTCTTATGTGTCATGCCAGCGCAATAAAGATTCGTGTGTTTGTTATTTTTGTTGTTGTTGTTGTTGTTGTTGTCGCTACTGCTGTTTTGTGACCTAATATTCGCCGACTTAAAGACTTAATATTGTACTTTCAACTCATACCTTCATTTCAGTGGCACAGTTCTTAAGGAGTATGGCACATTTTGGAGTGACATTGTCGGCAAGGTGCAAGCGCCAGCCTAACTTTATCGATTGCGTGTATTACATATAAACACAAAACTTTCATCGCATCTACACAACGCACACGACACCGTGCAAATTTGTCCTTCCCCCTGTGCGCAACAACAGAACTATTGACTTTCGACGCCTATAGAAAAGCAATGCCCAAATAGTAACTGTCAACTACTACTTAACACACAGACCCCACTACTGCTGCCACCCACAAAGTTACGCCAATCAAGCCCGGCCAAACGACCGCGACCCAGCAGTTAACTTCGTGTCACGGCAACTTTGTCTCTGTTTAATTTACGAATCACGTCTCTGTCGGAGTTTACATGTACAAAATTGATGTGATAGTAGTTAGTTGATGGAGAACAGCGTGGGAAACGGTTTACCGGTCGCCCATAGCAATTGAGGGGGTGTGTTTCGCTTGTCATTAACTGTTATTTGCCTGTATATGTATATGTATAACCTCATCAATAAAATATTACTTAATTTTTTAAATATTGGAATTTGGTCGCGCACTAGTTTAAGCCAGACAAAAGGAAACAAACACTTTTAGATGCCAAACGGAGTCTTATCGCTGATAATAATTGTTGTATAATTTGTTATTGTTTAGTAGAAGCAGCATAAACAACAATACATTCACTTGTGCGTTTTGATATACGTATGTACTTGCTCTCGCACTCACTCTTACGCTCTCTGAATCAGTTAAATTACTTGTTTTTTCAGTATTTTTGTTGTTGTATTTGTTGTGTTTTTTTTCACATTACATTGCACTTTAATGGCTTCTTTGAGTACCAATTCATATAAACAGTGGCGTTACTTTCGCCGTGAAAAGTTTAAACACGCATATGACGCGTGTCTTATTAACTCGTTACCGCCACTGAAGCTTTGCCGCTGCAAGTTCGTTGTCCAGTTCGCCTTCCGTAAGCATTTTATTGTTGTTTACTTGTTGCTGGCGTTTTATTTTGTTCTTTTTTTATTATCAGCGAATTCATTGACAGCGACGTTGACTGCGACGCGTGCCTACAAAAACCTGATCGCAAACACATTTCGACATTAATAGCTCAGTTACACTCCATACGCCTTTATAGCGCGATCGTGCGACAATTCTGTTTTCCAGTTAGAAACGATTTCATTGAAACAAACAAAATGGTTATCAATTTTGCGGCGGGCCCGGCCAAGTTGCCTGAGGAGGTCAGTTTTGTCAATATGTTGTTTATTTTACAAACATGCTGATGCAATAATTTGCATTACAAACCAATTCCACAATTAACAGGTACTTCAAGAAGCTCAAAAGAATCTGATTAATTGGAATGGCACCGGCATATCAGTAATGGAGATGTCACATCGTTCAGCAAATTACTCAAAAATACACGATACTGCACTCAACGATCTGCGTGAATTGATTAACATACCAGAGAATTACCGAGTACTGTTCTTGCAAGGCGGTGGCACTGGGCAATTTGCCGGTGTAGCACTCAATCTTATTGGTCGCACCGGTGTTGCCGATTACGTAATCACCGGCTCGTGGTCAGCTAAAGCTGCTAAGGAGGCAGCATTGTATGGCAAAGTGAATGCAGTATTGCCCAAGTTCTCGAAATACACCACTGTCCCTAGACAAGAGACATGGAAACTAGATCCGAACGCCTCCTATGTTTACTATTGTGATAATGAAACAGTTGACGGTGTCGAATTTGACTTTGTGCCCGAAATACCAAATGGTGTACCACTGGTGTGCGACATGTCATCCAATTTTCTATCGCGGCCCATCGACGTTAGCAAATATGGCGTTATTTTCGCTGGTGCACAAAAGAATATTGGCCCATCCGGCATTACAGTAATTATCGTACGCGAAGATCTACTTGGCCACCATTTGAAGTCGACGCCATCGGTGCTGGAATACGCTGTCAATGATAAAAATAATTCGTTGTTGAACACGCCACCCACTTTTGTGTAGGTTTGATAAGTTTGCAATTGTGTGTGTGTGTGTGTCTTACTAATGCTGAACTAATCTCTATTCCAGCATTTATGTTGTGGGTCTTGTCTTTAAGTGGATCAAACGTAACGGCGGTGTCGGTGGCATGGCAGCAAGGGCAAACACAAAATCTTCACTTATCTATGACATAATTGATCAGTCAAACGGCTTCTACAGTTGCCCAGTAGATAAGAACGTGCGTTCCCACATGAATTTACCTTTTAGAATTGGTGGCGCTGAAGGAGTCGACGCTCTTGAGAAAGAATTTCTCGCCAAAGCAGAAGCCGAAGGAATGATTCAACTGAAAGGCCATCGATCTGTAGGTGGTATTAGAGCGTCTCTATACAACGCTATAACCATACCTGAAGCCGAAAAGCTCGCTCAACTGATGCTTGCCTTCTATCAAAACAATAAGAACTAATTTGTAAATCAAATAAAATAACTTTATACAAATTTACCACAATATTTTCTAACTAAAGAAGATTTTGTGATATAAATATTTCATCAAGGCGCTTTTCCAGGCACTCGTTTGTTCCACGTAGATTGTCGACAACTTTCTTAGCCCAAGCAAAGTACTCATCACGCCGTTCCTTCAATGTAAATTCATTTAATTTTCTGCCCTTAGTTTAAAGAAATTTGATGAATTCTTACCTTTGTCCAGCCGACTGGTGTTGTGCGTCGCAAGTCTCTTAGATTGTCCAACTTGTCGGCCAACTTTATTAGCTTGGCCCTGTGGCTTTTATGAGAAGCTTTCTCGATTTGAAGGCGCTTGCGCTCTTTTTTTTCGAGTGTTTTGTCATCCGTGACCTCCCGTACTAAATCACATATATCGGTTCCAAAATTTTGTTCAATTTCCTCAAAACTGGTGTCCGTATCTTCCACCGTGTCATGCAGGAGGGCAGCCATGAGAACGGACTCATCATCAACAAGTCCCTCAATGGAGAGTATGGTTGCTACATTGATTGGGTGATTAATGTATGGCGTACTATTGGGATCCTTGCGACGTTGGTCCCTATGCTTGTCAGCAGCAAATTGAAGGCATTGCATAAATTTCCTGGACGGCAGAGACATTTTTTTGTACAAATAACTATTTTTATTAAAATAGACATCAGCTACAATTCAAATAAATCACATGACAAACAGCTGTTTGACAGCTGACATTAAAAAGCTTTTACAGTTTTTTTTTTGAATAAAATGTTTATACCATAAGATTTCCTCTGAACAATCATATAATAAGCTTTAATTCATTTTTTGTCTTTAGGCACAAATAATATTTTACGGGTTTTTAATGGAGACCACTTGAGACGCTTGACGTAGTAGGAAATGCCAATAAGAAAGCTCATAATACCGACCACTTTTATTAGCAGTCGTTTACGGTCGTCGTGCTCCGGCTCCGATGTCCATTTAAGAAATGTGCACACGTCTTTAGCTAGTTGACTCATATAGGCAGGTGTACCATCCGAATACTCGACTGCTTCATCAAACAACACTTGACCCATTGAGATAGCACCACCGTCAAAATACGGATTAAAAAACTGTCCCTCGCGCACTGCAAATCCCGCTGGGGGATCGCAATAGCCTGTTAGTAAGGCAAATATATAATCCTCCCCACCCTTACGACCGGCCACAATGTAGCTGAGATCAGGCGGGTACGCACCGTTGTTAGCTGCGCGTCCAGCCTCTTCATTTTCATATGGACCACGCATATAATCTGACAACTTTCCCGGTCTTTCAAAGTAATTACCAGCATCATCTGGACCATCCTTAACCATAATAGCTTCAGCTTCGGCCTTGGCCTCCGCTTCGGTATGAGTAACTCCAACTAGATTCCGATATGCAATGAACTGCAAAGAATGGCAAGCTGAACAAACTTGTTTGTAGACCTGATATCCACGACGTACACTCTCATGGTCGATTGCTGACAAAAATCCTCTGTGGTTCCATGGCAGGTGTGTGGGATGTACTGCATTGGCAGATGCATCGACAGAACTCTCCATTTTATACATCAATGCCCCGATTCCGCCGGCAATAAGACCAAACGAAGTTAATAGTTTGAATCTGATATTTTTCATCGAGGTGGTTACTGATAAGCCCCTTTTGTCTTGATTAATTTGTGTTTTTGGAGACTTTAACAAATTAAGACCAAATCGTGCGATTTTGAAAGCCATTTTCAATTCGATGAAATATGCAGAAAATACTTTTTGACAAGTCGTTTAATTTTTTAAATTCTTCTTCTTCATTGTGATGCTATTCAGCGGTTAAAATTTCAGGGCTCCAAAATGCATAATAAAAAAGCTTTTTCAGATTCATTTTACGGGCAAAACTATTTAAATCTTATATAAATTATGTATATACAAGTCAAAATTTCATCTAATTGACTTTATTATTACAAACACGAATATTGTAATTTTTATGCAAGTTTGAACGATAAAAATTACAAAAGAGATTACTATGAAATCTAGTACCAAATACATTGAGTACTCGGTACTTGTACGCTTGCTTATGACATTTTTTTTAGCTCTCGATTGACGTATGCATAGTAATAATTCAACTTAACATAAGCGAGGCCAAAATATATTATTTGTTTCCTGCACTTTAATACACAGAAAAGTATCATGTCTCGGAATATCTAAGTAAGCATGAGGCATTTCTAGATTGAATTTAAACTCAAGCATAACCTTATGCTTCATCTTTAAATGTTGCATTTTGAAATCTTGCAAAAAAAATGGGGGTGTGAAAGAATTTCAATATTATTCGAAGATTTCGCGATCTTGTGAAGAATTATCTCCGCTGAGTATAATAAGTATAATCTGAATTTCTAGGAGTATACCAGTAGACTATACTTAAATGAGACCGATGACAAATTTAAATGGTAAAATGTAACGGAAACCAAAAAGTCTTGTGAACCACATACATGTGTACATGTACATGTGTGCCAAGACACAAGCAATGCTACTTTCGTTTGATATCTTTCATACAGATCTCTGCGCTTTCGACCCATAAAAGCAGCAATCTATAATACATCTACATGTATGATTTTCCAACCATTATTCACACTTTGTGAACACAAAGTCATCATCATCAAAGACAACTACAACAAAAATATAAGGCAAATGAATTTGGTTGAAATTTGTACCTGATTTGAATTCCTCCTTTTAGTTACACTTTTATTATTATGTTAAACATATTTTACACATGCGTGTATTTTTTATGTCTGTATGTAACTGTGTTTCTGTGTATGCCTAAATATCTATTGTATAACAGCCCACACATAGGCAATTGCACTGGTTCGTTCAGTTGTTCTGCTTCTGCGCAGCGATGCATAATTCCCGCAACACTTTAAATACCACAATAACAGCCTACCTAACAACAACACTAACAATAACAAAAAATAAAAAAAAAATAAAAAAGAAAACAAAAATAACAACAACGACGCAATTCCAACGGCATTAATAATTTTTGTTTTCCTTGGTTCATGGTGAGAGCGGCACAGCTTAATTAATAATTCTTTCGCTAGCGTAAAATTTTCATAATGCCTTCTAGAACAACAGCTTTCCTCCACGGGGTTCATGGCTTCGCAACCTCATTCCATTCGTGGCTACAAGAAATTTTTGATGGCCTGTCTTGCAGCCAACATACTTGTTGCCAGTAATTTATCTAATTCTTTACAGCTTTTGTAAAATGTAACTCTGAATTCATGATTTTGTATCGCTAAAAAGGCAAATGCATTGCATTGATTTATGATCGCTTAGATGAACATATGCACCGATTCACTAAAAGTTCAAATGATATATTCAAACAAAACGTTTGCTGCTTCCACATCATTGATGGTTGCGGAGCGGCGGTTTACAGTGCTACAAACTGAATGTATGCATAATTTTGCAATAAATGTAAATATAAACTTACGTTGCTGCACCAGGTTTCCTGCCAATGCCATTTGCCACTGCCGTTGTTGCCTGCCAACGTTAACGACTAGTGGCAAAGAGAGAGAGAGACAGAGAGAGAGAGAGAGCAACATGCAAGCGGGCAGGCGGTCGGCCGGCCGGGCAGGCAGGCAACAAGCAAGCAAAATTAGATACTTGTAAGGCTATAAGTCGTCTCTCTACTTTGCTGCAATAGCAGGTCTCAGCATCTGCTTAATGCTGCATATATGCCAATACACAAGTTACTAGCTTTCGGCAAAAATAAACGCAACTTCAGCTTGCATTGTAAGCTAGATACATGTTTGTAGATAGTTGCAGTACTCGCAGCTTGTTTCAGTTGTGGCAGCATCCTCAGCGTTATAGTACCTTTGGGCACACCAATGTAGTCGGTCACCCGTTCTCTATACATACAACAGTGTGTGTGTGTGTGTGTGCGTGTGTGTAAGTGTGTATATGTATTAAACTCATCCTACACAAGACACATTCACTACTGCCACAATACTTCGCCTATGCAAGCAACTTATGATCAAGATGCGCACGCCTGCCCGCCCAATGGCCAAAAGGAACTTAGTACAGTCGCGCCAAATTCACCATTTCCGTTTTCAAAGCACAAAAGGAAATCATATGAAATAACATGTAATAAAATTTATGACAAGTCATATGTGAAAAATGTTCATCTTTTCTTATAGACCTAGCATGAAATGTTTGCCATTTTGTCATTTTTACTGTGTATTATTTTAAGTGTATTGCATAACTGGCTCTGAGAGCAACGGCAGCAACAGCAACACTAACAGCAACAGCAACAGCAACATCAACATCAGAAGCAGCGCGAGCAAGCGAATGAGATGCTGCGACTGATTAGTAGATCTACTCTAGCTGCCTAATGTTCGACTCTTTCGCTCAGCGCTCTCTCGGTCACGACTTTAGCAAAACAGTGTGTATGCGAAAAGCTATGCTTACACATATGTACAAGGAGTATTTATATGTATGTATGTACATACATACAGATGCATACATACATACATACATACATAAGTATTATACACATGAAATATACATACATATAAATAATGTACTCAAAGATATTGATGTTGTTGTAAAACTTTTGCTCTAAAGTCGATGACAGACAGTCGAAGCTAGCGTACGTCCAAGCCAGTGTACGAAGAAACGAACCAAACCAAACCAAAGCAAACCAATGTTCGACAGAGGGACAGGGACAGCGGACAACGTACGACAGTGATAGCTTCTCATGCTCATCATGACGTTGTAACTGTCTTTTCAATTTCTCGTTTTAGCGACCCATTCGTTACCAGCGTCTTAACCTGGCTAAATGACTGCCAATGAGTATCTATGCTTTTGTATCCAAGTCATTGCTACATTATGGCGCTGACTGAATTGCACTGACGGATGCCTGTCTCTTCGCTCTGTCTGTCCGCTCTGTCGGCTTGTCCCTTCTGCTTCTGTCTCTCAGTTCATCTGTTGTTCGTATTTATATTGCTGCGTTTGGGCTCTGATCAACGTATTTGTTGTTGATGAGTTTTGTTTTAATTCTGGTGTGCGGCCGTTTTACTTCAATTTCTTATACGATTTATTGTATCTAGTATGTGTATCTTTTTGTAAGCATCCCCTCGTCGCTTACGATTCTCTTTGTATCATTTTGTGAATCGCGCGTAGCTGATTGTAATTATTGTAATCAAGTCGTAGTCTTGTGATCTGCACGACAAAAAAAAAAAAAAAAACCAAACCAAACCAAAACAAAAAAATATATGTAAGTAAAATACTGTTGTGCACAGCTCACTCGCAAGCTGGCTGATTTTTAGCTTTGTCGTTTGAAAGAGGTTCCATTGCGCTGTAGCTGAGGCTCCCTAAATTGAGCGCGTTTCGCTTTGATGTTGTTGTTGATGTTGGTCGCCATTATCATCATCATCATCATCGAACTGAATGCTTCTCGCGCCAAAGTTGATTGACTGACTCTGACTGGCGGCTGTCTTCGAGCTTCAATTCGTTCCATTGCTTGTGTTTGTGTTGTTGTTGTTGTTGCTGTTTATGTTCCTGCACTGATCTACACTTTTTTGCGCCCGTCTCTGCTTCTGCTTCTGCGCCAATGCCACACATACCTTCAAATATTTTTTTACATGTATCTACTTTGATAATTTCGCTTTTGCACGACGATTCTCACGATTGTTGTTTCTAGTTTGCATCAACATAAATTTAGGTATCTTTTTCTTTCGTATTTGCGCTCCAGCTCCAGCCTGCCTGCCTAACTGGTGCGGTGCTTCATGTGGTAATTGATTTGTGGGATCGGAGTACAACTGGCATACAACTTGGCGCGCGTCTATTAAAATAGCAATTGAACTGGAAAAATCGTATGCCCGCCGCTCTCACACTCCTTTATTGCAATTAACAATTTGAAAGTTTCTTTTGTTTTTCCCTCTGAATAAATATATGTATGTATTTATATAAATTTTTTTTTTTTTTTTTGCTCATTTACAATGACTTTGATTTGTAATTTCTTTTACTTTTCGTCTACAAACGCTTCCTGAACTATCCAATTACGTCGCTACATCCAATTAAGCTCCGCTCAGGCGCTCGTTTACAGTTGATGTATGCATGCATGTACATGGCCAAGAAGCCGAAAAAAAAATAGTAATATCGAAGAAGAAAAAGAAAAAAAGAGTTATAAAAAGAAGAAGAAATGGTTATCAAAGTGAGTTACATGGCCCGAACAAGCAAAACTCATTCTTGTCGCGGCTCGTCTCGTCTCGTCTTGTTCTTCTCTCACTACTTTACGCTTTGCCTCTTCTGCTTCTTGTTTTTTTGTGGGAGTAAAAGTTGTGATAAAGATCTGAGAAGTGTTTAGAAAGGCAGCAGGCACAACATCATCTTGTCGTCGTTGTTGTTGTCTTCTTCAAGCTGCTGCTGTTGCTGTTGCTGCCGATGCTTTCTAAATGTAACTAACGCCCCCGCGCACACACTTCATACGTTCAAAGTCGTTCTGCTCCCGTAAGAACGTTAAAAGCAAAAACCATTTGCTATAACACACAAACACACACACACTTCACTCCCGCAACTTCATACAACTCGTTTTCTGTCACTTCGACTGTACTGAACTAGCGCGTGAGTCTGCGCTGGCGCGCATGCTGTTGGCGGCGACGTCAACGTCAACAGCGACGTCGACGATGACGATGCGGGGCACCGTTCTTACTTCATTTGTTTGGCTTTTTGGTGAAAAACTGGTTATTATTTTTCGTTTGGCTAAAAAAGAATAAAACAAAAAAAGAAACAACGAAATGAGGCAGAAAAAAGTGCGCAACACAAAATCTGGAAAAAAGAGTTGAAGACAACAAAAACAACAAAAAAAAAAATGGTTGTTGTTTGTTTCTCGACTTCTTTGAATGTTTTATTTTAGCTATGTCGTTGTTGTTGCTGTTGTTGTTGTTGTTTCTGTTGCTTCTAAGATCGTGCTGCGCGCAAAGGTTTGAAATCGTCATCATTGTTGCTGTTGTTGCTGTTATTACTGTGGTGGTTGTTGTTGTTGTAGCGTTGTAGTAATGGTGACTAGCTCCAATTGCGGTCACTGACAGGTTAAGCGGCAACGGTGACGCCGGCGGTGTAAAGCAGAGTACATGCGGCCTCTTGCTGATTTTGGTTATTTTGAATCTTTCTTTTTCTTTTTTGTTTTTTTTTTTTTTTTCTTTTTTTTTTGTTAGCCCGGAGTTTATTTCGTTTGAATTTAGAGATCGCCGCTTGCGAAATTTACTCACGGCAAGTTTTAGCCAAGAAGGAAGTGGGCGCTGCATTACGATAGATGCAATTGTTGACTTCGTTGTTGTTGTTATTATTATTGTTGCTGTTGTTGTTGTTGTTGCTGCTGCCACATTTTTCCAGTTTTTGTGCATCTCCAGCGTAGATACAATGTCTTTGTTGCTATTGCTTTGTTACATTTCGATGTAAATGATCGTTAGAAAGGTACGCCTAGCCTGCTTGCTTGCTTCGTAGCTGGCTGGTTTACTTGCTTGCCGATATTTGGCCAGAGATTTGGTGGCCCGTCGACAACAACGACATGACTTTTTATTGGGTTTCAGTTTTGTGGCCACGTACGTTACTTTTTTTTTTTTTGTATTTATTTATTTATTTGTTTGTTTATTTTTTCACTGTTTTAAAGCCGTCCTTTTTTTGTTGTTGTTATTGTTGTTTGGTGTTTGTCTTTTGTGACTGGATCATGAATAGTAGTTGTGTTAGTAATACTGGCCTAAATGGTATTCAAGCCAATGCGAAATGTCATTAACCTCGCTTGAACTTTGCCATTTGTTTTGATTAAAACAGCCAGAGCCCATATTGTTAGCAACGATGCGTTGCCATAGGAGCGCCCGTGTCAACGACGCGACACTGCTTTAATGGTAAACCATTGTTAGTTCAAAAGGAGGTCTCAACAACTCGTTGCAACTGTTGACTAGACAATGCAAAGCTTTGAGCAAATAACGTTGAAAGTTCGCCACCAGTTTCGCTGTCAGCCATAAACACGCCTTCGAATATCGACTTTCGCTCAATGACCACCATATTTCAATTAATTAAGCGATGGAACGTTAAATGTTCAAAATTTCATTTACCAATCATTTGTTATAACATTGATCGATTTTATTTGATTTTCTCCACGCCAATTCGTTCAAATAACTCAGTACAGTACATGTGCTTTGGCACTTCTGCGGGCCGTGCGACAAACATACAGCTGCGGGTTGAACGCACGCGACAATGAACGTAAAATCTTTACAGGAAGAGGGAAGTGAATTTTAAGCACATCGCACTCATTCATCATATGAACATCCTTGCGACAGTCGGCCAAGCAGGCAAAAAAAAACCAAAAATAAAAACAACATGATTTACATATTTTCTGGCTGCATCTCTCATACATATGTATGTATGTATGTATGTATGAAGGTACATATGTAATCGTCATAGTGCCAAACAGACGAAAAAAATAAGTATAAAAGAACAGACAAAAAATAAAACAAAGAGAAGCGAATAAGAATTGTGTCACCTTGAGTTGAGTTACTTGTTTGTTCGCTTACTCATTCACAGCCGCGGTCAACGATGCCAGGCGATTCCAGTAGCTAACTAATTGCTCCCGCCGCCGCCGCTGCCATTGCTGCTTCTGCTGCTGCGTAGAATGGAAGGTGTCGCTCTTCTGGCGGTCGGTGACTGCTACAGCCGAAAAGAAGCAGCAGCGGCAGCTAAAGTGCGACCAATATCTGTAATTAAGAACGACGTTCTTTGGTATATATTTCTAAAACGACGACATTTATGTTCATTCTGCTCAGTGTGTGACTGTTATGCCTTGCCAATGATCATCCCCATTATCATCATCATCATCATTATTATCATCCGTTGCTGTGTGTTTTCATTGTTGTTCACGAGTGGTGTGAATGTATCTCACCGTTCGTTCGGTTTTGGTATATCGAGCAGTGGTGGCAGCGTATTTCTTCAAGTCAAGCAGCGATACCACGTACACGTAGATAGTTTTGTTAGTTGTCTGTCTCAATAGATCGACCGCAACTTCGTCGTTTTCAACTCGTCTCAACATTTCTGTTGTAATTATTTCTATTTCTTTCTTTTTTTTCACTGCGTCATCATTATTTTTCTTCTCTGCGTCTTTTTATTATCTATACACCTTTTGTATGCGAACGTATGTACATTGTACATATATATATATATGTATGGAAGTGTGAGTATCTATGTATGTATTGCTGCTGCTGTCTTTTGTATTCGGAGTTCAATTCTTTGTATCTGCTGGCTTGGCTTGGTTTGACAAGCCAGCAGGGTAAGTTTTTCTCGAAGACAGTCGCAAACTCTACCAGTGGCGTAACCACACCATCTGCGGCCCCTAGAGCTGGGGGCCAGTGCCATTATGCGCACTCTGCCGCTCTTTTGGAACGCCACTGAAATCTACTTCTGCTGCTGCTATGTCGAACGTCTTTTAATGCTTAGAACAGCAATTTTACTCACGATCAATGGCAACTACACTTAACAAAATTTTGTGTGAGTCAACAGTAATATAGAATATGCTGTAAAAAATTATTTTACATCACTTCACAATAACGTTGTGAGATCGTGTCGCCAAGGTAATTGAAATCTCGCCGCATAATTTTTATCCCACTTTCCTGAAAAGCGTATGACATTTTCGCACAGTGTACTGGATGAGCGCAACGACCCTTCCTTCTGCTAACACTCTGTTCCGCACAGGTCCGCTCATTTTTTTAACAGAATCTTTTTCAAATATATTTTAACTCTCTCTGAACACGAGAGTGTTCAAGAGAGCGTACACCACACTAAATTCATATATATCTCAATTCCCATACAGTTACATCGAATACAATCGCACACACACATGCGCACAATACAAGCAGTCGGCAAGAAAATGATCGTCGTCGTGTCGTTTGTTGCTGGCATTTTTGCTGCCACAGTTGTTTTGTGTTGTTGTAGTTTTCAAACAAGCGCGCTTTGTTACACTACACGTCGCTTTTTAAACTAGAGTTTATTCTTATAAGAGTTGGTGTGTGGATCAGTTCAGTTCGGTGGCGTCTGCGCGCTGTGTTCGCAACGGCGTTCGTTTGTTTTTTAGTTTTTCCCAAGCCAAATAAAAATACAGAGTGTGCAAAGTAAAAATGTATTTTTCATTTGCGAGAAAATAATACTATAAAGAAAAAACTGTTGACTAAACTGAAATTGAAGCAATCAAAAATGTGCAATTAGAAATTAATCTCGTATGCCGTTGTGGCTAAAGCACATGAAAGTGTGTATTCGTGAATGTATTATGTGTGCGTGCATGTGTGTATATTAACAGTTTTTTTCTTTTCATTTTGCGGCTGCTGCTTCGAAATAACTGTACATATAAACCGCAAAAATGAAAAAAAAGTTTCAACAAACTAAAACGAATTACAACAAACGATTTTCTCCAGCACGTTAATATATATCGCGAAATCAAAGTGATTGCTTACGGTCGGTACATTTAATGCGTTTTTAATTTAATCATAATAAAATACAAAAAAAGTAACTTGAAAAAGAATATTTTATATACACAATGATAAATTGAATTAAGTATATAACAAAAATGAGCATTTTTTCGTGACTACAGCTGTATACATCATGCTTAATTGTATGCGTGAGTGCATTGGTATTTGTGACTTTTGCAAAGCGACAAACACAAAGAAGCTTTTTTTTGCCGCTGACGACGATCGTATGAGCGAGAGGAGACCAAAAAGATTCGCAGCAATTCTAATTAACTTCGGTGAGAGCGTAAAAAAAAATGAAGATTAAATTGAGCGAGAGGTGAGAGCAAGTGAGCGCGCGCAAAACGCGTGAGAAAGGCCTAAAAAAGGAACAATAAAATAAAAAATTAAGTAATGTAAATTGGATTGAATTTTTTTTCGAAGTCTGTTTTGAAATCGTCAAACGGAGTCGTCGACGTCGTCGTTGTTACGTACAATATCATCACAAAAAAAACGAAATAATTTTATATATTTTTGCTTCCACTCTTATTCGTGCGGAACGTAACGGTTGAGGCCGCCATGTATTTTGCACGAATAGTCGGCCAAAGCGAATGGTGCGAAAAGAAGATGACAAGTACAATGACAACAACAATGTTTTTTTGAACGCTGTTGTTTGCAGAGTTGCCATACTCTTCACACGATAAATTCAACAAAACTAGTTTTATTTATTTATTTTTTTTTCCGAAATGCTTCCTTGATATTTCGAGGAATTGAATGGCGAACTATTTTCGCCGCGCGCATGACAACAGCCCTTTAAATGAAACGTTATCATTTAGTTGCCTTTTCGAAGAGGCAAAACTCTGCAGCAGATGGGAGCGTCACAATTTCTACTTGCGTCTGCGTACGTCTCAACTTCTCTCTCTCTCTTCAAATTTTAACGACTTCCATGTCGCATGTTTCTTGTTGTTTTTTTATTTTTGTACTGATAACATGCAAATGGAGACCGCAACTTATCACAAAAACAAAACAGACGCGTTGTGAGAAAAATAAGAAAATAAAAAAAAAAAAAAAATTCAAGAAGAAGACTCAACATTTATTGAGGCGAATGAAATATTTAATAATTTGCTCCTGTTTTTAGTGAGTGAGGGTCCAGTGTTTCACATTTAATTTTGATATTGTGACTAGATCCACACTCATTAAAAACGGTTGTTAAATCTACAGGTAACAAATATCCGGTACATATATACGTATACCTAATTATTACATACGTACACAAACAATACAATTTTACAAATTCGTTGAAAACAAAGAAAAATACATTTTCGGCATAAAAAAAACAACTAAAGAAAAACAAAAAAACAATAGTAATCAAAAAAGAGCAAGAGAAAACTAACGAAGCAGAAGAGAACACCTGTTACCAAAAAATGTAATTAGTCGTCGTTGTGGCGGCGACCCTCTTGACTTGACTTGCTTGTGCCTAAACGAGAGGGTAGAAAGGCAGGAAACATGATTTTACAAAAAAGAACATTTTGTATAGAAAATTTGTTGCGAACTAAAAAAAAAAACTTTTAACGAGTTTAACATACGCCATACTTTAATTTTGCCCTATATAGATTTTTTTTTTTTCATTTACTTATTGCCAACTCATTTATTGTCTTTGAAGCATAAAAATAAAATTGTGCTGATTTCGCTATTAAGCTATTTTGATTGCTCAATTTATTATTTGGCTTAGCCTTTCGTTTATGCACTGAACATACGAAAAACAAACTTAGATCGATCAAATTTCGCATGAAATACATAATTGAATTCTCGCTCTCTTTCTGATAATGAGTGGCAATGATGAGCAGTCGCAGTGACGCGATGTCGCCGCTCGAATTAGTAATTGGAGGCGAAAAAAATGACAAAAATCAGCATATTTTAAACAACGGCAAGCAATGCAACAAATATAATGAAAATTCGAAAAAACTCTGAATGCGACAAACTTGAGAACCTTGAGTCATCACAATATAAAGAAAAAACAAAAATAAAATATCGAAAGTCTCATTCAAGCAGGAAAATCGTTGATGCATTGAACAATTGTTGCACACACGTACGATCGTACGTTTATTCATTTGCTGAATTTCATTTTATTAATCTTGAAATCACTTTAAATTGAGTCCGATGTCATATGACAATAAATGAATGAATAAATAAAAGGGATTGATCATCAAGTTGTAAGAATCTGAGATAGTAATGCAGCTGTTGTATAAATTTTTCGTTAAAGATTCTTGATTAGATACGATTAAACCTTAGTGCAGAACAAAGAGTTAGAAAGTTGAATACGACGCTGCTTAGAAAATAGAAATAGGAAAACATCATTATTTCTTAACAAATGTCAGTCGGTAAAATCGTGTCCGGGCCATAATCATCGCGGTAACGGCAGCAACGACAATCAAAATGACAGCGCAAAGAAATTGTAACTTGTGACTGCACGACTCGAAACGAACGAGCTATAGAAAGAAAGCAAAGCAATGCAATGCAAGCACTCCTGCGCCGCGTTGGAGTTTCTTGAAATTGTGGCATCATCTAATGCCAAGCAAACGCTGCGCCATTACCACAAAGCTTGTTTGTGGCAAGCATTATTGCTGCAACAAGAACCGAACTCGACTCAGCACTTAACGGCACTGACATCCGTTCGTTTGCCCAACCGACCAATCGTCTGCACACTCTGCCCGTCTGAACCTGACCTGAACGCTTCTCTGACTCTATTTTGTCGGCGAACATGGATCTAGTGCACGGTTTGGCATTATTAAGTTCGTGACTAGATTTCATGCTCGTCTATTAAGTTGGGTCAAGACAACACAAACAAGAGAAGCGAGTGCAATGATGACGTCTTATGTTTTATATTGGAGGCGGTGATGATGTTGACGGTTATAACAATGAGCTTCTAATGTGGCTTAATTAAGGATAGATTGCTTTGTTGATCAAGGTTCGGCGTAAGTGTCTTTAACTAAATCAATATTAACAAACGTTATTTAACTTTTTCTTTAATTATAGACAAACTTTTTGCAGTAAAGTAAATCAAATTAATATATATATTTTTTTTAATTTGTTTTTTGCTTGTTTGTTTTTATAATGTTTCAGAAAAGCCTCGATATCGCCGCATGACAGGGGTGACCCACATAATTGCTGGCATAAAAGATTTCCCACGGCAGCAAAACAAAACGACTGCGACTTTCGAACAGCAGCGTAATGAAGTTAAAACCGTTTAAACCAGCCGAGCAACATTTGACCTGACCAGCGCACGCTCTCTGCACGGTTCAGTTGAGCCCGCATAAAATGCACATGCGCGCAACACTTATTTAGCACCCCTTTGTATGCAGTTCAATAGCCAAATTTACTTTAGTTTTGAAATATGTTGTACTTTTTTTGATTGCACAATTGTTACGATGCGACAATTATTGGTAACATACATAACAAAAAATATATACTGTATATTTCTATCTCAAATTTATTGTCAATTGGCACGCAATAAATGTGCTACGAAAAAAAGCGCTGAGTTTTGATTTGACGGTGAACAAGTTCAGTCAACGTTGATGTCATGAATTCAAAAACGGTATGTGTAACAGTAGTGTGTGAAAAATAGTATATGTAGATCGCAATTACATACATTTATAGCAACTGCAGCAGCCAGTAAATGCGACTAGCGTGAGGTGGCGGCGTGACAACAACGCTGAGATATGCTGAGGGTTGGAATTGCGTGCCGCATTCCCATGGCGCTTTTCTTGGCCTGAATAATGCTTAACATTCAACCTAAGAGATATTTACACACACACAAACACAAATGCTCATAGGATAATGCAATTCATATGGTAAACATGTCTCTTTGTATGAATGTTGAAATGCCGACACGCTATTTGAAACGCTATTTACACAATTTTACTGCTTTCATTTCAACGTTTTCTGTTGCGTTGCGCCCCCTTTACACTTTCTCAGTCGCTTAGCACTTAACAACAAGCATTTCCGACTCTGTTTTTACCCACCAAAATCACTCAAATGCAACGAAACATTTCGTATCGCGCCAATTGTTTTTCCAATTGTTTAAATTTCCTCCCTTAAAACCAAAACTCAAAGAATAGAACGTCACAATAGTTGAGACAATAAAGAGGAGGGAGCGTTGCGCAAACGAGTTTACAGTGCAAAAGAAAATGCGTAGCTGAAACTAGTTGATGGCCAAGCTTTTAAGAATTGCTCGTTGCTTGTGTCAGCTGTAACGCAGAAAACCAATGACTTCGTCGAGTGTTTCAGATGATGTTGGCGTAGTTGAGATTAAACTAAAACGGAAGACGTTCACTCTTTTTGCAACTGCAGAGAAGCCGCTAAGGGAAGCGGTGGTTGCAGCATCAAACAAAGATTCAGCTGTTGATGCCGCGAGCAGTCGTCATACCGACAAAAGAACTCAGTATAGTTAAAGCAGCTGGCGACTTTCTTCTTCTAAGACTCTATAGCCTTATCGTAGTGAAGACATTGCAGCTGCACTTATGGTATTGAATTCAGAATCTTAACTTCATAAAAAACTTTAACAATTAATTTTGATTTAGTACAAAAAGAAAAAAATTTTAATACAATGGAGTTGTTTCAATAAAAATAAAAAAATTTAAATCTCAAAAAATTTTATCAGTTTGCAAAGGCTTTAGGAAAATAGACTTTGTCATTTTCCACAATTTCCTCAAGTATATCATCGACGTCGGTATTGGGATAGCGCTCGACCCACGACTTTATGTAACCTTCATGTGTGGCCTCGTAGGATTTCAGACTGACCTTGTTGGTATCCAATACTTCGGTGTTGGCCTGCACCAGAATAATACGTGGCTTTTTGTGGGCCAGACAAATGTCACGCCATTTGGCCCATGGATGCGAACCGCTTTCATTGACTTCGGAGTAATGTTCGTACATTTTCGTGGCAGCTGCAATGTCTGCTGTCGACTTGTAAACCTGCAGTTTGGTTAAGAAATCGCCAAGCGCCTTCTTTCCTATCGTTTCGATTTTAGAGGGATCAACAGTAAGGCGTAAATTCTTGCCTTCATCAGTCTCTTCTACAGTTACGAATCCCTCGCCGGCTTCCAACAGCATTTTCATGATAACAAAACGAGCACGTGAATGAGCCTGCATCCATTGCTTCGATTGTGGATTGTACATTTCCAACGCAACACCCATTCCGTTCCAAATTAAACTCAACCAATTGATATAAATAATGTTATCTTGTTCTTTTGGGTCCTTGAAGCCAAAAATCTCCAGAATGTCTCGTTGCAATGACAAATAAAGGCCAACCGCTTCGGCACGGCATTCCTCATAAGATGAACCGATTGCACCAAATTTGGTATCGTAGGTCTCGCCAGGCAAGTACCAGGATTTGATTGGTTCACCTGTAATGAGGTTTTTCGTATTCTCCAAGTCAAAATTATATTTGTCATTCTCATCAATACGAAACAGTTTTCCACTGCCATGACCGAGCAACTCGTGTAAACCAACTTGCACTTCAAATGCTTTGACTTTGTACTCCTTCATAAGATCTTGATCCTTGTCCGACAGAAAAGCAATGGGATCTTTACGATTGATATTTGCCAAAACATTGCCTAAAGACACATTTTTGAAGCCTTCATCTTGACGTATTTCATCGTAGTTAGGAATGTTGATGCCAGCTGGTACACCGCTACCCGCAAAAGTTAGAACATCCAAGGATGTAAAGTCCGGCTTCAGATAAGTATCTTTTTCATACTCTTGCGTCCACGGCAGATACTCCAATAGATTTTCTGCGCGATTTACAAGTTCAGCGAATTTTGCGGAACTTTCTTTATTGACCATAGCTACGAATCCTTCGAACTCAGCACGTCCGCCAGCAGGATCACGGTAAGTTTCAATAAATCCAATGTAAGTCTCAATTACTGGGCCTTTGTCCTTGATCCACCATCTCGAGCCATTCTTGTGCTCCGCTAAAGAACCTTCTTCAAAAGATTTTATATAATGTTCGATCATATTGGCTTCGTTATCATTGGCTGCATACTTCTTAGCTTCACGTAAGTTCTTATTTACACGCTCCAATAGTTTGTGATAGTCACCACGTGATACACGAAATTTGTGACCTTTGTAAGTTTCTTCCGGTAATGTAATGCCTTCCTGTTCAGCGACAGCCACGGAGCCAAGTTTAATGTCGTACACAGTTTCGTTCTTATCGGATAACTTGAATGTGCGGCACATGTAGGGCTCGATGCGTTTCGACGTAAGCCACTCGTTTACGACTTCGGAGTCTTCTTTTGTGCAATTATCAGACCAATAAGTGGTAACTCCATTTGGTGCGAATCCGAGTACTTCATTACGGGGCTCCAGTGCATATATGAGACCCAAGACTTTTGCCAAAATTTTGGGAACACGTTGGTCATTATTGTACGCAACAGACAAATTAACAATGCTCTCGAATTTGTTGGCAGGCAGATTCGGAACGATTTTGCTATCACCCATACCCTTGTAGTTGCCCGCATTACCAAAAACACCGCAAGCATAAACTAAAAATGCCTAAGATGTACAGTAATTAATTAGTCAATTTAAAACAGTCCGGTTCAACTCACTGTAAAATCATCCTCAGAGATTCCTGCTGCCAAAGATTTAGTCTTCAGCTCATCAATAGATTCACTAACGAAAATTCGATGTAGTAACGAGAAGATCAGGGGCGCCTCAGGACTTGACTGAATCAGCGCAATAAGACCCCCATCCCATGATGCTTTGCTGAAGTAATGTGCGTACAACTTTTCCTTATCAGTGAGATTTTCAAAGGCGGCCTTGCACTCTAAGTCTGCAATAGGCTGCGAGTTCGGAAGTGTGAAATGGGAAGCTTTCGTTGTTGACATTTTGCGATAAGACGTTGAAAATAATCTGTGAAAATGTTTCATTTAAGTTTGTTTTATGTTATTTACTTTGTAAAGATACCTGACTAGAGAAAGGTCTTGTTGCAAGTGACGCCCTACAAATAATTTCTTTTGCACTTGGGATGTAAAAAGTGTATGAAAATTATTTCCGGCAGCTGACAGTTGTCGTGGAAAAAAGTGAGTTCTTTGGAAGAAGCTGAGTCCGAAAAGTGAACCCTGTCTAGAAAATTTTTGTAACAACATTACAGAGAATTTATTGTTCGACTAAGTTCTGAAATTATATTTTATGTTCATTTCGTATTAAAGAGACCAAATGCCAAATCAACGTACTTACTTTCAGGAGGAGTACATGGGTGCGCGCAAGCAAACGAACTGAAATCATAGTCAAGCTTTAATTTCGAAACATATCCAAAAGCATGCTGGAGGTAAGGGAGCAGTTGTTAACACATCAATGTATGTGTGGCAAAACCACAAACAAATATGTGAGTTTCTGCAAGAGTCAGCGTTTTGCAGTTTTAAACGGTCTGATTACAATCACGGCATGCCATCGTTGTGTGAAATGCATAAATTATATGATAGAGATAATGAAGATGATATGCATTTATTCGAAATAATCCGAATAACAATAGTCTTAGCGAATGCCGGGCTGCCCAAAAATACATACTTTGCAAAAAGTAAAATAAAACTTAGGTTGAGGTTAAAATAACGTTGTTTAACTTTCGACTATAATTCAGACGTTTTGCTTTTTTTTTTTAAATACAAAAATTAAATTTACTTACCAAATTTATCCAAAAACCAAGCAAACTTTCCGTCGAATAACTTGAAATAATTGAACTCTGATGGAATTATAGAACAATCACAATTTTCACCGTGACTGTGAAATGATGACTAGCCAAACAAACAAGAAAGCCACCTAGTGAGGAAAATCGCCAACATGGCCTTTTCGGCGAAAACAGCTGGTGGCTTTGATAAGTGCTTCCACCTCAAATTTTTTCTTGGTTGGATATGCCGTTTCATCTTCTGGTTGTTTCCTTTTTTGTCTGTTGTGTTCACTTATATTTTGTACATGGAGTAAGTTCAATAAAGTTGGCCCCAACATAGAAATAATTCTGGGCTGAAAGTTGCTTTTTTTATCATCAAAAAATCATTATATGAAAGGTGGGCATATGGCAGTGCTGCCACCTTAGATTGCATTGAGTTTATAAAACTATGTTTGCTTACAATTAAAATTTAATACAATTTCGGTGAAATTTTATTGCTTACTTTTTGGGCTTCTGCCTATTATTGTTATTTGTTTTGCTTTTCTAGCCCAGCTGACACCAGTAGACGAGGCCGGCAAGCCTTCTTTGGCAATACTTGTTGTTGGCAACGCTCTTTCGACATCACACAAGCAGGTTGTTATCTGTTTATCACCTTCACGTATGACCTTAACGGGTATTTGGCGGAGTTTTGGAAAAGCAAATATTAACAAAATGGAACTTGTTGGCAATGTGAAAAACTACGACTGGGGTAAACTGGGAATCAGATCTGTCGTGGCACAATTGGCACAGGCAAATGACGAGAAATTTAAAGTGAGTGACCAAACACCGTATTCGGAACTTTGGATGGGAGCGCACACCAGCGGACCATCCACAATCAAATCAAGCGGAGAGCAGTTAGGCAGTGTCATTAAGGAGGATCTTCCGTTCCTGTTTAAGGTCCTAAGCATTCGCAAAGCATTAAGCATTCAGGTTCATCCTAACAAAGAGGAAGCAGAACGTTTGCATGCTGAAAGACCTGATATCTACAAGGATCCCAATCATAAACCCGAGCTTGCTATTGCGCTTACTCCTTTCCTTGCTCTTTGTGGTTTTCGCACAATATCTGAAATACGAACATTTTGTGAGGAATTGCCGCCATTAAGAAGTTTGGTAGGCGAAGAAAATGTAGTAGCACTCGAAAAAGACGATTCTAAGAAAAGCCTAAAATTATGTTATGAAAAATTGATGACATCACCAGAAAAAAGCATCGCAAACTGCATCAAGGACATTGCCACAAACTACACCAGCGGTCAGTATTTTAAACTTATAACTCCATACTTACTAATAATATAAAAAAAAAATCGGCAGTACTCGAAAAACATGAACTATTGGAAGTTTTCACAAGGATCAACGGAGACTTTACCGATGACGTTGGAGTTTTATCAATATTCTTCATAAACTTGTTGCGACTACAACCAGGACAGGCTATATTTTTAGCCGCCAATGAGATACATGCTTATCTGGATGGTGACTGCATCGAGTGCATGGCATGTTCGGACAACGTTATTCGTGCTGGACTAACACCAAAATACAAGGATGTTGACCAACTGATATCCTGTCTTAACTATGAGGGTGGATCTGCTTCACGAAAGATATTTATTCCCTACAGAATTGATGAAAACGTGCAGGTGTTTGTGCCGCCCGTTAAAGATTTTGCCGTAACTCAAATCTCACTTCCGCACGTAACGGCCGAATATAAACTGCAAATACAGGACACAGGGTCCATATTATTGACTCT
Source organism: Phortica magna (assembly GCA_037044515.1). Classification (NCBI taxonomy): domain Eukaryota; kingdom Metazoa; phylum Arthropoda; class Insecta; order Diptera; family Drosophilidae; genus Phortica; species Phortica magna. Next base: position 357,016 of record JBAMBP010000982.1, on the reverse strand, counting down.
GCAAGGCTCGCGAAAACTGCGACTTAAAAGTGATAAAGTGGCTAGCGAAAAGACGGAGATACTACTGAAACGTGGTTCCATAGTCTTCATTCCACCAGAAGCAGCACCGGAAGTAGAGTTTGTGCCTGGAGAAGACTGTGGCGAGAACTTCGTCGCATATATGGCAACTTCAAACACGTTTAAAAATTAAATATATTTTTTTTTATAATCACTTGTTACATTATAAAAAACATGTTATGTTTTTATAGACCAAATAATTGTTGTGGTTATGAGATAATACAAAAGAATGCTATGATTTTCCACTGGAATCAAGTTAAGTTTAATTTTAAATAATTTCTTTATCTACTAAAGTACCAACTTAAATAGCAATAAATAACACTTTACAATCAAAGAAAAAACAGTTTCACATATAAGCAATTTCATTCAAGGTTTACAAATATCTAAGCTTAGGAGGTTTGGCCCTTCATTTTGGTCGAAACTCATTGAGTACATATACAGTTTGTAAATATAGTAAATAGTATACACATATATCAAAGTATGACACATTGCTGCAATAGCCAATTTTAACAGATTTTGGGGAGTAGTTGTGCTAACCGGATAAAGTGGTTAATATGTTCGAAATATTTATTTTCATTTAGTTCTTTTTACGTAAATTCAAAATGCCTCAAAAAGTACAAGAGTACCAAAAATCTCATTATAAAACGTTTTTTTAACTTGTTTTATATATAGACGGTTGTAGTAGTTGTATATAATATACATTTTAGATGGGTAAGTTACCATAAGGTTTTAAGTGTAATATACTTGTATATGTAAATAAATCTATGCTTGTGCAGTAAAGCACATTGTAAATAGGTAGATAGTTGTTGTATACAAATGATAATATGTAAAAAGAGCTGTATATCAACTATAAATTATGTGAATGTGCGCTTTGAGCTACACTACTCTAAACATTGATATATTTTGCTGCTTTGTTTTTTGTGCACACTATTCATACTGATAATGAAACCACATTCGTGGTGTGTGCGATTTTAAGAATTTAACTCTTGAGCAGATTGTTTGCGCGTTTGTTAACGCCATCCATGCGCGTGTTGTTGGAATCGCCCTTAGCGGTTATGCGTTCAATTTGCTTATTTTGATTCTCTAATTCAGAGCCCATGTCAATTGCCATATTACGTAGATTGCCAATCATAGAGTTCACTTGCCCAAGATTCTCATCCATTTCGTCTTCACGTGCATCATTGGTGATGCGTGCAACGTAACCTGTTTGTGGAACGCCACCCATACCACTACGTTCTCGTTCGTCGATGACACGTTGAGGCTGATTGTTTACGACTTTCCCATCGTCATTTGCCTTCCATGCGCAGTCACCATCGTCCTTAATGTTAACTTTCTTCCATGGTATTACGCATATGCCACAGCACTTCTCCATGCCACTAAGATTTTTCTCAGCTTCGCGCATGTCAGCGTTTATGTGATCCATTCCTTCTTCAATGCGATCCAGCTGCTCACCCTGATCATCCAAGGCCACCAGAGTACGAATGCCAGCCTCTTTACTCTCGTCCATAAGGTGGAGCATTCGACGTGTACTCTCCAGAGACTCATCGGCAACCTGTCCAGATTTGAGTTGCAGCTCCTGCAATTCTGTGCGTGGTGGGTTTTCCGTTGCAGCCATTTTATTTATATGTACTTTAAGATGACGCGATTTAGCAAGAAGATGTGATCACGATCTTGTGGTTAGCGTATTTCTTAAATGAGTCACACTTTGTCTCAACAATGCTTTTAGAAACTTGCCCTCGCTCAATGAGTAGCCACCGTCCAATTGACTAGTTACAGAGTGACGGTTTTTAAATGTATTTTTTTTCTTCACAGGTGGTGTTAATAAATATGATTTATTTTTAATAAATTCGAAATTTTTCTTATTTTTTCCCGCACGACTCTCTCCGACAAATACGAGTGCACGACGTCGTCGACAGTGTTGCTTAATTAACTGTTTCCTGGCTATTCGTGGTAATTTTTCAGACACAGTGTAAAATGAGTAAAAGCATACAGCCAGAATTATGTCAATTTAAAAAATATTTTTTTAGTATCTTTCTCTTTCTCTCTGTTTATTTTGTTACCTTTTGTTGGTTAGTTATGTTCACTGAACATAATAACAGAGTTAAAACTAAAATTCAATTCGTAAGTGCGGTTACTTGTCCAAATAAATCGTTAGCTGATTCCAATTCATTTGTTCAGGTCTCTAGTACCGCAGCGAATCAGATGAAAGAAATGTTGCCAGCCCTCCGCTATCCACAAAGCGTTGCCATGCAAAATGACTGGTCTCAGAAAGGATCGCAAAGATTACGAAAAGGTGGCCACATTCTAATTCAAATTTAACGCTTGCCCAGGGTGCTGTACAGAATTGCTTCTAAGTTGGCGTCGCATTTCGGATCTTAGAAAAATTCGTTTTCCAATAAAATTGTGTGTGAAAAATTGTCTGGAGGGTTGGTTCAATAAAAAACATTTTATTTTTAAAGTTGAAGTAAAAAGTAATGGACGACTCAACGCAAAAGAATCATTTGTGTGAGGAGAGCGTTTCGATGTATTTGTCGTTCGCGGACGACACGATGATGTCCACTAATACGGCTTACAATACGGTTGAATCCGTAAAGGATTTCTCGCTAGAAGACGTGATGACGGACTTGATGGTAGAGGCGAATAAGACTTTGGAAGCGGAGGAGAATAAACTGCCGGATACAATAGTCTCCCGCCAATTAATAGTTGAGAAACCATCGCCGTTGCGTCCCTTTGATAAAAATGTTTTTAATAAATTTAACACAATGAGTTCAACGCCATCAAAAGATATAATGATCACTGCTAAGCCACTTGCATCAGTTTATGAGAACAGTGAGGATTTTACAATGGATCCCATTGACGTCAACAAGGAAAACACTCACCCAGATTTAGGAAGTGACGCTTCGTCACTGTCATCAACAGTGGATGGTACATCAAGCAAAACTCTAGTGATGTCAACAACTGATGACGAATCCGTACAGGAAGTTAATAAAAATGAAATAACAAGTAAAGGTAAGTAGTAAAAGGTTTTACAACTTTTCGATTATGATCGAATTCTGTATTTTGTTTTATTCAGTTGTGTCTATCAAAAAGCCAACTCTGCCCAAATTAACATTACCCTCACAAGAATCTGTTAGTAATTTAAAAAAATCAGACGACGAAATCGACGATGAGTCGAAAGAAGAGGACATAAAATGTTTGATAGACAAAATGCTTAAGCTTACGGAAAAAATTGAAAAGAAAAAATCTTCAAGTGCATTAAAATCTGTGCCATCCCATGCGGCGAAGGTGCGCGGCTCTCTATTGCCGACTGCAATTGGAGATAAACGTGGTCCTGGCTTTAAACAGCGGATGTCAGTAGTTGTGAAAACCACTCTTAACAGTCCAGCACGTAAAATGGCTAACAAAATTGGAACGCAGCGCAGGAGCGTGCTGCCCGTAAAAGCACCCGCAGTTGGTTACTCTAATTCGCGACAAAGTTTGCTTCCCACCGCAAAAACGAGCACGTCGGTTACAATGCGAAAGTCCTTGCATCCGTTCGCAACACAAGCCGGTGTTAAAATGAATGCAACAGACAAAACAGCACAAGCAAGCAAGTACAACGTAAGCTCATCGTACAGTTGCGCGATCTGTGGTTCGTCGTTTCGCATAAAGTCATTATTAGACGCCCATAAACGCAGTCATGAAGAAGACGGTAGCACACCAAACTTCATTAAGAGGTCACTAGGTTCAAGCGTAAATGCGAGTGCGTCCAACTCTCATCTAATGAGTGGGAATCAGTGCAAATATTGCGATAAAAAATTTGCTATTGAAAGAGCACTTCATATTCATTTGATGCAGAATTGTACAAAAATTCCACCGAGTGACAAGCGAAAATTGGAATTCACAGAGCTAAACCATGTACAAAAAGCACAATTGCCTGTTTTCCCACACGGAGGTGCAGAATCTCCACACATGACCCCTATTGTAACAACAACATCAATGGCTTTTATAAATACAGGTACTCAACCTTCGGAATCTTTCAAAAGTAAGTTTTTGAATAGCTGTACTTCATATTTGTTTGTTTTTAACAAGTTTAAATTTGTTTACAGCAAATATGCTGCCGCCTCTATCCGCAAAGAAGCCACGACAAAAGAATACACCCCACGCAGGGGTTTATCGAACACCAACAAAAACTGTACCATGCCATATATGCAAACAATCCTTTAAGAGCATCTTGGACTATACTAATCACAGTCTGACAATGCATTCTACGAGTGCGAAAAACAAACAGACGAAAAATGAGGCACAGAGTGCCAATCATTTGAATAAAAAATAGAAATCCGTGTCAGAATAAAAATGTTCAACCTAATTGTAAGGCTATATTGTACCACCTAACTTAATATATTTGAATTTCTATCATTTTTGCTTGATTAAAAAATAAATGTGGTAAAGATAACTACATTTTTGGCTTTTTTTCTGGCGGCGGTTTCATATCGACATTATCTGGTTTTACGTCTAAGCCGACCTGCGCTGAGCCAGCAGAATTATCTGTTGGATTGGCTGCGCCACTTCCGGATTCACTAGCTCCGCTTTCTTGGACAGTTTGCTGTTGAGATGCGAGTGGCTGTTGTTGTTGCTGCTGTTGCGTTACTTGTTGGTGTAAAATTGGTGGTATGGGCGGTGGGAATTTCCTCAATAGCTCGGCAAGCAACATGTCAACACGCTGCATTTGAAAAACTGTACCACTCTCGTCCTTAGTGGCATTGGCATCCTTTTTGCCTGCCTTTGATTTGTCAGAAACTAAAAAAAAACTAATTTAATATGTACATTATTCAAACTATTCCAAGAAACTTACGAGCTTTGTTTGATGAAAAGTCCCATGTATAACCCTTATTGGGATGGTAACGAGAATAACTACTTGCTTCCTCAAATGCTGCTTGCAAGTTAACGACAGTGCCAAGCTACGAAACAAGGTTCATGAGTATCACTTTATATTCATATGTTATTGTATTTGTTTACAATTCTAGAACTGATAACATTAGCGAGATCGGGAGCTTTATATACCATTCCACCAATGATGTAATAGTCGGCAACAGGAGTCGCTTCTGTGGGACTATGCCGGTGTTGCTTTCGAATAACATATAGAATCGGCTCAGCCACATGCAGCAATATGTACTCCATGCCAATCATATTACTAAAAAATAGTATACATTAGATTTTGGTAGTATGTTTCAAGAGTAATTTAACTTACTTAAGGTGTTCTAAGCCCAGACGCTGCATACGAATCGTTTCATTGTTGCATATGTGATCGTAGAAAGGATTTGACTTTCGGCAGAAGTAATCCATTACAGTCTGTGGACTTAAAGAAGCCATCATTTGAGTATCGTGCCATGACACCCAGAGCGAGTTGTCCTGCGATACCGGATGCATCATGCCGCGGTTTGACATCATTTTTTACACGTGCTGCTGATGCCAATTAATACAGATGTCGTCAACAAGTGTGCTTTGCTTTCTAGACGCAAGAAAGTATGCTGTCGGCACCTACCTTCAAAGAGTGCCAATGCAAACGAGCGCCAATTAATACAATTTAGTGGGTCAATGTTTGTAATCTTTTTATTTACTTTGCTTTTTTTTTTGTTTACAAGCTATTTTTAGTAACGATGCACTTTTTAAATTAGACTTGGATTTGATTTATTGTTGTGCAATATATATTTCTGTGTCAACCAAGCATTATAACGCCTGCGATATTTATCTCTCTTCTCGTGAGTACAAGTTTAAAAAAAACTTTTATTTTCTTATTTGTCTATTTTATTTTGTTTGTTTTTTACACGATACAAATTAAAAATTCAACAATCTCAAAATTATTGTTTTAAGAACGTCCGTCCGTCTTCGTTTACTTTTCACGGCGACAGTGCTAAAAAATTTGCAATGTGTCAATATGCAGGCTGACCATACGTCTCTTGCATTAGAAATGTGAGTGCAAAAACTCAATGTTTCTAGAATTTGTTCTTCTCTTCTCTCACAATCTGAAAACAAAATATTAATAAAACAATAGATGAATTCTTAGTTCAGCACGATGGTCACCTTATTAAGAATTATTTTTCATGGCAGGCGTGAATCTTCCAACACTAGGATTACTTTGTTGCTCTCACTGCCGCGCTCTCTCAAAATTGTTTAATTGTTTTAGCGAATTTAAACATAAACTTTTTCGTTGAATACGTAAAAATCAACATATAATATCTGCCATAAAAACCAAAGACTAAAATATCAAACATTATTGTGAGAGGCACCATATGTCAGCAACGTACTGTTCTTTGAGCGAGAGAGACAAATTCAATTATTTCAAAGACCCCAAAATATTCACTTGGTTAAGAGAACTTGGCCCATTTTGTGTGCTTCCATCGACGCATGTAGTTAAAGATTGGGAATATCATCAGTTCATCTTGTGGCAGTCGTTGTGGCCGGGAAATACGTAATCAGAAGAGAGCAATTGTCATGGTAACTAAAACAATTATAAAAATAAGATTTCCTATGATTTTGTAAATATAATCCAAAAACCCACAATTTCCCACGCACATACCTGCTTGAGTATTTTTAAGTTAAATTTATGTCCATTGAATTGTTTCGTTCTTAAATATATGTACAATTGTGTGTGTGAAGGCGTTTTTGCTCTTGGCCAGTCAAGGCCAATTCGCGTGCAAGTTGGCAAACAGTTCGTAAATAACCTTGAAGTCATGGACAATTCTGTTTTTAGTGGTTTTGTTATTGTATGATTTGCTGATAGTACATAAAACGACATTCCCGATGTACATAAGAATCATTACGTTCCAACTACTTTGTTACGTGTTTTTTAACGTACGTATTTGAACAACGAGTTGGTAAATATTTTAAACGCGGCTCAAATTTCTGTTCCCAGATTTCAAAATACGTTTACTCTTTAAATTGGCTCGATTGGGAGCAAATCATCGCGGCAAAACGAAATGCGTTATATTAAACCGGAACCGTACTATGAGGTAGTTTTCGATTACAGGTATCTGGCTCCGTGGGTTGTGTACTTCAAAACGATGATTCAATTATGCAACGTTATGCAGGCGTTTCAATAAAAAACAAAATTTCATATTAATTTTTATATTCACAGGGGCTTCCACCATTTAATGTTACTGGCAGTCCGTTCAATGTGGTGCCCATACACGAAGCACCCGAGCTAATGCAACAAACCTGCGCGCTCATTAACTCAGAATGGCCGCGCAGCGAGAGTGCACGCATGCGTTCTTTGGAAGCTTCATGTGATACATTACCTTGCAGTTTGGTCCTCACTACCGAAGGCATGTGCCGGGTCATTGCACACTGCAAGCTCAGTCCAATAAACTCAAGAAAAAAGGCTTGTTTTATTGAATCTGTCGTCGTGGATAAGAGCTGCCGCGGCCAAGGCTTTGGAAAGTTGATTATGAAGTTCGCTGAAGATTACTGTCGAGTCGTGTTGGATCTAAAGACACTATATTTGTCAACTATTGATCAAGATGGTTTTTACGAACGCATAGGCTATGAATATTGTGCACCAATCTCAATATACGGTCCACGACACTGTGAACTGCCTAGTTTGCAAAATGCCAAAAAGAAATACATGAAGAAAGTCTTATAGACAACAATGCCAGTAGTGATATCTTAGACGTAATCCAGAGGCAGAAGCTTACTAGTTAATATTATCATTATGTCATCGGCTGTGCCGAACTACCTGCACTTCCAAATAATGCACACGTTTTACAACGACTGCGTTTGCGTGAAGTTGTAACAGAACGTTTTGGTTGTTAAACTGTAAACTTGATTCCATTTATTTAATTTCGTGTCGAAAACTTTTGTTACTGTTGTTGATTTGTGTTATATTACTTTCATCGTGTATTTTTTATCTTTTTGGTTAATTAACATTGATTTCAGTAATTATATAATTATTTTCTTTAATTATTTGTAAACTTATATTTTCCAATAAATGATTTATTTGTAGTCATAGTCCATTTATATTTCTAGTATGTAGACTGTTGAGATTATCTCCTGATAGAAACACATATCTTCCAGTAGTCTATTGAATACGAAACATATAAAACACAAGTTCATAGTCTAAGCTTAATATAGAATCGCTTAATAAATGACTTGTTACACATAAAAAACATAACAAGCAAAGTCTTTAGCGGAAACATAAGTTGGCCCTACAAAATAATTTTATTTGACAAGTTCAAGTTCATGGCGGCGATACACACGGCGACAACAACGGCACCGATAGCCATTAATATTTATGTCAGAATGCAAAGAAACAGCATGTTGAAGTGATGCAACGTTTTTATATCTATGTATTTCTGTATACATGTGCCCGAGAGAAATTTCTTGTGTTTAAAAATAAAATTAAACAAAGCGCGTCATCATTACATTTCAAGATCGTCAATGCAACCGCCGGACGGGCGGCCACGCAATACATTTGAAAATGTATGCATGTTTTTACATGCATATGCATAAAAGAGCGCGCGTTGTGCCGATTGTATTGTGTATAGTTAGGCTTGCCAAATGCGAGATGATGTTGTCAAGCTCGACGCGGTTAGATGAATCGTTTTTGGCAAACGATTGCCCCATGGCGGAAGTGGTTGTCTTTTTGGTGATTTTTTATGGCAGTGAACTTTTGACTATTTCGTAATTTTTTATTGCTGTGCATTCTTAAAATTCTCTACTGATCTCTACCAGACAGGTGTTAATTTGTCGAAATACGAGGTATAAATATGTATGCCGTTCCTATTAAAAAAACGATTAAGTGTGAACGGCTTTTTATTGTATGAACAATACAATAGAACAAAGAAAGCAATTCTTTGTATATAAAAAATTGTTTATTTTTTATTATCAATTAAAATTAGTGGATAACAATGCATTTTTTGTGCACGTAAATACAACATTTGTATACAAATGATGACGCCAATCAGGCGGCAAAACTTGAATGAATAAATAATTGAAATTTTGTGACATTTGTGTCTACAAAAATGCGTTCGAGTTATTATTTTATAATTTGTTTTTTTGCAATGCCACACACTTTGCCGTAGTGTTCCGGTTGTTCCAAGCTGTCCACAATGAACTTTGCTAAATCGAACTTGGAGACAATACGCCCTGGCGCCTCATCATGCAAGACAGTATAAGCAGTTGACGCCTCATCGGCGATATGTGGCGGTAAAATGGCAATGAAATCTAAGCCAGAAGCCTTTGTGATATCCAACATACGTTTATGTTCCTCGTTCAGACGGTGAAATACAGTGGGCACTTCAGTAATTGGTCGCAATAAAAACGAAGACATTACAATGGAGAAGCGTTTGATACCTGCCTCCTTCATGGCTTTGATAAGGTTGTCTGTGCCCTGTGAGAGCTCCGTAGTTGCCTCTAGTTTGTTGCGTGTGCCAAGTATAATGCTAACTGCTTCAACTCCTTCGATAACACGTTTGCAGTCCTCATAATTTGTTACGTCGCCTTTTACCAACTCAACTTTGGATTTAAAGCGTTCCGGCAACATTGAGTCGGAGCGATAAAGCAAGCGTACGGCAAGACCTTCAAAACACGTTTTAGTATAAATTCTTCAATTTACATTTCCATGCATGTTTAATTTCAAGGTGCTTACCCTTTTCCAGTGCATAATCGACCACACACTGGCCGGTCATACCGGTACCGCCGATAATTGCAATTCGTTGCATAATTTTTTGTACTTGTTAACTCAGAAATTGTTCTCGTTCATTGACAGCTCAGCAGCTGAGGTGTAACTGTTAGCACAAAAAGTGTCGCGTAATGTGAACAATGCAAAATAAAAAAAATGCGAATAAGCTTAATTATTTCTAATCGGCTCTGAAGTGAAGAAAACACACACCCGATGTACAGATAGTTTTGACGTTCGCTTGCTTACACACTTTTTTTTGTTTAAAAACAGCGGCAATCGCAACTACGAATAAAAAAACAACAATCACACACCAATCAGCTGGCGATAAGCTCAGCTGATGACAAAGAGGAATAAGATTAGATAGGAGAGAATAGATTGATTGTGTGAATGTTGTGATAATATTATTTTATTTTAACTTATTTACCAATAATTTACTAATAAAAAGTTGACATTTAAAGCACGGCGGCTTCTTTTTGAAACAACGCTGTATTTAGGCATGCGACTCGTCAAGTTGAGAATCGGCGTAAGGGTTGTCGGCTGGGTTTTTAATTCTATTCAGTGTAATTCCTTGGCGCATTCTCAGTTCAGTGAGAAAATCTGTTACCGGCGGTCTACGTGGTGCAGCTGGCTTGACACCACTAATTGTCGCTGATTTACGATCCACTTTCTGTGAAAATGAAAATTAAAAGTTAAATTGTATTTTTGAAGTACTCATTTGAGTTTGTCACCTTCAATGTAATGCCTTTTCGTATACTATCTAGGAACGCATCCCTATCATCGCCCTGATTGTTGGCACTATTAAGAACTTCACTTGATGATGCCTTCTTTAGGGCTGTACCAGTCGGCATTAGTTGAATAGGTGGAGGGGGTGGGGGAAGTGGACCACCAGATGCATTGGGCATTGGTGGTGGTGGAGGTACTGGACCAACATTCATAGATGGCATTGGTGGAGGTGGAGGTGGAGGCACAGCGGCCGAAAGTTTGGATGGCATTTGAGGTGGCGGTGGTGGTGGAACCGAATTTGGTACAGATGACGTTAGCATTGGACTGACGTGTCTGCTTGGTTTCTGTGTCGGTGGTGGTGGGGCCGGTTTCATACGATCAGTGCTGTTTGTTGGCTTTCCTGATGATGTTGATATTGGCAACGTTGTAGTTAATGTTAACATTGGCGAAGGTACTGATTTGATAGACGTAGTTGCAACTGGCGGTGGAGGTGGCGGAGGTATTGGGCCAGTAGATTTATTTTGCATTTGGCCAGGTAGCGTCGAAGGCAATGGGGGACCGTAGTTTGTTGGTTTTCCGAAAGATGATATTGGTGGAGCCGGAGTTGCAGCTGGTGCAATTTTTTTACCCTTTTCACGGGGACCAATAACGGCGTACATTGGCTCTTGTGCCTGTTGTGGATTTCTATCAACATATACGATTGGTTTTGGCTTAGGAGCTGTTACAACTGATGGCGGTGGAGGCGGCATATTCATAGGTCTGGATACAGGCTTATATTCATTACTGATTGATCCTGCCAGTGGCTCATCACCAAGGTCAACAAATCTGGATGTTAGAGACGCGTAGTTGGAAAACGTTGGTTTTTGCTCTATACTTCCTAAAGGGGGTGGTGAAGGAGGTGGTGTTTTTTGATTGTTCGTCGATATTGTTGCATAAACTAAATTTGGCATTTGTTTCTCCGTATTTCCCTTCGTTGGCTGTATTGGAAAAATATATGCACAAAAGATTAGTTGTCATTGTTTCATATCATACAACTTACCACCCATGTAAAGTTAGAGTGCACGATTTTCTTGATCAAATCCTGCTTACGCATGCCATTGATGTCATCCTCTCCTATTCCTCTCTCTATCATATACTTCTTCAAGACATTGTCGTTTGAATTAGATGACAAATCGAAGGCATTTCGGGTTCTGTCGCGAGTCATGTCACCGGCAATGTGATGAAAATTTGAAGGGCCACTGATTTCATATTTGGAACCCTTTGCGCTGGTAACGATACTTGATGGCGACGGTGGGGTTGCTGGTGCTGGTATAAAACGGTTGGGTACACTGGTGTTGTTTGCGTGTAAACTGCCCGACGAAGATGATGGGTTCATGGTGGTGCTGCGATAACTCAATTTGGGACTCTCGTCATCACTTTTGCGCTGCGCATATGGTGATAAGATCGGTGGGCGTACAGATGGTGGCGGTAGTGGGTCGTATTTCTTGGACGATGGCTGCAAAATGCGTGTCAGCAACAAAATACTCATTTAGTAACAATAGTCAGGTAATTACCAACCAATAGCCCGGTAGTTTATGGCTGTGTATGATGTCATAGATGTATGAACGACGTTGGTCTGCCGTTAACGAATTGATGTCATCGGACATGCCTGCTTTACGCAGATACAAACGTAACATTTCGTCATTGTCCCGGCCGTTGAGGTCAAAAGTTTTTCGAAAGTCAATGGATTTGCCCTCCATGTGTCTGAAGTCCTTGGGCGCGCTGATATAATTACTGTCCATGTTATCACTCTTGAACAAAAAGCTAAAGATTTGACCATTTTGAATCAACTTTTTCAAATGAAATCATAGATCGTCCCCTTCTCTATGTTTGTAGTTATTGTTATATGAGGGTACTGAATTAGGAGTTTGCTATCTTCAAGTTATTTAAGATAACAGACAATCTATAATAACGGACAACTTAGTGTTGTCGATAGCATTCAAAAATGGTGAGTGTACCAATGAAATGAATCACGAAAGAATTAAATTTACCATGACTGAATATTTGCCAAACTTGGAGGAAATTTCAAATAAATGACCTCAACTACATGTGTACGTCTTAATCCATGTAAACCAATCAAGACTCATTAATAAAACTGAACACGAAGCCAGCTTTTGTTTCTTCAGCAAGCACCATCATAATCAAATCTGGCTTCATCATATTGGTGCTCTTCAGAACTTCCAGTAGACCCCATTAACTAATTAACGGTCCTTTTTATGTATTATACCAACGGCGTAAAGCATTTTTAATCTTCGTTGTGACCGAAGTCACATTTTTTAACTTCTTCTTAAGCTTAACTTACATTTGCACCGGATTGGTTGATTTTTTTCGGCCAGCTTACGCCAATTAGTTTGCCTGGCAAAGGGTCGACACCGCAGTTGTTTATAACGTTGCTATTGAACGCGATCCGATACACTAAAAATTGCACATGACGTATACTCTCTGCGAACCGCTTTTCAATTTGGCACACTAGCAGTTTATCAGTTTGATAAGCTACGCAGCGCTAACCACCTGTCGGCTCGTTAAACCGAACATAAATATTGTAAACCTTTTGTTTGTTATACATTTTATTTTAGACACACTTTCAATACAAACAGTTGGAGGCAGTTTCGTTTAACGGCGCTATCGAAGTTAACTTCCTGACTGCATGGGAATACCAGTGATATTGTGTAATAGGTAGAAGAATCTTTCAATCAACGTGAAGATTCTTAGCTGGAAAAATACTTCATATTGAATCTGAAATCCCAAAATAATGGAACTGAATTATCTTAGTTGGCTTCATGTGCTGTGGCAAAATGTCAAAAATTCATATAGACATAAGGAAAGTTGTCAATTTATTCGATTTGAAACTGTTGTGCAGTTAATAAAAAATCCATAAAAAAAAGAATAAAAATTAGAAAAAGTAAGCATAGTGCAAGCCGTCTCGATTTTCTTTTTGTGAATTTAACGACAAAAATAGAAGGCGCTAATTTGGCTGTGAAACATGAGCATTGAAAAGCAGGCGGAGGATTTAAACTCGGACTCAGAGGCTACTGTGCATTTCTGCGATAATATCGAAGTCGAAAATGTCGATGCGACGGTGTTGTGGGATGGCACAGCCATGGGTGCCGTGACATATGATATGAGTCTGCCGAACTTTATCTTTTCGAATGACAATATCGCAAGCAACGAAAATGTAAATATTTCAGCACCTTTATTTACGATTATGCCAGCCGAGCATACAAAAACGGCAAATGAGACAACATACACGGATCCCATCTTACATCAAATAATACTCGGCGATGTCATTGACAATCAGGACAATTTCGATGCTGAGGCAGAAACGCTCAAATTGCAAAAATTTCTGGAGGGCAACATGCAGGAGAACGTAGGTGAGTACTTAGCTTATTAAAATAAAAAAATGAAGGAAAAAAACCATAAAAATAAAAATCCCAGTTACCGACAAACTGATTAAGTTGAGCCCGGAGATGCCTTCGACGGCATATCGCATTATTAGATGTTTCAACTGCACAGCGCTCTTCGACATAATTGCTTTTCAGAATCACACTTGCGAATATGATTCCAATCACAATCTGATTGATATGTCAACCATACACGGCCGTAAAGCGCCACCCGTGTTTACAATACCGCCTCAGAAGAAACCCGGCAGCGAGCGCATCATTATGGAGAATCAGATACGCATTCGGCGTCATTTAAAGGACGAGTTGAAATATGATTTAAACAACAGTTATGAGACGGTTGCCGATAAAAAAGGCAAGGGACCTAATGAGTGCACCATGTGCGAGCGTAAATTTGTGCACGCTTCCGGCTTAGTGCGTCACATGGAGAAACATGCAATGGACTTGATACCAACGAACATGAATTCAACGCAAGCCGGCTGTCAAATGGTACACGGTCTACGTTTGGTGCTCAAGTGTGGAGATTGTGGCCGCTTATTCTATGATTTCCAATTGGCCCAGGAGCACGTGGACACGCATCAGGCTGTTAAAACGGAATTCAAGCTGTTGAATGAAAATAGTTCAACAGACTTTAAGACGTTTGTGTCCGAATCGGAAGCAACTTTAGATAATATTACAGAGTTTAATGATATGACACATCTATCGGCTGTGTCTATATTGGAGCAGAAATGTAAGGATGTGCTTAAAACGCCCATACTGACGAGCGTGCTACAGTGCGAGTTCTGTGAGTATGTGTTCTCCGATGTTTCGTATATGCTCGTACACGCGGCCACGCATTTTCCGGAGCGACCTTTCGAGTGTACGGCGTGCGACATCACAATGAGTGCATTAAAAGAGCACACCAATCACTATCAGACGGAATGCGGCTACATGCGCGAAAATATGAAACAGTTGCAGATTACACTACAACGTTATTACGTATGCAATGTATGTGAGAACAAGTTCCACACGGTTGAACAGCTTTACGAGCATCGGTATGTGTTGCGGTACTGCTATCAATAATTTGGCGCGGTTTGAGCTAACTTCCTATTTATTGTAGATACGCCGCACTGCATTATTTTCCGCGTGAAGATAAAAATCAACGCCGCCTGATTATGCCTTGCGAGTATTGCGAGACGATGTTCCTGCAAGCTAGCGAGTGTTTAGTCCACTACGAGTTGAAGCACTTTCACAAGAAAAAGCGTGAAAAGGAGGTGAAGAGCACAAATCTAACTGCTTCTGGTCGATTACGTCAGTATCTTTGCGATATTTGCGGCAAATCGTATACGCAATCAAGTCATTTGTGGCAGCATTTGCGCTTCCACCAAGGTAAGCTTTAAAGTGATATAATGCGATTTAGAAAATTTTGTCTAAACTCAGTAATATTGCAGGTGTGAAACCATTTGTCTGCCAGGAGAATGGATGTGGTCGCAAGTTCACCATACGCCCTGATCTCAATGATCACATACGCAAGTGTCACACTGGCGAGCGTCCATATCACTGTCTTGTTTGCGGTAAGCGTTTTCTCACCGGTTCGGTTTTCTATCAACATCGCCTAATACATCGTGGCGAAAGGCGTTACGAGTGCGATGAGTGCGGGAAAAGGTTCTATCGTGCCGATGCCCTCAAGAATCATCAACGAATACACACTGGTGAGAAACCGTATAGTTGTCTTTTCTGCACGAAGACGTTTAGGCAACGCGGCGATCGCGATAAACATATTAGAGCCCGACACGCTCATTTGGATGCCAATTCTCGTTTGATGATGCAAATGCAGAAATATCAGTTGGAGGCTGCCGCAGCCGTTGCCGCGTTAAAAGCAAAAAAAATTCAAGAGAATGGCGAGCAACCCATGGAGCCTGATCCAAGCCTTATTGCAGAGATGTTTCCAAGCAGACAACCGACTAGCACTTCCGGCAGTGTTATGATGATGCCCGGCTACGATAATTCCAGTTCGATAGATCAAGCGAACTGTTTAACAGGGTTTGCAAACATATCAATGGATACTATGATGGCATCTGATACACCTAACCTGTTTGTAGAAACTGAGTTACCGAATCTCCCCTACAGCTCATCGGCTGCCGACTGATTGGTATTTTAGACAAGTTGATGTATTATTAATAAAGTTACACAGTGAAACTTTTTTTATTTTATATTGGATTCTGTTCTCCTACTATCGGGAAATTGATTTCCAAATTGATATTCAAAAAAAGCAACGTCGGTTTTTTAAATATAATAGTTTTATAACAGTATACCATTTTATGGCCAAGAGTTGTCGTGCAGAAATTAAGTGTTGAGTAACACTTTCATTCCCACGTAACCGGAAACATTTCAGCACTTATAATAGTGTTGGATGTGTTCACTTGTAGCGAGTTTTCGCGCACCGTCACCCACCTTCCTTTCTTTTGGATTCTCGAGCCAAGCTACCAACATGGGTTTCGCTAATCTCTGGTACTCGCATCCCCGCAAATACGGTCAGGGCTCACGCTGCTGGTAAGTCTTGGTTTGTTATGTAATTCGCGTAAGAACCGAAAATTAATTTAATGAATGCACTTTGAAAAATGGGGAAACGCCTATGCCCAGGCCATAAGTGAGGTTATGCACAAATTGGTGCAGGGCTTTTTGCATTCATTATTTAAATTTGGTTCTTGACTACTTGTTTTGCCCCCAGTTGAGTACGGAAATTGCGATATTTTGCCTTTGTAATTTCTATAATTAAGGGTGGCCAAAGAAAACTACCGTAAACGCCACGCCTCCAAAGTGAGGTGATTGTGAGTCAGCGTATGCTGCCTCGCAGTCGTGTACGGAGACAACAAATATTAGCACAGTTGTTAGACGATTATTTGCTTTTATTAACCTAGCCATTTATATTAATTTTTTGCAGCCGTGCCTGCTCCAACCGTCACGGTTTGATCCGCAAGTATGGTCTGAACATTTGCCGTCAATGCTTCAGGGAGTATGCCAATGACATTGGCTTCAAGAAGGTGAGTAAGCTGTCAATAAAATAAAAAGAATAGTTCTGAAACTAAACTGGTTTATTCAATTTGCAGCTCGACTAAATTTAGTCAAAAAATCTGATGCATTTTCTGTCAAGAAATGCATCAAAACCTGAACATTGGTGTGGGTAGCTCGCCTTTGAGGGGGGAAGCTCACACT
Source organism: Phortica magna (assembly GCA_037044515.1). Classification (NCBI taxonomy): domain Eukaryota; kingdom Metazoa; phylum Arthropoda; class Insecta; order Diptera; family Drosophilidae; genus Phortica; species Phortica magna. The sequence goes on along the minus strand of JBAMBP010000982.1, from coordinate 339,946 downwards.
AATGTCCCCACAATAACAATACAGCAACAGCAGCAACAACAAATCATCTGGCAATGAAATTAGGCAAGCTCATGTGGACAATGAAAGTTTTCAAGTGATGGAGATGAGGTCGCAAATTATCACAAGAATGAAATGAGCGCCAATAAGCCCGTTACTGGATGACATTTAAGGCCAGCACAATCTCACACTACATATATGTTTTGTAGGATAAATTACTGCGAAGGAAGCTTGTAACTAACTTTATTGATTAGATGATTAAACTCAAAACAAGAACCAAAACCAATTTGATTTCGTTTTATTTCACAATGACTTCGTTGATGCCGGAAGGATGTTTTAAGCCGTTCCTGACGAAAAACTAGTTACCAAAAAACAAAAAATTTAAAAAGTTGCACTTCCTCATTTCGCTTGAAGTGTAATGACGTTAGAAAAATAAAGTCGTTAAATAGTTTAAGCAATGAATGCAGGTAACTAGTCCCACCGGGAACCAGTTTGCAAGCGGGCAGCAATCGCCAACGCTCGCTGCTGCGAGAGTATCATTGAATATTGGCGAGAGGGGTGAGCACGAGCGCTTGCTTACTTGGCAGCGTTTAGCTGTGCGGTCGTTGACTGAGTTTGGCTTTTTCGCATTGCTTCTGCCGCTTCTTTTAGCTTTAAGACTAGAGTTTGGTCCAAAACGCTGAGCTGCGCGCCAGTTGAAAGTGAAACATTGACGGCAACGCAAGTGCAACGTTCGAGCGCGCAAATAAGCAATGCGAATTGACTGAAATGTGAATTTATAAAAACAAAAACACAAAAACAAAAGTAGTTCGAAAGCAAAAACAATCCGAAAAGGCAATTTATTATTTATGTGCGTTGTAAATGAGCTGTTAAATTTGAAAGGGTCACAGTCGTCTCATTGACCTAGATTGGAAATTGCAATAATAAATCAAAGCGTTCCAATTGTAAGTTGTGCAGGAACATGAAAGTGCAGCTATTGTTAGTCATCTTAACTATAGCAACTGTCACTGCATCTGCGAATTATGCAACACGGCGTCGCGAGTATCGACCGTCTGTTGAGGAAGCAAACGGCACAGCGGGCGTAAAAACGCCAAGATTCATACAAGTTTCACGCACCAAAAATATCCGTTTGGATGATAGCGAGGAAGATGTACTACCCGTTGATGCAACAACTCTTCCAAATCGAGCAAAAATGAGAGAATATGCTCAACCCATAGACATCAAGGACACTGGGGATTCAAATAAAAGTACCAGAAAAGATGTCACACAAAGACGTTCGTCAAACAGTCGAACACAAAATAGTCGCTCAATACCAAATCGGACGTATGCAGACACAACGCCGCCAAGATCTGACGATATTATAACGGAAAGACAGCCAAGACGAAAATCACCTTATAGACTTATGCTAACAGACTCCAAAGAGGAGCAACCTACATCGGCAAATAGCATTCTCGCAACGAGTCCGCCAGTGCCAACGATAGCAGCAACAAGAACGAGCACAAGTGAGTGGTAACGATAAAGTGTGTGGTGGACTTTAATCGATTTTTCGCTGTTTTAGTTTTGTTGCAAATATAAATGACACTGACCTAGCTAATATTGCCATTAAAGACCAGATTGAATATTAGCGCCAAACAGGGTTTAGAAGTTGAATGTGATAAGTTGCTTATGAATGGTTGTGTGGTTTTTGTTGCTGTCGTCGTCGTTGTCTTAAGCATGAAACCTGTTTTTTACAGGCCAAGTTGCTAATTGCATAAAACTGCAAGCGAGGCTGACATGGTAGCAATTACGCATAAGCGCATTGTCCATGAGTTGTAATAAAAGCACCCAGACTTTGTTGCTGCTCCCCCCAACGGCGAGTCATTAAGATACTATATCTGGCCTATGCTCAATTCACTCGAATTTGCAAACGTTTTGATCATTTACATTTTTTTGCTGTTCGCTTGTCTTTTGAACTTGTTGACACTGTGTTATAGCTCAGGCGACTAATGGTCAAATGTTTTTTTGTTTAAATTATTTTTTTTGAGACTTGGCCTTAGTGACATATCTAATTTGGAATGATGCGCGCATCTCCGCGTAGGTTGTCAATGAACTTGCGCGTGTTTTATGATAGCATAAAAAATAATTTTCAATACAAAAAATCGTACTTGAACAAGTTAATGTTAATTATGAAAAGTCAAGCAAGTCTCTGAATAAAAAGTATAAATATGCCTAATCAGCGTACGGAGTCCAGCACGTATAAGCTCTTTTATCTGGCATGTATTGTTATTAACTAAAACAACAACAACAACAAATGTTTAACTACGAATATTTTCTTAATTCACTTTTATCTACAAATTAAGATAAATACATAGTATCTGTTGCAATGCAATGTGATGTTGTGGCACGTAAAGCATTTTAACTGCGTTGCAATTTCGTTTCCACGGCACAACAATGAAGCCGTCAAAACTCGGTTAATCGCCCAAAACTTATGCTGTGGGAAATACACACGCACAAGCGAAACATTGTTAGTGTTCAGTCAGTGTATGTACATATGTATGTATGTATATCATGTCATAGCAGCAACGTCGACGTCGACGGCACATGTTTTATTAGCGAGCAGAAGCAACAATTGTAACACCTTTTCATGTTCCACATAATGGATAACAACAATAACTTCTATAGCTATGACGATTCACTTTCAAATCGCACGATGAGCAGGCGGGCTAGAGTGGGGGGTTGAGAGAGAATTGGCTCAGTGTTTTGTTTTATTTTTGACAAGAGGTTTTGCTATTTAGACCAGAAAGACCAATGACCATTGAATTTGCAACATTTTGCTTTATGTGCTCTTCATTTTTTTTTTTTTTATTATTACTTATTTTTTGTTGCTGCTTTTTAATTTTTCTATAAATTTAATAGCGCCGCGACCAAACTTCTGGGATAATTTTATGTTTACACTGTTTCCAACGAATTTTTGGAATTTCGTCAATCAACATCAACCGGTCGAAACGACGACGACACCTGTGACGCCGAATACTACAAGAAAACCGCCGAAAAAGTTTGTACCCCCGGCACCGACAGCATCAACAAAAGAAGAGAAGTCCAACTATCGCAAATCGTTGAAGACAAATGCCAAACTTACAAATGCCAAAACATCAACAACAACTACAACAACCACACCGCTCTCAATGGTAGAGGGACCATTTCGTATTGCGTTGCCTACGTTAAATTTACCAAGTGTGGTCAGTGAAAAGGAAAAAGAGAAGCGGGCCACATCAGTGGCGCAGTTGCGTTATCTTTACAATTGTCCGAATGAGAGTGAAGTGCGGTTTCAGCTATTCCCGAAGATTTGCAAAGAAGACAAAGACTGTAGCATTTGGAATCGTGATGAGTTGTGTTGTGACATATTTGGCGCCAAGAGCTGTGTCTCTGGCATACCAAAGCCACTCGAGGAAGCGGCACACGCACGTACGTGCCTACTTCATACATATATTTTTCGGCTTTTATTTATCTATTTCATTTATTTGTTTCGTACTTTTAGCTATATTGGGCTTGATACCTCGTAAGTGTCCAACACGTCCATTGGCTGAGCTCTGGTGGGATGTAAAGGAGTGCCATTCAGACATGGATTGTTGGCCACGCGTTTGCTGTCCCGATGGACGTCGGCGCTATTGTCGCACATCGCAGCCGGAGCTTGAGACAGCGCCAGTGCAAGTGAAACGTTCGTTTAATTATCGTAAGTGCACTGTTTCAGTTAGTGTATTTAATTGTTTCAACTGCTTAATTGTTTTTTCATTATTTAATAACAGTTACTGAATATCTTGAGTGCACGCCACCACCGCCGCCCATCTTTGACCTGCATCCAAAAGCATGCACCTCGACGCTGGACTGTTTTCCCAATGTGTGTTGTCAAGAGGCGGGCTTACGACATTGTCGGCCACCGAAGAAATCCGTACTGACGCTGATGGCCAATTTTCTAAATGTTGACTTCGTTAAGCGAATCGCTCAGAATATTGTTATCAAGTGAAGACAATCTGTTTATATGATTTAACCGTTACTATTTGTACAATTTTGAAACGCAGTCCGTGATATCTTGTTTGTGTTATAAACCAATTTCATTTCACATTATTTACTGATAATTCGTCAAGACGCACACACATTCTATATAAGTGTTTGTATGTATGTATGTATTTATTATCTGATTGTACATATCTTTACACTATGTTTTATATGTGCATATATACTTATATGTACAAATACATTTCCCATATTTTTGATAACTTATCACAAGGCTTTTTACAAACGAATCAAGATTTTAATGCGCAGATAAAAAACAACAAAACTTGTTTCTTATATTTGTGAGTATGTGTGTTCTAGAAAGTATCTACGACGAAGATTACCGCTATTGCGTATTACCAAATAAATATCTCGTATCTACATCAACACATCTAAATCATCTACATGAAACTAAGCAATTAAAAAAAACAGTCTTTGAGAAGTTCACAGAATAACATATGTATGTTGCCTCATTGCTGCAAGTGTCACGTCGCCATCGACCACACTGACATTTCAACTCAGATTTCATTAATTTCACAATAATTGAGTCGACACATTTTTTTATTGGAAAATAAGAGGCCACATTTTTTATTGGAAAAGAAGAGGCCACATTTTTTTTTTAATGTAAAACAGAGGTCAAACCATTTAACTTTTTCAATTCAATTTTTATATAATTTTATTTAAAAATTTAAAATATATATTATTCAAAGAAATTTTTGAACATTTGGGAATGAAGGGAATTTGATTAGGACATAATACTCAAATTCGAATTTTAAATAACAAAAAAAGGAAACCTCTATAAAACTATATCAGACTCTTAATTAGCTGCGACTTTACTGGTGTCCTTGTTCAGGAGGTCCTGAGGAACTGACTGACCACGACGCATCACTTTGAGCCGCATTTTCCCTTGTCGCAGGTGCTGCCGCATTTGCACTCAGTGCCACAGCCGCATGTGCCTTTATCTTGGGTTTGGGATGAGCATTTGCAACCTACATAAGTTCAATAGTTTAAATTATTGTCCTGTTTTTAATTTTCAATATGTTTCAATTTGCATCAACTTACCGCTTCCGCATGGGCAAGGCATTTTGAATTAAATTTAATATAATCGCTTTGAAGGTGACTTTGCTAGACGTACTTGCAACTACTGCTGCTTCTTTTTATTTGCTTGATGCACTTGACTTCGCGTTGACCGCAACTGATGTTCATTTGTGCCGCTGCCACCGATTATATACACAAGAAATTGAGGCTTTCTTTCTCCATTCTCCACACGTTCTGTTTTTCAATTCAGGTTTTGCACACGACAAATTGTCGAAAGTTGGTGCAGTGCGCAACGATAGGCCAAGGAATAAGCTCGCTCGCTATGAGCTTTAAAAAAATAATTAGGTAAACAAGATCACTGAAAAAGCTCAAAGTGCAGTTGAAAAATCTGATACAGTGAAGAAAAAAAGTTTTGTTTGTGTTTATTAAATTAAAATATTAATATATTTTTTTTTGTTTTAAGGCTTTGCATATTGTCATTATGATTTTTTATCTAATAAAATTTTTTGTTTTGGCCAGGAATAACGTTTCATTTTTCCACTGATATTGTCTACTGTATTCTAAAAAGCTCAAAACTCTTTAATTTCAATTTCACCAATGCTGCCCAACCAACTATTTTCTGGCTGTTTCTGGCCATTTTTCAGATGCGACAACTAGTACAAATATGTGAATTTTTTACTCCTGGTAAACAGGCCGCAGGACGCAATGAAAAGCGGTCTGTGAACGACAAATTGCGATCGCTTTTGAACTACGCACGTTAAATTTTTTTATATTTTTCGTTCAAACTATTATGTGTTTTTTATTTATGTTTTTATTAAGGATCTAATTATATTATTAAATTCTTCGTTATTTTTCGTTTATTGCGCCAAAAACTAAAACAATAAAAGCCAAAAACAAAAAAATAAAAACTTTTCCAATACACAAACCGAAAGCTTTAAGCCAACTTTTTGGTCAGAAAAAAACAGCCCTTCGCACGTTTCACTGGAGTATTGCACACTTGATGCTCTCTAATATTAAAATATCAGAACACTTAAATTCAAAATCCTTAAAAATAAATAACGTACTCTTACTTTCATACATGTCGTGTTTTATTTAATTCCAGTTATTTATTTGTGTGCTTGGGACGCGTAAAAAAATGTGAGACCATAATTAAATTTTTGAGACAGAAAAGACCGTGTTAGAATAAATAAAATCTGAATTCGAATCAGAAAGTTGCTTTGGCAAGGTTGCCTTTGTGTGACAATAAAATTAAATGTAGTTTTGCTGCATGTTTTCAAAGATGCTCTGACTACTTGAGATTCACAAAGCAAACGAAGTAGAAGCTTTCCGTTACTGCGCCGGCGTCGGCGCCCAGCAATAAGGGGCAATGAGTATGTCTGTCCGTGCTCTTATCGCTTGAAGCCTTTGTGTTTTCATGGCGAGCGAGTGTAGCCTAACTGTTTCTTTTCCCCCAATTTTCAGTTGAACGTGGAAAGCGGAAAATAAATGATAATACCAACTTTCGTCTTAACAATTCAAAAAACCTGCAGCAACTTTCAAAATGTTGCAGTGAAATCTGTGCAATCAACAATATTAATTGGTTTATTTGTATTAACAAATTGCCGAAAAACAACAACACCAGCAACAACAAGAAAACAACTGAATTGTGTACGAAATAAATTTTATAAAATCGATATTTTCACGCGAAACAAAAATTGCTGGGAAAATGAGCGTATGTGTGCGTGAGAAAATATAGCGGAAAAACATTGTGCTTAGAAGGATATCCGCAAACAAAGCGCGATTAACCGTGTTCGTGTCCGTGTCAGTGCCCGTGTCTGTGTCCCTGTCCGAGACCGTGCCATTTTCGTTCAATAAGGATGACAATAAAGCAACTAAATTCGTTTAAAAAAAGCAAACGCGCAGGCAATCATTGCGTTACCACCCACGCGCCCACACACTTACGCCCGCCCACACATAAATGCCCGCCTACACGCACACACACACACGCCCATACAACGTCAATTTTTGTTTTACATGCGATAATAATACGCAACTGAGCGTTATTTTGATCTGACCTGCGACAATTAATAAAAAAAAAAAAACAAAAACATAAATAAATAAAAAGAAAGACAAAAAATCGATGCACAATCAAGTCCTTAATAACAAAAAAAAAAGGGGGGAAATAAATTGTGTTCATTGCTAATTTTAGTTGATTTGAAGTTCAGTTGATGCGTTGCTATGCTCAATTGGGCTGGGCGTCAGATCTAACGCTGCGCTGCTTGTATGCTGTGATGTGGATGTGCGTGTGAGCGTGCGTGCGCTCGTGCGTGGGTGACAAGCCGCGTTCATTGTTATATTTTTAATCTTGCAGATACTTCAAAGTGTAACCGTATTAAAATGAAAAAGTAGTTTCCCACAGAGAAACAAAGACACACGCAATCAGTTGTAACACGAAATTTGGAACTAAATCGAAAAGCCTTGTTTCGGTTCTATACAACGTGAACAGATTTTAAGCCATAACAATGACGGAACAAAAGAATCAGGTTACACGGGCCATGCCGGAACAAAGCAACGACTATCGTGTGGTTGTCTTTGGTGCCGGCGGCGTTGGCAAGAGTTCACTTGTATTGCGCTTCATTAAGGGAACATTCCGTGAGAGCTACATACCGACCATCGAGGATACATACCGTCAGGTGATAAGCTGCAATAAAAATATTTGCACGCTGCAGATAACAGACACAACGGGCTCACATCAGTTTCCAGCCATGCAGCGTCTGTCCATATCAAAAGGACATGCTTTCATATTGGTTTACTCGGTGTGTTCGAAACAGAGCTTAGAAGAGTTGCGTCCGATCTGGGCGCTCATCAAGGAATTGAAAGTAAGTTGAAGTTTTTCATCAGCACCACTCATGTTTAACATACTACGATGTTTTCTGAATAGGGCCAAGACATACCCAATATACCGGTTATGCTGGTGGGCAATAAGTGTGACGAGAGCGCTGAGCTGCGTGAAGTGTCACAAATCGAGGGTCAGGCACAGGCGACAACCTGGAGTATATCATTCATGGAGACATCCGCCAAAACCAATCATAATGTAACGGAACTTTTCCAGGTCAGTGTGGACCCATCACTTTTGCTTTAACTTATCGGCTTGCGCTTTACCTAATGTTTACCTCTTTTAACATTTTTAGGAGCTATTGAACATGGAGAAAACACGCACCGTGTCGTTGCAATTGGATACGAAAAAGCAAAAGAAACAGAAAAAGGAGAAAAAAAGCAAGGAAACAAATGGTGCCATACCGGAGAACGGCGAAGCCGGGGCAAGCGGCGCCAAAGAAAAGTGCCGTATCATGTAAGCGTGTCAATGTGGAATGCATTCAAATACATACACATACGCAAAAAATACTCATGCAAGTCTAATGTAAACTTGAGTTAGAAGCTTTAATCTTAAATACTCACACGCAAACATTTACGCAAGGATTCGACGACAGTGTCGACGACGACGAGAATGTCAATAAAACCGGTTTGTACATACATACAGAAGAATGTATGCGTAACCGACACTTAAGGAAAGGATCATCTATGGCCAAATAATCGAACATATTCCATTTTGGGACTGATTTCGCATAAAGCACGTTTATTGTTTTTTCGCTGTTTTTTTTTGTTGTTAGCGTTAAGGAAGGCATAACGTAGAGGCCAAAACTAACGACTTGAAAAAGCCGCACAATTTCGAAACTAAACTAAAATATATAATATACAAAACAAAGCAAAAAAAAATAAATGATAAATATATTCAACTCATCTGAAACATAAATACATATCAGACTATATACATACATACAAACATACATACATAACTAACGGTTACAGACAAAAATTTTGTAAAACTTGATCAACTATGGAAAAATTACTCTAAAGTCTTGAAAAATCAAATCATTATATACTTGCATACCATACATACATAGATGATACATGACATACAAACAAAGCTAAAATTTGAATATTTATGAACGTACCTTCAAAATGAATAATCTCACTATTTTTACTAACCGCAATGTACCATAAACACGTATATTATCTACATACATAATCCAAAGAGGATAAATGCCCAGATAACCCTGGCTTACTTACATTTTACTACTAACTAACTACTACTAAAGACAACAAACTTTTGTATATACAAGTACAATATACGTACAAATGTATATGTATCTAAATATACGTACATAGCTAATTGTCTGATCTAACCGATTTGTGCATAACAGTCCAATACATATCTATCAGTTACCGCTTTCATGCCCAAAATCAAAAATTTAAAAAATTGCGACATCATGATGATTGATTTTTTTTTGTTTTTTTACTTACATTTACATAAAGATATACTTGTACATTTAGAATGCTTGCAATTAGTTACGTAAAACGCTTTCTTCATTCAATTAGAAGATTCACTGAAAGACGTAAGGCAGAAAACTTAGAAATAAATTGTTTGCTGAAATTGGTACATTTTTAATAAAACATATTAATTAATTACATATGTTAGCCTAAGCCGTCGTTGACATAAAGATGCTGAACGAGTTGCACTTGGAATAATTCGAGAAGCGAATTAAGTTTTAAAGTTAATTATAACAAAACATCAAATTGTTTAAAAAAAATGCTTAAGCGCAAAATTGAAGAATTGATAAAATACAATATAATATAACGAAATAACGATAAGCTTGAAGTTCATTGAATAATACATCGAAAGATATTTAGTAACATTTTAAATGGTTATAATAAGTTGCCTGTTTTAAAAACGATTTACACAAACAAATGCGCCGTTGGAACGCCGCGAACATTTTGCTGTTAATAATAATGATGATTATGACAACGATGGTAATGATGTTCTTAAAAACGACGTTGATGATGATATTGTGTATGTATTTTCAAACATGAATTAGTTTTAAACAAATAAGTTTTTTTTGCTGTTATGAACGCTAAATAAAATAATTATATTAATTATTGATTGCTCATTTGTTATTTGTGCGCGTTTGTTAATTTAGTGAAAGTAAAACGAAAATAAAAAAAAAATTAAATAAATACATAATAATAAAAACCAAAAAACAAAACACAAAAAGAACAAACGAAGCAAAAAATTGTTGTTAAAATCATTGTAGAAAATTGTAACAAATTTTTGATAGTGGACCAATTTGTGTATAAGATTCTGATGTTATTATTTTTTATCACATGTTTGTTAATTTGAAAAGAAAAAACAGAAAAATTAAAATAACACTGACAAAGTTGGTTGGCATTCAAAGTTTACAAATTATATTTTTTCAACACAACGCAAGTGAAACAATGAATTACAAATTTAAATTAAAACAAAAAATCACAAATTGCATTATGTTAAGATTGGTTACGTGAAATACAACGAAAACGAAGTATATATTTAAATTAACACGCGTGTAGAATTCAAATTCATTTCACTTATTTTATTTGTAAGTTGAACATTATTCATGGATACATTTTTTTTTTTTTCAATTTTATCATTTTTGTAAAAGCATATAAATATTATTATTATACAAAATGTAGAAAGCCGATTAGATTATTTACAATTTAGTACATATGTGCTTAAATAATTAAAATATGTAATACAATAAATATATTTAACACAGATTCGGTATTTTAATGCCAATGTAAATATTCAGAAAATTGTAGACATATAAAAAAGCACTTGATAAAATAACTGAAATCTTCTTGTTGAGATTTAACTTATATACCAATTATTATATAACATTGGAAAATAATTAATTAAATACTTGAAAAATAAAATTCTTTAATTAAATAAGCACTTCGGACGTTGTTTTTTTTTCTATATCATAAAGGAAACACAGGCAATTTAATTACAATTTACTAAAACTGTTCGCTTCAAAAAAGTGGTTTAATACCGAAAATGTTATTTGTCGGAGACTTGTGTGTCAAGACTTATCTTTTCTAAGCTCGACGTACTAGCGTGCGCATCATTATTGTTCTCAATGAGTGATGCTGACTTCACTTCATTTATGGAACTGTCGGTTGTGTCTGGCGAAGAATTTTCAGACGGTGGCGCCTCCACCATCTCAAGTACTTCTTGAACACCTGACACTAACGGAAATTGTTCCTTGGTTGCCTGTGAAACAGTCACACTTGTGTGTATCACATTCAAAAGCATTTTAAGGTTTTCACCAGTCAAACGATCTGTCGTTGAATCTAGTTCAATGGAGGCCGGTTGTTGAACTGGCTGCGATTGGTTCTTATTGAAACTTGGAACGTGCAACAATGCTGCCCACGCCTTTGGACTCAATATATACTTAAATGTAAGCTTAAGCATATAAGCAATTAAGAAAAAAAGTGCCACTGGTGCGAAATAGTTATATGGAAAGGGAAGTCCATCTGTTTAAATATAATAAATTATCACGCGGTTGCCTAATGAGGATTGGCCATTAAACTTACTTTTTAATGTAGAGAATGTCGAAGCACACTTTTCAATCATAAATTCGATCTGCTTGACAAACATTTCGTTACCGTACATCAATAGGACATGATCTGGCCGGCAAAAATTTAAATTCACATTGTTTGAATTCCTATAATTGATCAAATGTTTTAAATTATTCTTTTTTATAAATACTTGAAAACTGCTTACCGAATTTTTTTTTTTTGGGCAACTACGACAGGGTCAATCGAAAAAATATAGTTGTTCAAACGTTTATACCACGGCAGATTATTTACATTCGTGTTTTCCGCGTAGCTATCAATCATTTCAATCAATTTGTCTGATTCTTTTTTCTGAAGTTTATAAATGTAATATTAAACGGCTTTATTTTCCAATTTAATACTTACCCTATTGCATTCGAAATATGTAACGAAATAGCCAAATAAGAAGATGCCGCCAAAGATAATAATAAGAGGTCGTATATGATACCGACGGTGTACAAACCAACCAATCATTATGGCAAGAATGACAAACAAAATAAATTGTATCTAAAATATGTACATGTGCTTGATCAGTAAAATATTTGTTGTTTGCTTTCGAATTTTGAGCTTGCCTCGGAGATTTTAAGTAGCTGCATTAAGTCCTTGAATATTTCCCAAACGAGCGCGGACATACTCTTTTCACTGCCAGGGTTGCAAGCTCGTATGGGAGGCGGACGCACATTTTCAAATATCTTTGTTAGAATTATATCTAAGTCCCGCGGATCTCGTGTATTTTCAAGCGCATCCAGTTGAGACGGAAGCAGTTGAAACAACAAAGTGCGTTTGTATAACTTGGCGTTCTCGTCGTACTATAATTGGGAAGAACTGGTATTGTCAAATATTGTGTAAACAATGACGTCAGCCACTGAATTTAAAATTACAACGTGTACTTTATACCTGAAAATGATTTTTGCTGAACAACATCGTCACGAGTTTTTTAAAGTAAATCAATGACACTGTTTCGTCTGTGTGAACAGTACTAGCGCCTTCAACTGGTGGTTTACAAAGTCTGCATGCGTCTGCCGCATTCCAATCGTCGAGATTTCCCCAAGCATGAGGCTGAACCCAGGAATCCTCCTGTACATCGCCATGCACACTCCACATTTGACCAGCGAACGACGCAAATACAATCAAACGGATACCGTATTTCAACATTAATAATCTTTTTTATCACCAATTTAAATAGAAAAATAAAAATTAAATTCGACTGCCAGCCGCCGAGTGGCTTCGCGGTTTTTTTTTTGTCTAGCCGCTCTCGCGCGAGTCGCAAAACAGCTGTAGTTTTTGCTTTGTTATTGTTTCATTTTGCTATCATGTAAGCAAAATCCAACAATAAAAGTTTAAAAAATACCACACTCATATTAAATCAAATTATTAATTTTGATTTCTTTACTATCAAATCTATTTTCAATACATTTTCCAAATCTGCATTCATTTAAATAATTGACATTCTAACACATTATAATTTATATATAACCTTCCTAAAAACAGCATTTGAAATGTTAATTGACAGCGAATTTAATGCTGAACTAAGTGATATTAACAATAAGCTATTGTAAAATCAAAAGATGAAAAATAGTAATTATGTTCACCAAAATTGTTTAGTTTAATTTTTTATTCACACTGAATTCAATTAATATAAGCTGTTTTGTTATTTGTTTGAACATAGTTTAATTTAAATTGTTTGTTATAATATATATTATAGTTATAATATATATGTATTGTAATTAAATTAAAAAAAAAAAAAATATATATATATATATATATATATATACACAAATATATATATAAATAAATATATATATATATACATATATATATATAATAATATATTAATATATATAGTTACATATATTATAATAAAAGAAACTTTGAAAAAAATTCAACTCCGCACTACGCGACCGACCGTCTTCTTGAAGAGACGGCGCTAGAATAAAAATTGTGCAGCATACTTTTTGTGCTAACAGAGTTCTGTTAAACTTAACAGTCTGTTTAAGAAAAGAGAGTCTCTGGTAGGTTAACATTTACCGTACAGAGTGTAAGCAGCAAGTGTACAGTGTGGCTAACAGTTTGGATAAACAGCGCTGTAAAGATACATTCTGGGAATCAACTGACTTATGTTTACTTGAAATGAATGATGTCATGAGTCAGTACATTGCTAATCTCTAGTTTCTTAGCATGCATTCGCTTTAAAGGCATGTGCCTGTTTCGTACAGTTACAGCCATAGCTTGGCTTATGTTCGGGTAACTTTTCAAGTGTCGATGAACTAGTTCAATCGAAAATTCTAACTGATTTTGGAAAATCGTTTACAGATTTGTAAAATCCTATATTATGCGTCAGTTAAAATTCTTAATTTCAGAACTACGATTTTATACGATTATCTTAAATCTTAGATTTAAGATTTAATAGATTTAAAATCTTTTTACGATTTTAAACGAGTTTTCAAAATCTGTAAATGCTATTAAATGAAGAATTTTCGATTGAATTGATTCATCGACACTTGTCATGATAGGCAAACATACGTCAAACTATGTCTGCAATCGTACGAAACAGGCACATGTCAAGAAACCTGAGGTTTGCAATGTTTTGACTCATGTCATAATGTATTTCAACTGAACATACGTCAGTTGATTCCCAGAATGTATCTTTACAGCGCTGTTAAGTCAAACTGTTAGTCACACTGTACACTTGCTGCTTACACTCTGTACGGTAAATGTTAACCTACCAGAGACTCTCTTTGCTTAAACAGACTGTTAAGTTTAACAGAACTCTGTTACCACAAAAAGTATGCAGCACAATTTTTATTCTAGCGCCGTCTCTTCAAGAAGACGGTCGGTTGCGCAGTGCGAAGTTGAATTTTTCGTGAAATTTTTTTTATTATAATATATGTAAATATATATTGGAATATATTATTATTATTATATATATATATATATATATATATATATATATATATATATATATATATATTATTTTTTTTTTTTTTTAAATTTAATTACAATATGTATATTATAACAAACAATGTAAATTAAACTATGTACAAATAAATAACAAAACAACTTATATTAATTTAATTCAGTGTTTTTTTTTTTCAATTTTAATTTTACTGTTACTATAACAACAACTTAAATTAAACAATGTATAAATATATAACAAAACAACTTAAATTAATAAAACGTAATGTGAATGAAAAAAATTAATTACAAGGCTTCTTACATACATACATATGTAAGTGTGAAAGAAAATTAAAAGTTAAAAGTATCTCTTAAGAGATCAATTGGGTGCGATCGTATCAGCCGTTTCGCCGATCTGCGTCGTCTTTCCAGCCGCCTGACCAAGTTATTTGATTGTTTATGTAGTTTTTGGATGTGTGAATGAAAAATTAAACAAAACAACTTTGGTGATCAAAATAACTATTTTTCAACTCTTCAAATGTATTGAAAATATATTTGATAGTTAAGAAATTAAAATGAATAATTTGATTTTATATAAATGTTGTTTTGAGCCTCGCTCATTTCAAATTTTCTTCCGATGTCAGTGCTGGCAAATATGTATGTAGTGTATTGATGTATTTAACGTGCAAATGACATATGACTACATGGTACAGCACTGGCATATTTAGTATATTTGACTTACAATCTCTGTTAGTCAAAATTCGGGCTGTATTTCGTCTATGTCGCAGTGCATTCCTTGTAGACAAGTGAGCACCCAATACTTGCTAATTGTGTCACTCGATTGCTTGAAACGGCGGGTGTTGCATTGGCTTGACGTATGTAGTCATGAGTTCAATTGGGTTATGAGCGCAGCCATCATTATCATTAGTTCTACACAGCAGGTTTTGAACGTAGTGGTGTTTATAAATAAGAGAGGGAAGGAGATTTTGTTGATAATCTTTTATTTTTTTTTACAATTCGCACAAAGTTTTTGTTAGTTTATTTTTTAAAGTTCGTTAAAATGGAAGCAGGTAACCTGGGCAAGCTTGCTGAGGAGTCAATTAAGCGTAAGGAGCGTTTGCAAAAACTACGCGAACAAGCCGTCAAGTCACAAGTAAATGGAAACGATGATGCGACGGAGAAATTGCCTGGGTATGAGTCTTGTCTGCCTTGAATGCTGGACGAATATTCATTGAATTGAAACTTTTGCAGGCCAGTTTTTCGAAGTTACAAGCCGCAGAATGAAAGCACACAAGGAGAAGTACTTGAACAAAAGCCATCGGGCGACATAGAGACTGTAGTGGAGAAACAGTTGGAACTATTGCAACAGCCGATGACAATTGATGAAATAGATATTACAAACTTAGCTCCCCGAAAGCCGGATTGGGATTTGAAACGCGACGTTAGCAAGAAACTTGAAATTCTAGAGCGAAGAACACAAAAAGCTATTGCTGAATTAATACGCGAGCGTCTGAAAAATAACCAGGACGACATCAGCCAAATTGTAAATGTAGCCACAGCACACGTGGGCGAGAATGTCGAAGAAATGGCAGAATAATGTACAAAATAAATAATTTATTATTTCTAAGCAATGATATATAAATTACTAACAATAAGAACAAATAAGACTAAAATGCACAGTTAGTTTCGTTTAATGTTTGAACGCTGTAATCCGTTGGAAACAAAATTCTCTTTTCCAGAAGCACTTAAGAGCCTCGTCTTCAGAGATTGAATTTCTAAAAAATAACAAGGATGATTGATGATTGCAAAACATAAGGGTTACAAATCTACAAGCTTACCCTTAGAGTACTTAATTTCCAAGCTATGAGCAAATTTACGCATAGACTCTAATTGCTCCGGTATCTCCTTGTGCAATGATTCAATCGTTTGTCGCATATGCGAAATTTCATCATCGCGAAGGCGCAAGGATAGTTCCTTTTCTTTTATTGCCTTTTCCTGCTGCAAAGCAACTTCAGTACGCAACTCAATTGTTTTTTTATGCTTATTAATTTCTTGATTTTGTTTAAATATAATTTGATTAGCCTTGGAAATTTCTTCGGTGGCCATCTCAAGTGCTTGACGTTTTGTTTGTAATATTTTTTTCTCTGCTTCGAGTTCTGCCATTAAATTTGCCTAAAATATGGACAGTATTAATGTTAAGAATATACCTTAATATATTTTTACTTTATTCTTACATTCTCCTTTGAGCGCACCTTCAACTTGTCATGCAATTCGGATACCTGCTTCCTTGCATCGTCCATATTCAAGTCCTGCTTGCGCTCATAATTCTTCATTGCTGTTATGTCTGCATGGAGATTTTCGTTTTGCTCTTTGAGCATAAATACTTTAGATTTTGTACTGGCCAGTTCTTCATTAAGTGTTTCAATCCGTTTCAGATCTTGTTCTTTTTCTACCAATAGATTCTTGTTTTCCTGTTTAACTTTTCCGAGCTGTATTTGCACAGCAGCAAGATTTTTACGGGTCCTTTCGCCATCCTGATTGCGTTGCTCCGTAAGTTCATGTAATTGTTGTTGCATCTTCTGCATTTGTTCACTGTGACGATCATTCAAAATGCGTGCGTTTTCCACCAAGTTTTTTTGGAGTTTGCTATTTTCCTCGTCAAGATGTTCAACGTGATGCTGTTGTTCAGTTAGCTCAGCTCTTAATTGACGTGAAATTTGCTCTTGATAGATCGCTTTTTTGTTAGCTTCTTCAAGCATGTTGTTTACGTAGAAAAGCACAACATTGAGTGGCGCTGCGCGGCATGGCAGACAAAGATGAACAAGATTTTTGAATGTACGCATTTCTACAAACTGTAGTTGATAATTGACATGCACACCAACTTCATTTCGTTGATCTGTACGCTCCTGGTGAATTAAGTTTAGCTCCAACTTTCCGTCCTCACAATCGTTAAGCATACGCATCAAGTTTTCTATAAAACCTGCAAATGTCACATGAAGAGCTTGATCCTGTTTTAGCTCTTGAAAAGATGCGCAGTCTACTGTTGTTATATACATGCGCCGCGGGTCGGATTTTTCATTTAACCTGAGTTGCTGTAAATGATTACTTCATTATTGTCATATATTTCAATACAAAATACATACAATTAATTCCTTAAAATCAACTTTTTCGGCATAAATGGAGCACATTTTTTTTGAACGCAATCCATTTTCAACGATATTTATTGACATCTCCGAGGTATAAAGAACGCATTCCACGTTTTTCGGGTAATTAAGATTGGCAAAGTAGTTGTCGTCATTTGCTTGACCAAGCATTTTGACAAAATGTAAACAATTTCGATTTCCGAATTTTCCCGGCTTCGTACAACAACAATTACAAGCTACTTGACAATGAAAGAGCAGCAGCACTGACGTCGTGTTTTTTGTTGTGGAGCTGCCACATGGTTGCGTTTGAATAAGTTGTGCAGGGTGTATTGTTTATGCGTTATGAACAGCGGATTATATTGTTTGACTAAATATTGCGAGAAGTGGACAATTTCACCCTGAATGACTGATTATTGTCAATGTATCTAACATAGTGAGTCAAGCCCACCACCATTCAAGTTTGCGGGCATAAAGAGGTGACGATATTGAAATAGCCCAACTGCTGAAAAATTACAAGCTACATTGAGCTAGCCAATACTTGTTGTGCTTCTTCTTCACTAAAGGCACTGAGTTTTGTTGCTCTTAGCACGAATTTTGATAGCTGAAAATTGCAATATCTTATGTTCTTGAAAGACTAAAACAGACATGAGAGCATTTCGTCTTTTTCTTCCCAGTGTTTTGAGTTGGAAGTGAGCCACCTGCGAAACATTTGCGTCTTTTGCTGACACAGCTGACACAGTTTCAAGTGGTCGAACGAGCTACAGCGGGCTGCTGAACGACACGCCATTTTTCATGAAACGCCGCATCGAGCCAAAAAACTGAACCAAAAAACAGTGAAATAATCCACACGAAAATTGGAAAATTGAAGAATTGGTGAATTTAGACATGTCTGTAAGTAGCGTACCTTCTTGGTATTATTGTGTTTAGAGTGTTAAAAACGTGGCCATATTTTTAGCAAACGACTAAAGTTTTTGTGGGAAGTCTTCCGCCTCAAGTAAAGCCTGAGGAGCTGCGACGGCTTTTTACAAATTATGGCATTGTGGTTGAATGTGATGTGATGAACCGGTGCGGTTTTGTCCATATGGAAACGTTCGACATGGCTGACACAGCAATTGCCGCACTTAATGGTACAGAATTCAAGGGCCAGCAGATAGTGGTTGAGCCCGGCAGGCCGAAAGACAGAAAAGGCAATGCTAGTGGCGGTGGTGGTGGTAATGGGGGAGGAGGCGGTAATCGTGGGCCACCAAGAGGCGACGGAAATATAAATAGAGGCGGTGGACGAGGAGGACCAATGCAAAGTAAGCAAATCCGAAAGAGAAAACAAAGCAAAGGAAAATAAGTTATGAAATGTTAAAATTTTAGATAATGGTGGAAGAGGTCAACCTGGAGGCGGTGGTTTTCCAAACAGCAGAGGTGGTGGACCACTTTCTGGCAGTAGCTTTGGTGGAAACCGTGGTGGACACAATTTCGGGAATAACAATGGTGTTGGCCCGATTCGGAACCAAGGAATGAATAAACAACAACGAAATTCTCCCTATCAAGGACATCGTGGCGGTAGCAATATGTCAAATTCAGATAGGACACCAGCTGGTTTCAATATGAATGCGAATCCCGGAGGAGTAGGCGGACAATTCGGTGGACCAAATGGCAATAATCAAGGTGGAGGCTACAACAATAACGCAGGTGGCCGCTTCAGTGGAGGTGGAAACAACGGTAATCAGTATCAACAGAGCTGGGAAAATCCAAACAATACAAACCCGAACGCATCAGTAAAGCGTAACCAGCCAAAAAATAATTATACTGGAGGATTCAGTGGTAATATGAGTAGCGGTGCCAATGACTTCAATGCGGGTATTGCAAATCAGAGAGGCGGTCCATTAAATAATCAGAGAGGTCCACCTAACAATCAAAGAGGTCCGCTACCATCAAATCCTAGAAATTCTGCCCCCCATCAAAGAGGACCGCCCAATAATCAGCGAGGTTCTGGTAACATAGGACAAGATAGACGTGGTTTTGCCTTGCCAGCTGGAGATCAACAGCAACAATTTGGACAACACAGTAATCAAGGAAGATTTGGAAATGGTCCGCCAATAAATGCGAATGATGATAACGGAAGATTTCCACGTGGAAACAATCTGCAACATAATATGTAAGTCTATCGTTTTGGATATTTGAGACAATTTTATTTATTCAATTTTTATATTCTTGAAGGGGTTCCAATCAAAGCGGTCGCGGCGGGTTTGGCCCAAGCCGCGGGGGTTTTAATGGAAATCGTGGTGGCGGTTTTAATGGACGTCGTGGCGGTTTCAATGAGGAACAGGGTTCAGCCCAAAATCAAAACAACTCAAGGAACAATGCACAGTCGTATCAAAATGAATTTCCGCCGTTGAGTGGCGGACGGGGTGGTATGAACCGGTAAGGGTTTTATGAAGCATTTTACTTCTCTGTTTATTAACATATCATATTTTAGCAATAATCCACGACAAAATGCAATGCCAAACCGACGGTTTTAATAAATTTACTTAATTCATTGAACGAAATATTTCATCTGTTTTCACCCCGAATAAAAGTAAACAAATTCAACAGATTTGCATTATGTGGACAAAAGGGCGAATACATTTGTAAAATATCTCAAATAACATTTTCAATTTTTTGTGCTACGTTCCCGATTGTGTATTAATGTTTAAGTTCCAATCCCTTATATGTAGTATAATTATTACTATAGTTAAGACATTTCTATCTTGCAATATTTTACAAGACAGTATCTAATATTATTGCAATCAGTAACTAAACACAGTTATACAAAACGTATAAAACAAATCGCAACCTGGTTAAAAATCCTAATTTTTGTTTTATTCGATGATTCAATCATTCAGATTGGCTAGCAAAACAATTGCCCGCGGGGTCGTAATATTTTAATGGGATTGTAGGTGAAACACAATATTTGCTTGTAGGTGCTCAAGTTGCGCGTGTTTACACAATTTCAACTTCGAAATAAACAACTGAATGGTTTTTTTATGTCTTTATTTTAAAATAAAAGTATTTTATGCTCAATTTTAATATAATATTATTATATATTTTTTTTTTTTGTGAAAAGAACCTTTTCTGATAATCGGTGTATGAACGAATAGCAGACAAAAAAATTTTCTCAGATTCAAAAAAGTGAGTTTTGAGCTTTAGGTGACTGCTGCTCTTTCGGCTAAAGCTTTGGCTTAGTTCAATTTGCGAAATAATAAGTTGGCAGCACCTGTCGTCGGCGTATTTTCTAAAAAGTTATTTTGACATCGAGCACCTTCCTCTCCTCACTCTTCGATTTGTCAACAAAAGCTAAAAGCAAAATAAAACAGACATGGCTTTTATGACTACAACAATGTCGAGACGCTATCCAAAAAGTTTGTCATAAACTTGTGGATTTTTTTATCGAACAATTGTGGCTTGTTGGAAAACAAACTTCTTTGTTTTGGGTGTTAAAAAACTTATACGGAATTTAAGACTAACGTTAAATATGTTGAAAACAAAAATTTATTTATTAGCGCCGACGGTTTTCATTTTGTTATTTGTGTTAACGATTTGTAATTTAAAGACTGCCACTGCCAACGAATCAGATCCATATGTTGGTGTTTCGTCGCTTGATGGAAAGCTCGTTTTTGCACATGTGGTAAGTTTTTGTGTTTTACTGTTGGAGAAACTCAAGTGACCTTGCTGTGGCCTTCTTGCGTTATATTATTCGATTTAGATATATCGCCATGGCGATCGTTCCGTTATTGAGCCCTATCCTAATGATCCTTGGAAAGATGCGAAATATTGGCCAGTTGGTTGGGGCCAATTGACAAATCTTGGCAAACAACAGCACTACCAGCTCGGCCAATGGTTAAAAAATCGTTATAAGTCATTACTCAGTGAACAATACAACAAAGACGAGATTTATGTTCAGTCCACCGATGTCGACCGTACTTTGATGAGTGCGCTTTCCAATCTAGCAGGAATGTATGAGCCAAAAACGGATCAGATATGGAATGAAAATATCCAATGGCAGCCGATACCAGTACACACTACACCGGAAAAATACGACGCAATTTTAGCTGGCAAAGCATCATGCCCAGCTTATGATTTTGCACTTTCAGAGCTCCTGAATTCAGTTGAATTTGAGAAAATATACGATCATTTTAAGTATTTGTTTGATTACCTAACGGAAAAGTCAGGGGCTAATATAAATAGTCTCGAAGCAGTGCAGCGCATAAACAATACATTTTTCATCGAAAATCTGAATAACAGAACACTTCCGGATTGGACAAAAAAGGTGTACCCCAGCGAAGATATGAGCTACTTGACAAATTTAGAGTTTTCCGTGTTCTCATACACACGCCAAATGGCCCGCTTGAAGGTGGGTCCTTTGATAAAGGACATTCTGGAACGGTTTGATAAGAAAGCACGCGGTAAACTCAACCCAAATCGTTCAGTCTGGGTATATAGCGCTCATGACACGACCGTTGCAAACGTTTTGAATTCACTGAAATTATTTGATGTAAGTCCTATTATATGTTTGGTCTATTTAATATAATTGGTGTTAATTTGTTTTTTTATTTATAGTTACACAGCCCACCATATGCCGCATGTATCATGTTGGAGATGCGGTTAGATACGAAAAATAAGCCATATGTTTCTATATTTTATAAAAACACCACGGCTGAACCGAAAGCAATGGTTATACCTAACTGTGGCACTGCGTGTCCGCTTGAAAAGATGTCTACACTCTATAATGATATACTGCCAGTCGACTGGGAACACGAATGTAAATTGTCCACAATGATGATGACCTACGAAGAGGCTAATATGGGCCAGGCTACAGGTTAGTTAATTATTCACCCCATTTTGCAAAAGCATCAACATTTTCAATGAAATTATCTGATTTCAGCTATTCTTATTGTTATTATAACAATAATGTTGCTTCTATCGTTTATTGTCATGGTGTACTATCGACGCCGCAGTTATAGATTGTATTCGGCTTACTCACAAATGGCTTAGTTGATTGAGATGTTGGGCTTTCATTAATCTCCACACATCTGAAGTAACAAAGCATCCTTTTTATTGTTTTGTTGGAGCAGTTGAAAATATACAAATTATCGCTGCATTTAAATAAGCATTTACATGACTTCCTGTCTTATCGATCTTACTCATTAATTGTGATTTGTTACGGTATATTTTTTTTAGATGTACTAATCGAATGTTAATGATTACTAATATTGAATTTAATTGAGTTTTATAGTATCATAAAAAGACTGTTCATTGTTGCCACTAAAAAAAACCCTAAAATGGAACTTGTACGTACACAAATTTTGAAATAGTCTGTATATACATATAAGTATTTGAATTTAATAAATAAACCAAAGGAAAACAAAAAGCTAAAATTATTTAACTACAAAAGCCCAACCAAGGAATTTGGCTACCAACATTTCAAAGAGTGTTAATTATATAATTTATTTTGTTATCATTAGACTTGTTATATAAAACAGATGTACTTAAATATAAACAAACTAAGACTATTTACAATAGAGCCAGACACAACCTTGGTTGCGAATCGCTTCTTTCCTGCTTCGGCGAAATCTAAAGTTTATCTGGTATTTGTTTTTTTTTTTATTGTCTTAAGCGTTCGCATTGAGCACGTTACGTAAATGTTACGCAACTGACTGACTGGGCGTGACCGATTAGGTCCTTTACATGTCGCGTCATGCCTATCTAAAGGCTTTGTCGTCCGAGTATATGATGTATGGTTGATGCGCTGCCTGTGCATGGCCTAGGCTTTCGTTGCCGTCAGCGGCGCCACCGCTGAAGTACGACATGCGCGACATGGTTGAGTAGGCAGCGGCAGCCGCGGCCGCCTGCTGAGCCTGACGATGGGACAAATTCTGTGATGATTGGTGTATCGAAGCCGTTTTATGTGGTAGCGTTGCATAGCTTTGCGTTGCATAGGGTGGTACAGCATACAGCGCAGCAGTTGGAGCACCAGAGTTTTTATAACCAAGTGCGGCACTGTTTGGTCCCATTGACATTGGCGGCGGCATGCCGATCATAGCGGCACTATTCTGATATTCGACATTACTCATGCGAAGTCGAATAATGCAGATAATTATGATGAGTATAGCAATAAAGGCCACTACCCCGCCAACGATTCCAATGATAAGCGTATCGTCGTTACTCATAATAGGCGATTGTGCCTTCATTAGTGGCGCTTTAGTTTTGATCTTTTTCGGTGGCGGTTGTGTTGGTTCCAGGCTCCAAATGATCATTGGCTCCTCAGTGGCCGGAGTTGAAGTTCGCGTTATTAAATGCGACGAAGATTTTAGCATGTATTGAGAAGTAGTGCGTGCCGTTGTTGAGGTCTGACGTCGAGGATCACATGTCAGCTCATCATCACCAACCTCGATAAGTTTTTTACCGACAAGATATGCTGGTGAATCGCAGGTTACATTTGCCATGCCGGAATTGGGTAGCCAGCGGCGTAGAGCACGAGCATTACAATCGCAGACGATGGGATTACTTGAGAGTCCTTTTATCTGCAAGTTCGTGCGTCGATCCTCGAGTGCGTTGAGGAATTGTGGCACTAGCACCGTTATCTTTGAGCCATCTACGTTGAGTGTAAGATGTGATGAACGGGGCACGGGGAAGAGCAGCGCTGGTGGCAGCGCGGTCAGTGAGGTATTTTGCAGTTTGATTGATAGGTCGCTACTTTTGAGACCTGCTAGGGTGCCAGAGGAGATGGTTTTTAAGCGTTCACCACGTATACCGATTGACTTAAGGCGCGGATGCTTTGAGGGCTGTATTTGTTCGGTGCCAATGCTGGCGTCTTTTACCTCAACATCGATTGACTCTAGGCCGGGTAACAGGTCTAATATGCCTTGCAAGTCCAAATAGCCAAGAAGCGGCAAATCATAGATCTCCAAATTGGCTAGATTAGGCACATTCTTGAAGGCGTTCTTCTCAATTCTCGTACATTTTTGGAAATGATTAAGGCGCAAAATGCGCAACATTTCCAACTGATTGAAACTGTTCTGTGGAATCAGGGTAAAACTGTTATTGGAAATGTCCAACGTGTGCAACGCTTGTAGTTTAGGCCAAGCGGCCGACAGCTGGTTCAAGTCATCCAGTTCATTGTTTGAGAGATCCAGTGTTTCCAGCAGAGTAGACCGTTGAAACACTTCACCATCAATTGACTTCAATTTGTTGCCTGACAAGTTTAAGTACTGTAGGAAGGGCGTTTCTAACACATCGATATGCATGATGCCAGTGCCGGCAAGATTCAGTTCACGCACGGTTTTTGGTTCATTGAGCACATTCTTGACTGCTTTCTCCGACAGTGGATTATAGGACAGATCCATGTGCTTGATATTGACCATTATACTATCGTCGCTTGGTATCTCTTTTATTTTATTGTGACTTAAATTAACTGACGAGACAAAGAAGTATTGACGTTGAAGAGCATTAAGCGGCGCATATTCAAATTTATTGTATGCCAAATTAATGTTTTCGAGCATTTGCAGTTTGGAGCGTTCGAAAACGCCATCGGACAGTTCGGTGAGTTTATTACCTTCGAGATTAAGTAGTTCTAGACGCACAAGACCCTCAAAAGTACGTTCGCCGACGCGATCCAAATTGTTGTGTCCTAGATCGAGTACTTGCAACTGTGTCGAGTTGTGGAATGCCATTTCGCTAAGCATGTCCAATTGATTATGTGCAACAAGCAACACACGTAAACGAGGTAAGCGTGCAAAATCTAGCTCCTCGATGGTCTTCAGCTGGTTGGCGGATAGATCGACGTATTCCAAATATTGCAGTGATGAGATTAACTCAGCAGGGAAGAAGCTGAATTTGTTGTTGGCTGCCTTAATTTCGCGTAAGCGCGGATGTATGCGGAACGACGAAGGAAACAGATAACTCAAGTGATTGTCTGATATGTCAAGCTCTTCAATGCCGGTGCCTGTATTGAAGTATTCCCCCTTAAATGCCGACAACTCATTGCCATGTAAGTCGAGACGTTTGAGATGCATAACATTCACAAATGCGCTCGATCGTATCGAAGTGATCTTGTTGTTGGACAAATCTATTGAAGTGATGTTCCATAAATCGACAAAGGTGCCATCGTTGATCTCTTGTATGTTGTTATCATGTAAATAGATGTGCTTTAGATCTTGCAGCGTGGCAAAGAGATCACCGCTCAGCTGCTTGATGTTGCAATGACTAAGATCGATGATCTGCAAGTTCTGCAGCGGTTTCAGAAGGCCGCCGTTCAATGGTGACAAGTGATGGTTACCGCTCAAGTTGAGATACTGTAAGTTCTCCAAGTCTTCCAATATATTGCGTGGCAGATCAGACAAATTGTTTCCACTCAAGTCTAAATTTCTCAGTTCCGTCAAGGCCAACGGTACCGTGCCTAGGCCCGTAAGACGATTCTGCGATAGTTTCAGTTCATTCAGCGTGCCTTCCAAGCCCATGAATATGTCTGTGTTGATGACTGCCAATGAGTTGCCCGAGAGATCGAGCACGCGCAGATTGCTAAACATCTGAAAACTACCCGCGGGCAATTCACGTATGACATTTCGCGAGAGTGTGAGTGTCGTGATATCGCCTGCTTGTATGGAACCCAATATCTCGGCAGAGAGTGCGGCAACACGATTGAAGTCCAAATGCAGTGCACCCAGACTGGGTAAACGGCCAAGAGCACTACCAGGCACAAGCAGAATATTGTTGTCGCGTATTATCAAAGTTTGTAAATTTTCTAGACCTTCAAGTGCATCATCCTCGATCTGGTAAAGATTAAAAGTATCGCGTATAAGGACTTATAAGTATATTACATAAACATTAATGGCACATACCGTTCTCAAAGAATTCAAACTTAAATCCAAATGCTTCAACGATTCCAGATCACGGAAGGTGCCTGGCGGTATGGATGTGATGCTGTTGCGACTGAGATCCAAGACTTCCAGTGACTTGACAACTTGCATGTGCGTGTAATCCAGTTGCTGGGGAGCAATAATATAAGATAAGATAAGCAATGACTTGAGTGTAACAAAGCCAACTGTACCTGCAACATGTTAGCTGACAGATTGAGAGCTTTCAAAGCTGGAATTGCGGCTAAGGATACTGTTGGAAATTGAACTATGAAATTCTCTGATAAATCGATTTTCTGTAATGTTGGCAAATTCTCGAAAACGTCACTGTTGAGATTCGTCACCCGATTTCCAGCCAGTTTCAATTCGCGAATCTTACGTAGACCACGAAAAGCGAGGCTTTCGATACTTTTGATTTCATTATAACGCAGATCGATTATTTCTAGATGCGGTTGGGCAACGAATGATTCGTGAGGTAGCGTCACTGTAAAGAACAGTTAGTTTAATAAGGACACAATGTAGTGCAAAAGGTAAGATTGGTGATTACCAATGTGATTCTGACGTAGTGTCAGCATGCGCAGCGCGCTTGGTCCATTCAGCGAATTCGAGGGCACGGCGCCCAGACTATTACGGTCTATATAGAATTCCTGTAAATCAGCACAATTCTTCAACAGACCCTCTTCGATTAAGCGTATCTTATTGCCTGAGATATCGAGCACACGCAGGTTTTTCAGCACATGAAACTCGGCGGTCGAAAAGATGGGATTAAGATTATCGCCCAGTAAATTGTTAGCCAAACGCAGTTCGCTCAGCGATTCCTTTAGCCCATCGAATGACTTTTCTGGTATGCGACGTATAAGATTATTGGACAAATCCAATTGCTCCACGGGTAGTTTAAGCTGTCCA
Organism: Phortica magna; assembly: GCA_037044515.1. Classification (NCBI taxonomy): domain Eukaryota; kingdom Metazoa; phylum Arthropoda; class Insecta; order Diptera; family Drosophilidae; genus Phortica; species Phortica magna. The sequence goes on along the minus strand of JBAMBP010000982.1, from coordinate 312,582 downwards.
AAGGCCTACAAGCAACGAGTTCAAATATAATCAAGTTCATTTCCGCTTTTTGTTATTATTATTTTTTAAACTTATTCGATTGACAGGTAATTAATGCCAATTGTAATTGTAAGCGATTAAGCATTGCGTTAGCGACAATGCTTAACCGACTTCGGACAGACGACTTACCTGCGCCGGTAAAACTTGTTGGCCGCTAAAACGCTGCGAGTATGAAACAATCGGCGCGCCGTAAGGCAACTGCGGCGCTTCGCCGTGAAAGACAACACGATCGCAGTCCATGGCGACAGCGCCAAGTTGTCCAGTGTTGGCGAACGGTACAACATTGCATCTGCAGCGGGCAGCGGTTCATCGGTTGAGCGAATACGATTGCAAAAGAGATGTGCATACAAACATGCATACAGAAATATGTAAGTAAATAACAGACAAGTTACAAATGCGGAAATTGTTGCAACAAGTTTTTGTTTTAATTTTTTTGTATTTTTTGTTTTTTTTTGGATTCTGTTAGCAGAACTTGTTGCAGTACTCACCTGCAAGGCAGTCGTAGTGCTGGACTTAGTTCCGGACATGGCCGCCACGCAGTCGCAAACTGTGTCAGCTGGCAGAGCGCAAACAGTAAAGACGCCAGCAACGGCAGCGACAGTGGCTGCGATATTTGTATTGGTTTGTGTTTACGCATCATCTGCGAGCATTCAAATAGAAGATGTTTGCATATAGATTTACATATAAATATGTGAGTAAAGTATGTATGTATGTATGTATGTGTGTGTGTGATTGTTTGCTAGTTATTTCTTATTACATTTGATATTTATTCTTATGTAAATAACATGTTTTTACATAAAAGGCTGTTTCCGCTAAGCGCAAGAACGCGTTAATTTGCATATAAAATCTGTTCGGTATTTTATCGAAGCTTTTTATTTATCACAGTTTCTTTTTAAAATGTATGCTTGTTGACTGTATTCAACGCCAAATTAAATAAGAAAAAAAAAACAAGTTAATGCCAAGTTTTTTTTTTCTTTTATCGTATTTAAAACTTTTTGTGGGCATTTTTTATTAGCTTAGTTGGCTTTGGCGAAATACTGAAGTTTATTTGCAGAACAAATAGTTTTCCTTTCGCCGTTATTAACGCAACTCAACGCAACACCAATAAAGTATCTTTACCTTGTTGTGGCAATATTTGTTTGGAAATCACTGAAATCGCTGTGCAAAGTTAATTGGTATATACAGATACATGTAGTTAAGGCGCACTAAAAAATCGAAATCGAAAACGTGCCAGGTGACATTCAAGGTCTATGCACGATACTCATGTTGCTCATGGTATAAAGTTGTTATTGCTGTATTTACGTTGGTTTTTGTTTACGATTTTTTTTTTTCGGTTTTGGTATTGTTTAAATTCAATTAATTTGGTTTTTATGCAATTTCCCATGAAACTAAACTGTCAGTTTTATTTATGTTGCATCTAAAAAGTATTTATGTTTGTTTTTGTGTGTTTGTGTTTAGAGACTAAAAACCAAATCAAGTTGCGTCTGAGAAATATGCTAATAACAAAATTTTATTGGTTTTGTAACCTGTTTTCTTTGGTGCTTACTTTGTTGGCTGCTTGTACACTCATATGTATATTTTTAACACTTTTTAAAAGATTACCTTATTTTTTTTGTGGTTGCACTATGTTTTTACAGCGAAAAAGAAGCGCTATGAACTTCTTATGGTTACCAACAACCAATGTTGTTATTGTTTCAACGTTTGCACTAATTTTGTTTTTATTTTTTTTTTGTTTTTCGTTCGTTTTAACGTTTTTGGTTCACACACATATTTATTTAAGACAAAAGAAACGTAGAAAAAATAAAAACAACAATTTATTGCACGGCAAGTTAAGAAAAAACCAAAAAAAAAGAAAGCGCGAACGCGTAAGAATATTTTTCCAAGGCGATGACAACAACAGTAACCGCAGTAAGAAAGATAAAAGTAAATACGAAAAAAAGGCAAATATATTTCGTGTAAACGTTGAAAAAAATGCAGACAAACAAGTAAACTTTGCTTGGTTTTCCCTGCGGCCGCACAAGCCGAGCTACACAAGCTCAGCTATTAACTTGAGAAAAGACAAACAAGGCAAAAAAGCAAAGAAATAAATACAAAACACACAGAAAAAGAAAAAAAACTAAAAATCAACCGTTGAGTATTCGCTCGCTTGGAACCGCAAAATACACGCACGCGACTCAAGATCACGTCTTGAGCTGATTTGGAGCCCGTTAGTACCAAACGTCACGAAAGTCACTCGGCAACTGAGCTGACAACGAGCCCGAATGCGTTGTCGGTTTCTTGCTGCCACTGTTGCCGCTGCCACTGCCGGTCGCGCTGTTGTTGTTGTTGCTCTTGCTGCGGCAGCGGCTGCTGCTGTGTCTGCTTCTGCTTTAGTTTCTGGACATCAACATCATCATCACCATTGTGTCAGGTGAAACAGGTTTGTGCAAAAGCTGTAGCCAACTATACAATAAAATCTCGAACTTCGGCGTCAACGAATTGTAAGTACACTACATTTACTTATTTAAAGAAGATCTGTTGGTTTTTAAAATAATATTGCTTATGTCGGACTTAGAAAATTACTCAGGGTTTGAATTTGTCTATCAAGAGCATATTTATGGTTTATGATGTTTACAATAGAGTTGAAGGTACAGGTTCTTGAGGACCTGACATATTGTGGGAGAAAAAAGAATGATCGCAGGTTAGTATTACAAAGAATTATTATGTTTGACTTTTACCTTGCACAAACCGTCGTATTCCTGTTAATTTAGTGCCTCTGTGATATAATCATCTAACATATATGTTACAAACATTATATTAGACCGCATAAGCTCAAAATTCTGTGTAGTGAACAAAAAGTACATGAAATTCCAAGATCAGCTTCATGCGTAGCAGCGCAGCCTGCAAAGCATTTCTTTGCTATGCGGTAAAAGTATACATATATGCTCAGTCGCCGCTGCCGCTGCTGCTGCTGCTACTGCTGCCACTGCCAGTGCCGTTCGCAGTCGTAATCTTCTTTCTTCATCATTCTCTTTTTCTTCTCTTTCTCAATCGGCTGCTGTTCGCCGTTGTAGACCGTCGCAGAAAGTTTGTGCTTTAAGTCTTTCGTATTGTATTGGTATTTGTATTTAATCGCTGTTGTGGGCCGAGCTGAGCGGCGTTAATAATGACGCTTGCCTGTATGCGACTTCGGCATTAATTCGTTCCCATTGTGTACGCGAGCAAAGCAAGCAAGCGAGCGCGCGTCGCGCACACACAATTGTTCGACGCTAATGAGGTTATGCAGCGCTCAGCAAGCGATACAATTCAGTACATGCCATATAGCAAGGCATGCGGCATCAGCATCGTTGTTGTTGCTGCTGCTGTGACGATAGCAGCAACCGCTTGATTTAAAGCCATTCATTGTGCATGAGCTGCAAACAAAACAATTTCAATGTTCATAGCAAGTGAAAAAGTATTGTTGTTGCTAAGGTTAATAACTCTTCATGCGATGCGTGGAATCTCTCGTGTAAATCAACATTTAATGTTGCCTGTTTCTATAATTTTTTTTTTGTTTTTGTTTCTTTTTCGCTTCTTTTTTTTGCTGTATGTATTTTTTTTTCCAACCAACGAATACTTTCCATTTTTATTAATTAAATGTTTTTCTAACAAATATGCGCGCATTAAAGCAACAAATTCGTATAATAAGTTGTTACAGTAACGTGCAACATGAAGGCTTATAACACGAATCATTGAGCTATAAAAGCGTCATTTTTTAATGTTTTATCTGATTGACTCAAATTTAGTTGAAACACTTTCATTCTTGGCCAAAAAGAAATTTATTATTTGCGCGGCTTTGTAAATTCAACGAAAAGTTCTTATTATGCCTTAAAAAAGCTTTTTTCGTACGGTTGCTGCACATGCTGAACGCATGGTTTGTGTACTCACTTAAACACACCAAATAAAATTGCCTTCAGGACTTGCCTGCGTTATGCGTAATAACATTTTGCCTTATGTATTCACAGAGCACATGCATACTTAAGACACATGCTATTTAAACTGTGCGCATTTAATTATGAGACGTTAAGTTAAACTCTTTTGCTGTTTTCTTAAGCGGTAATTGTATAAATGTGAAATTTACAAAGCAGCAAAACGACCGTAAACAACGTTGACTTTAACTAATTAGCGACAACAAGACAAGCTTGAGGTCGCATACGACACAGCATCATTGGCCAAACACATCGACCGACCCAACAGCTTTTCCGTTAAACGACCGACCGAACGATTGCTCACTTGCTGTCACTCGAATTATAATAAAACGATAGAATCTTGCTCGCAACTAATTTGCATTTGCGCAGTGCGGCATAAATTTTCAAAATTAACGCGCGCCTCAGGACATTGGCAGCGCCGTCGACCACGCGCAATAAAATCACTTGAAAACGGTCTGAATGTGTCAGAGTTTGGGCAGATTTCCTTAATAGATTTACGGCGCTGACTCATCATGCGTGCAACAAAGTCGCTTAAAATAATACAAAAAAAAAAGCGAAAAAAACAATACAATTTTTTTTTTTTAATCAAGTAAAATGATTTTATTAGCTTTGTGTTTTATGCTGTAATGATTTTTACAGGCGCCATTTTTTCGGTGTATATATTTTTTATTTTATTATTATTATTGCTTGGTTTTGCTTAAAGTGCGTGAATAGGCACAAACAAAGATGTCAAAGTTTTTAGGGCCAAATGCTTCATTCAATAAAGATTAATGTCTTTGTACACAAAACATCAATTATTAACGGGTAAGAATCAATGAATAAAAGAAAGACGGCATGAAAGAAGCCATGAAAGAAGGCATGAATGAAAGAATGTAAGCCGGTATGTATGTATGTATGTTAGGTAACGGCGCGCGTTGTGTACAAGTGTGAGATCAACTAATCAATTATAAGTACAATACTCACACAGCAAAAGCAAATAAAGCATAGCAAAGTGTATCAAAATGAAGTCAACTCATTGGGTGTGCGTGTGCATAAAAGTTAGTGAGGGCGACCGATTGAATGTATGCCTGAGTAACTCAAACAGAAGACAGCTCAACTCAAGTGAAGTTAACTGAGCACAATTGAATTCAAGTTGAAACGTTTCGCTTTACTGCGACTTTACTCAATTCGATTCAGTACGCTTTGCGGAAATGTCAATATAATGAATAACACGTCAACGTCTTCCATTTGCGCACACTTGAATTGCGTATAAAAATAAAATAAAAACGTCAAATAAAATGGCAGGAGTAGAAGGAGCATAATATGTAACCAATGGTGTTGTAACCAATTGTAGGGAAACCAAGACAACGCGCAATTCGTTGGGGTTTTTGCGCTCTTTAGCATTTTTGTTTTTATGACTGACACCCGACATATTCTTTTGGTTTGTTATATTAATAAATATGCAAAGAAGAAAAAAAAAGAAAATATGATATTTATTACATGAATACCATCCAGTCAGTCAGTCAGTCAGTGAGTCAGCGAGGCAGACAGACTGACAGACTGACAGACAGACAGTCAATCAGAAAATCAGTCAATTTGTATTTTATGCTGTTGAAAACTCATTCAAATCAACTTCACTTTGGCTTTAAATAGCTTTCAGTTGCATTCGGTTGCGTCGTTTATATGTTGCGCTATAAGTGCTTAAATAAACGCCCGCTGGCCAACGTGCCGTATACGTGTTGCCACTAGACCACACAACTAGGTGAGATACAGAGTCGTCTGCTTTGTGCCTTGTAGCGTGCGTGCCTTCAAGGAATACATTATTATTTGACAAAAGACCAAAAATTTTCAATTTCACACTTCGTTGCAAGCAAGTCAAGGTTGCTTTTTTTGTTGTATTTTTATATTTTATTTTTTTTTATTTTTTATTTTTTGTTGGCTTTTTTCCTTAGCCATTCGGCTGTTGCTCTTGCTGATGCTACTTTCAAATATGGTACGACTTGCCATACGCCATGCTCGCCACTGACGTGATTGAGTTATTCAAATAACTTTCTTTGGCTATGTCTTTCTATCTGTGTACGTGCGTGTGTGTGCGTGTGTGTGTGAATGCTGTTATAAGTAAAATATGTAAATAATCTCAACTTGTCAAAAAATGTTGTAACTTTACGTATTTGAATTATTGATTCGGCGCATGTTGTACGCCATTTGAGCATGATTTACTTGCATTTGTGGCTGTGTGTGAGTTCACTTCTATACATGTGTATGTGTACAAACTCATCAATTTGCCACAAGGCTATCATGTATCCGAGCGAAGGAATAAAAAGTAAAGCGTCTAATGACATTTCTTTGTTTAATGTCATATTTAATTTTGAAAATTATCACAAATATCCATGTGCCCATGTGTAATTCAAAGCCATTGTGTGCTGTGCTGTGCTGTGTTTTCCAACACTGACGAAAGACTGAAGAAAAGTTTGCTGATTTCGCTAAAAAACAAACAACAACACGAAGAGTTAGAAACATGAAAACAAATTGTTATATTTTTCATTTAAATGAGGCGAATTAATTGCATTAAAAATGAGATTAGAAAAAACAAAAAACAATAAGAAAAAGAAAAAAGCACAATTTGTTCACTCTTGGCACACACAAGGCATGCTAACCCGACCCAAATATCCCCATTGGAACCTTAAGTTGTTATTACGCTGGTCTCGTCTTACTTGTGCGCGTGGGCGCCAGTGTCGTCTAAGTGATTTTGTTACACTTCCAAATTCAAGTAAATCTTACCTTCCTTACTCAAACCCCATACATTCTGCTACTTTACCCTTTTCGCCTTTTTCCCAACCCCATCCCCTCAACCGACAACATTCGCATTACATTGTGCGTTGTTTGTGGTTTGTTGCGAACTTCTCTGATTTGAACGTAAAAGTTTTAATTAACTGTTGCAAGGTTCTAATCATGGAAATGAGGAAATCGTGCTTGAGTTGTGTACACGGCCTCGTACACCTTTTTGTTTCTCTTTTTTTTCCTCTCTTCTTCTTCTTGATTTTGTTTTGTATTTTTCTTGTTTTTGTTTTTGTGTTGTTTTGTTCTGTTTTGCCATACTCGAGCAGACATAAAAGGCAGAAGTATTTAACGCACTGATTGACGAATGAACGAGCACAGTAACGGAAGTGAAAGAATGAACGGAAACGGTATTGGCTCAAATGAAAGGAAGTCGCATAGCGCCGTGCCACAAAACTAAGCAGGAAAACTTGAATAAATTTCATGCCACGCGCATGTTTGTGGTTCTTTTTTTTTTTTTTGCTCGTTTCTACGGTTATTTTGGTGTGAAGTGTTGCGTGCTTTAATGAATTTTGTACATGTTCTGTATTAGTGAAAATTGAAATGTTCGAATTAAATCGTTACGTCATTTGACAAAGCCAAAGCCCTGGAAAATTCAAATGAAATTCACACACGACCCAAGCAGTGACGGCGACGGCGACTGCGGCCGTGGCAGCGTACGTCGACAGCGAGCAGCGAGCAGCGAGTAAAATGTTGCCAGTCTCGCCAATTAACGATGAAAATTCATGTTGGGATTTGTTATTTTTAAAACAAAATTCATATAGTATATTTTTTTTGTTTTACACGCATCCACACACATACACACGCATACACACACACATACACAAGCGCAGACAGAGTCATGCATACGCATGAGCGCACACTTAAAGCTTTCGCTTGCATGCATATGGAGTAGGCAGCAAAAAACAAAATAATAATAATAATAAAAAAAAAACCAAAAAAAAAAAACTATAGATATTTATGCATGATGTTGACAACTCTACAATACATCAGTTTGTCTGCTATCTCACTTGCGCACATCAACATTTTTGTTTACCTTGTGAGTGTGCTCTATTTCACTATTCACTACTAAAAACTCTCAGTCTTGCTTTCTCGCTTGCGCTCATATATGCTTCGGCTCAACTGTCAATAACAAACTGTTAATCACGCACTCATGCACTTTGCTGCCTGACCAATTATGGCGCAATTAACACACTTGATTGGTTAACTCGCTTATGAACTTTAACTCAGCACAGTGCTGCCTTATGAAATTTTGCAATTGCCATCAATACCATTTACACACACAAGCCACAACGTTACAGCATCGTTCGTCGTCAAAGTACGGTTTATGTGTGCGCCGAAGTGTATGCTTTGATTTTTGACACATCAAAGGCTCAAACGATCATGTACGTAGCAGCAGCACACATACACATACAAAATTATGCGCATACGATAGTTGCACAAAGTGTTGTAAAATGCTTTGAAACTCAGAGCATTTTCGCAAATATTTTAATTATTTGCGATTGAAAATTTTGTGACAATATTAGCGCAAAATACGTTAAATGAGAAATTTTCATTTGAAAACATTCGTTACTTGGCCAAAGCACACGGATTACGCCAAAAAAAAAAAAACAAACAATAAAATGTGTTTTCGTAGGCGCATGGTCGTAAAAATTCCAAATCGTTGAGTAGAATTTATATAGATGTAAATTCTGCTCTAATGATTGGCAAGAAGTTTGAATTATTTGCAAAATAGGCATTACGATTCATGAATATGTAACGAGCCTTGAGTGGGCCAAAACAGCGACAATACGAGTAGTGACAACCCACGCGCTGAGACCGTTGCCATTGTCGTCGTGGCTCAGGTGCCTGCGTATGCGTTTGCAATCATTGAACGACGACGACGACGACGACGAAAAGTCGTTGAATGCTTTAAATAAAGCAAGTTTGCGTCGACAGCGCGTCATCGACTTTGACAAAGTTGAATCGTAAAATTTAAATATGTAACTAACACAATATAACCCAAGGCAATTGCGATGAGGACGGTGCACGTCAACAGTGGGAATTGTGTTAGCAGCAGCCCAACTAGAATTACAATATTCTGCACGTACATACGACAATACGCGTGAATTTTAGGTTTAAGAGCGTTTGGCAAACTTTGCCGTGACCGCCTTGTAAGCACAATGGGGCCGGGCCTCAGAACAAGGCCACACAAGCTGACGTGTATGATGCCCCGGCACAGCAATGTGTGTAAGGTGTGCTATGTTACCTATAACAGGCGTCTTCTGCAAGAGTCATGACACGGTGGCAGAAGGCAAAAGGAGTCAATGGCTTGCGACAGCGATGAGTGATGTGAATTGAAGCTGCTTAAAATACTAAAAACAACAACTACAACAAAGACGATTTAACTGTGCACGCTGAGAGTGTGTGTGTGTGTGCCATGTATGGTTGTAAAATACTCATACGCCAGCAACAACATTAACTTCTGACTGGCATTCATAGTCAGTCAAGCAAAATTTTGCAACATTGCTTCGGTTTCAGTTTCGGTCTCTTCTTTGTTTATATTTTTCCGTTTCTTCTTCTTCACCTTTTATTTTTAGCACAGTTTATGGCATAATTTAGTGAATTTAACTTGAGTCGGGCTAAGTATTGCCACGGTCGCAGGTGACTTAGCAAAATGCTGTAAGACAGACACATGACACGCTGACATACAAAAAGACAGACTGGTTGGTTTGTTAACAACAACAACACAGTTGCAGACATACATAAATACAATAACAAACATGTCATGTTTCCAAGCGATGACAACTTAATATTATTTGACTTGCACAAACATAAATCGAAACTACAAAAATATTATAGTTTGTGCATAAATACTTTATTTTTTATTTGCTTATTTTTACTAACACTTAAACCTTAATTTGCGCAATAAATAGTTATTTAGTTAATGTTATTGTTGGTTACTTGGAGTAGTTTGATTAAGTTGTCAGCCTTATTCAAACATTTGCAACACTGGCGCGCTGATTAGAAATATATGCTGGAACATTAATTTGCATAAATTTAATTTAATATTGTCAAATTACAGCAACTTAATGAAAAACATTATCCTGGCTTAATGTAGGCGGACGTCGCATGAATGCTGTACAAAAGATGATGTGTACAACGGAAAATGAGCAGAAATACATGAGGAGCATAATTTAAACATATTAAATTAATACGACGTTTTCAACAAGAGCAACGATGTTCCAACAGCCATGACGTTTTTTTTTTAGTCTTTTTAATTTATTTCAGTTTTTTTTGGTCTTCTTTTTTTTTTGTTAGCAGCACTTAAGCAATGTGCGTGTAAGAAGAAGCAAATACGAAGAAAAGAGCAAGAATGCGCGAGCGTGCGTTGGTTGGAACACTGTCGCCGCGGCGTAAGGTGCGAGCGAGAGGAAGTGATGTTAAAATTTCATTTGCATGCGATTGTGCGAAATTTCACACAAGCTGCTGCCGCAATATTTTTCTTTCTTTCTTTCTTTCTTACTTTTACTTTTAATGATGCCCTTCTTTGTGTTTAAAGTCACTTTCATCAGTTGGCATCATCAATTGTCAAATTGGACGACAAGCAATTTAGGCCAAGTTTTCAAGTCGTTTTGTTTATGTTAAATTTTTTATTAAGTTTAAAAAATGTTTAATGTAATTGAAATGCTTAAGCAGCAAAAAGGGTTTATTTTCATTAAAAAAAAAAGAAATGTTGACAGTTTTGAAAATATCTTAAATTTCAATCAGATAAATTTAATTTCACGTCAGTACAAGCGCTTTTTTTTTCTTTTGTGATTTTAGGTTTGCTTCGCTTCAATGCGTTTGTCGCAAGAGCATCATCTTTAGCAACAGAACCGTTAACCAAGCGAGTTTTCTTTAATATCTGTGTGCGTCTGTGTTTGTGTGTGTTTGCAGGATTTTGTCGCAGGGTCTAATCGCTTCAGTGAAACTCGGTTAAAACTTTTCTCTCCCACCGAGTTTAATTTGCTGTTTGCTCTTTAAATGATGCTACATGCCATTTTGGCCGTCTGTCTGTCTGTCTAACTGTCTATGGCATGTACTTGCCCATAGCTATGTCTCAATGTATGCCTTTCATGTTTGTGTGGGTGTGTGTTTGTGTCTATGTCGAAGAGGCTGTGCAGAGAAAAGTATCGCTTACAATGCGCCGTCATACAAATGTGTCTAGAACTTTTTACCATTTTTTTTTTTTTTTGTTTTGTTTTAATATGGCATAATTTGTTTAATATTTGCTTAAATTTCAAAAATTTTGTGTTGTTGTGTTTTTTAAACCGAAAAATAGAAACGGCAACGCATAAAGAAGTTGAATAAATGCTGCGGGGCTTCTCAACACCGTCAGCAGCAACAACACAAAAAAAGAAGAACAACAATAAGAACAAGAACTTTCAATCGCTGTAAGCACATCGTTGTGTAAATATTCGGCAACACAATAAATTGCATTAAATACTTACAAACATTTTTTTATTCATCTTCTTCTTTTTCCTCTCTTTTTGGCTAAGAATTTCTGTTTATATGTTTTGTGCTTTTTTTTATTTTTTTTGGTTTTTCTTTCATTGCGACTTCAGTTTAGTGTTCATCGTTGTCAGCGCCGATTCACGCTTAACTTATTTTGCACATTTTATGGGCTAACATAAATAAGTAAATAAAACTCTTAATTTAACTGTATTTAATACTAACTGAACGAAGTCAAAGTAAACACTCGACATGCTTTGACAAAGGTTCGTAACGGTTGCGCCTTATTCCCCCTCACCGACACACCGCGCTCCTCTTTATGACGCGCTTGAGTTTGGCTGACTTTGGTTTCGGTTGCGCTTGTCAGCGCTTGGAATGTGCGATTTTTGTTTATTATCCTTTGCAAATACTTTTGCCGGAAGTTCGCCAAAGACACGAATTCATGGCACACTTTGAAGTTGTTGCGCGCAAAATAATACAAGTATTAAAGATACTATAAGACACGTCAGCAATTATAATGACAAAGCCAAAGAAAGAAACAATGTAAGTGAATGAGAAGTGAAGGAGAAAGTAGTGTGCTACATTGTTGAAAGCTGAAGTCGTCGTCGACGCACATTTGTTTGCTATAAATTGTATTCAATCAAGCGTACAAATAAAACTTCATCATATTTTATGCAATAATTTATGATGAAGTTCTGACAGCAGTGGAAGAAGACGGCGAGTAATTGTTTGCCAGATTAGTTGGTTGGCTTACTTACGCTAATGGTTTGTTCAAGGTTGCGTGAGAGCAGAACAGAATGTACCTAAAATTAATTTCAAATATTAAGCAAGCGGAAGTTACACATTTTGCATTATTTCATTATGTTTTGGTAAAAGACAAAGTTCAACAACGCTGACAAAATGTACTTTTACAAAAGCAATGCGCTAAACAAATGAAAAATTGGTGCGGCGGAGAAGAAGAAGATGTCGTCGACATGGCATGTACGAAACAACAGTCATGATAAAAAGAGGAAGAATGCAAGTCAACGAAAATTTGCCGTTGGCTTTGTATGTTTACTTCAAGGTTGTAGTGTAAAAGAGACGGCATGATATGCAAAATACATTTTCTGCTGCTTCTTCCTTTACGTTTTCTTCTTCTTTATTTAACGACATTGCATTTTTCGCATTGCATGCACATTATTTACTCGTAATCCGCATATTTACGACAGACGAGCTCATAAGACGAAATCAAATGTTTGTCCGTCCAAGCCGTCCGTCTGACCCAAATGTGGTCCTTTCGCCTAATCGAACTTAAGCTGTCAACTATTTTGCTGGCTTTATTTTGGCTTTGGACGCTCGGTTGCGCAAATAAGCATAATCAGCTGATGTCGGAGATAAAGGACAACAACAACAACAATGTCCTTTTGCTGTCCTTGTGTCAATTTATTAAATGCTTAAATTCGTTTTGATTTTCATGCGTGCACATTTATATGAATGTATGTATGTCTGTGCAAGGCGTGACAGTGGTTAGCCTGTGTGGGCGTGTTGTGCTGCCGCTTATATCAACACTATATTAAAAGATCTTGTAAATGGATTGCTATTGTCTTATTATTTATTAAAAAGCTAAGCTTTTAAGCTAAGTTATTATGATTTAAACGTTCAGTTTATGTCGAGTTCAAAGTTCGAATTGCGCGCGAGTTCATTATGTACAAAAAAAAAAAAAAAAGTTGGCAGGCTTGGCAAAGTTGAACAGCGTGTCGTGCTGAAACATTTGCAAAAGTCACGTAGACTCATAATTAACATGTGTCTGAAATATAAAGGAGTCTAATGTGCTGCCAGCCAGCAAGCCAGCAAGCCAATCATGATGATAATGATGTTGATGCTGGCGCTGGCTGATGTTCTTTTTGCAGGCCAGACCGACCGAACGAACGAACGATTGAATGAACGAACGTGTGTGTGTGTGTGTGTGTGTATGCCATCATAGGCAATGCCGTTCGGCAGTCAAGTCCCTAAAGCAAAATTAACTGCCACCATAAGGCGGCGCGTCACCTTGATACAATATTTCACACGCTCAGCTGAATCAATGCCTCATGCCTTCTACTGACGCTTCATGCCTCATGTCAACGTTTGTTATGCGAAAAGTTGTAAAGCAAATGTTGGCGCCGTGCACATGTACATTTTAGCTACTAGCTGCTCTCAACTGCTGATTGTTCAATCTTACTTGCCGAATATAATAATATTTAGCATACAACGCGTTGCACAGTTCAGTTCAGAGCATATGCATGAACACGAACACGCTACGCTGAGCTGAGCTACAAGTCAGCCTAAATATTTTACGAGCAGCTGCCTAATGGCTTTAAAAGTTTTACTTTTGTTTTGTTGTTGTTGTTCGTTCGTTCGTTTTCATTTTTGTTTATGAAAAATATTTAACTTTGTCGCGGGCGCGCGCGCTCTCTGAACTCAAGCACAAATTGGCATTCAATATGGCAGCGGCATTGATAGTGTTGGCAGCACCGGCAGCGGCTTTGTTCGTACCAGGGCTACCGCACACAAACGAATTATGAAAAACTTTTCAGTGAATTGCAGCATTTTTATTGGCGATAAATTATCGTTAAGAGCGCAAGGTAAAGTAAGCAAAGAAAAGAAAAGTCGACAAAGAAAACCAAAAACCGTAACAAATAAAAGACAAAATAAACCAAAGCCAAAAGCGAAATAATACGCATAAGTCGTACTTGTTATTTGTTGTTGTTGTTGTTGTTTGTTGGTTTGTACGCTTGTTTATTCTAAGTTTATAGCACCTGAGACAAAGTTTGCAAAAAACAAAAAAACGAACTTTTTCCCATTGCTTTCGCTCTCTCTCTATCTCTCTCTCCCTCACACTAGCACGCTTTTGTTGTGCTTGACATGGCAAAAGTTTTGGTAAATTTAAGCTGAATTTTATTGCCCGAGTGCTTGAAACAGTTAACCATTGCGCATTTCCGGCTAAATGCACGGCATGTCAGCACAAGACAAAGGATAATACCGAAACGCTAATAAGTGCGCATAAGTTGCACGTGTTGTTCGTGTTGGTCATGTTTGTGGCATGCATGAATTGAGTGCACGCGCATAAAAGCGTTTCGGTTAACAAATACTTTTGTTTTCCTTTCAATTTGGCGTGACACCTCTTTTGGTATTTTACGCCTTTTCCTTTTTTTTGGTTTGGTTTGGTTTTTGCATTTTTCACGAACTTTATACGCAACGCGCTGCCAGGAGCAGCATGTGGCAGGCATTGTTGTTGTTGTTTTTAAATTTAATACTGCTTGTGGCAACGGAAATTCAACTAAAAAGCATGTGGCTTGCATATTCAACGTAGTTGTTGGCTTGCCTTGCATTCGAGATTTATTATTGTTGCTGTTGTTGTTGTTGTTGCCAATGAAATTGTTGCTCGGCGTGCATTTTTGCTTTTTAACTACTTTTTCATTACGCATGCGAGCGTTAAATAAGTGGCACAACATCGTATTGGTCGGTCCGGGCAAGCGGTGACGGCGGGGCTTGTAATGCATGCACATGAAGCTCGCATAGTTTACAACTGTTTCGGTTTATTTAGTTTTTTTACAAATTTTAATTTTAAGTATGTTTGTGCATTACAAGTTTTCTTTTACTTTTTCGTATATATTATATTTTGTTTAAATAAGAATTGGGTCATATACGCACACACACACACACACACACACTCATGATGCTTCACCATCGCCACAGCCAATGTTGGCTTAAGGCATGAATGCGTTGATTGAACGTCAAGGCTTAAGCAAGAAGAAAGGCTGCTGCTGTGCGCTCAGATATCAAAGCAAAATTCTTATTAAAATATGCCATAAATTATGCCAGCATCAAATTAACTAAAGTAAACTACTTGTGAAACAAGTAGGAAAACATGTCAAATACAAACATTAATAGTTTGTTTAAATAAAGTGCTCGCCCCTCTTCCTATGTCCTTTTAATGCCATACAATTAAATTGTAACATAATATGTTGTTGGAAAAGTGACACTTGACCAACAGCAACAACAACAGCAACAACAACAACAATGAAGATGATGAAGAAGAAGTCGACGACCACAACGGCCATCAATCATACTTATATACCCATGGGTCTTTTACGGTTCGCGTCGTGTGAGTAGTGCGGTAGAGCGACGAGTCTCATTTTGGTCTTTGGCGCGCGCACATTAACAAGTAATGAAAACATTTTAAATAAATTATCGCTGATTAAATACGCACATAAACATTATTACAGACAGACGGAGAGACAGTCATACATACATACATAAATACTTAAGTGTTATTGCCTTCGTCGTTGTCGTTGGCATTGTCAGACCAACAAAGAGACACAATAACAATAACAACAATATGAAAATGAAGAAAAATAACTTATAGTTTGACCTTTAGGGCGTGCAAACGGACCAACGGTGTGAGTGTGTTGGCCGAGCCAATTCAAAATTACTCAGCACATTAGGTATTTCCTTACGCAAATGAAATGTAATTGATTAAATGAATAAGTTATACATTTATGTATGTATTTTCATATGCATATGTGCGTTTGCTTGTGCGCGTATGAGTAACGCGTATACGTAATATGCAAAATTTGCTACAAACAAGCAGAATGTGTGCGATAAAGTTGGCCGCATCGACGGCCACTTGCGGCAAACAAAAGTTGCCTAAGCACGAACGAACAAACCTGAAGGTCTGAGTTCTCTAGTCGCGTGTATTGTCTTGTTTTTTATGCATATAAGGCAGCGACGTCAACTACTTGAACGAAAATATGCAGATTGCGAGCAAGACGAGTAGTCGCGCAGCGCAGCACGGCACGGCACGGCACAAATGGCGGCGGCACAATTGCACACAACGGTTATAAACTAAACAATAATAAATAACGTTGCCAAAACGCCATATGTCTCAACATGCAACACACGTGGCGTGCGTTTTTGTTTACGAAACAACGTGTGAAAACAGAACGAACAACATTAACAAAGCGATTTTCACGCGCCAAATTACAAGCGAACTGCGCCAGAGCGCAGGCGTCGTAATTGAATGGCAAAAAGCGCGTGCAGCACGGCAACACTGGTCATTTGAATTGCGGCAACGAAATCATAAACTTATATGCTATGTGTAAATGCATTTTTGTTTGTTTTTCTTTATTTAAATACTTTGTTTTTAGACTTAAATAAGTTAATTTAAGTTGAAGTTCACACATTTGTTTGCGGTGCATTGTAAAAGTTGAATTTTGTTTGACTTTATTGCAGTCTACTACGCTTTTCATTTATATCCTACTATTTGAGTTTGTTGATTGAACATGTTGGCCGCTGTTGCTGTGTTGTTGTTGTTGTTGCTGCTTTTTAGCTAAGTAAGCAACAAGCACGAGCGAAATCTCAACGTTGTTTCAGTTCAGTCCATCGGGAAACGCTTCGCGTGTGGCAGCAAGTCGACAACTGCTGCGCCAAGTAACATTTCCAATTGTATTATTTCATTTTCACGTGACGCGTCGTCACGTCGAGTTGTCATCAACGCTTCATCATTGCCGACGTTCACGTCCACGTCGTCGTCGTCGTCAACGTTTTGCCGCCGGTACTAAAACGCACAAATAGTTACAAAGTTTAACAAGTCGCGCGTCGCTCAAGTCACGCTGTTGGCCAACGCGGCGACACTGAGGATCGCCTGCTTTGTTGCATCTGTTGTTCAGTTGTGATTCTGTTGATTCTGTTGATTTTGTTGATTTTTCTGTGATTGAAAAATACAAAATGTAATAATGATGTTGATTTTATTGCGGCGTCGATTTGAGTCTATAAGACATTTAAAATTGTATTAAAAAATAAATATTTGCCGTGTTATAAAAACAATGTGTTTAATTCGCAGAAACAAAAAAAAAACAAAACTCTAAATTTGTATTTTAATGCTCGTCTTGATTTTTGAGCGTGTTTATGGTTCCACGTAAATATTTGTTTAAATAAAAAAAAAAAAAAGTTAAAAACACAAAAACAAATTAGCAAAAAATATATAAAAACAAAACGCATATTTCCGCATTTGTCCGTGTGTTTGTGTGTGTGTGTGCGGGTGTGAATTCAAACATTTGCTTTTTTTAATTTTATATTGATTTAGTTTAGTTTGTTTATTAAATCATCTTAAGCGTCTGCAAAAGAATTGTATAATTTCATTCTTGGTAAGTTGAAAATATGCAAAACTCTGTTTTGTGTTAAAACAAAATAATCATGTGCTTTTTTTGTTTATTTGCAAAATGTAATTTATGTTAAAAATTTTATGCTTCAATTATACAAATTGTGAATATTAAAAACTCTTAAAAAAATCTTCATGTGTTAAAAAAAACTGTTTGTTTTTTTGTAATTTTTTAATTTGTTAATTATGATTGCAATTTTATGATTCATTTATTCAAATGATTAATAAATCAAACAAAGTATAATTAATCGTGTTTTATGTTAAATATGCTCTTTAAATATACTCAAGTCTTCAAGTTCATTATTTATTGCAGCGGCACCTAAATTGAAATTTGTGTAATTCGAGGGTTCAGGCAATTAAATTTATCATTGCATCGCTAGAATATTTGGGCTATAAAATTTGTTTTTATTGTAGTCTAAAATTTGAGTGTCTTTAATTTATTTAAATTGAAGGCGTTCTTGAGTGTCTTGAAAGTGTAGAAAATGTTGTATAATAGTAAAGTAGAATTACGTTAATCCGGACACTTAAGAATTTAGGATAATTTTCGAATTCCTTTTCGAATAAGTTACTCATCTTCTGTGGCGTTAATAATTGTGATAACTTGAAAAGTTGAAATTTCGTGATGCAGACGCTTTTTGAGAAAGGAATTCCCGAAAGTCCCGTTTATTTGACAAGCGTACTAAAACAACAAAGTTTTTCAAAAACTCAAAAATGTTCAAAAGTGTCCTTTTGAAACTTAAGTTGTGGAAAATTAGTGATATTAATTAGCCGCATTAAGCAAAACAAAAGAATCTAGTAATCTCGACATTTTGGTGGTTTGAATATTGCCCTTTTTTGATTATCCAAATTGTCAAAGTTTGTTTTGTCACAAGGGACATAAATGGTGTGATATTATACTTATTATATTATATATTTTAAATAATATTGCCTTGAATATTGTTGTAATTTAACGAAGAAATCGAAGTTCAAGCATAAATGTTTCGGTTTTTTGTTGCATATATTTCACTTAAAAATTTCGAGAAACAGACATTTCACATATCTTCTTTGTATGATTGTTTCTCTCTCCGTGTTCAATAATTTATCACTTAAAATAAAAAATTGAAATAACATGAAAATTTCGCTTAATGCAACACTCAACTTTTATTAAGATCATCACAGCGAGTAAAAGAACATCAAGCGCCATCAAACTTTCAGTACCTCTTTTTATTTCTTGTGTTATAAATTTGGAAAACTCAAGCTTAATTGCGAAAAAAGAAAAAAACCGCTGTAAAAAACAACAAAGTTTTTATATTCCCAGTTAGTTTGGCCAAAAATTACTTGCCAATTTTTTTTATTTGACAAATTGATTTACGTTTTCGCGCATTTCCAACTTACTCATAAAAAAGAAAGTTATTTTTCGGAAAAAGTAATAAATAAAAGTTTTCAATTGACAACTCATTTATTTTCGTTGTAAAAATTTGATAGTTGTCTATTGACCGTTGAAAATGTTTTGTCCGAATTCAACATTCTTCTTTAAACATGCATTAATATTGGCGAAAAGTCATTGAAATAGTAAATCTAAAAATAGGCTTCCCAAATGACTAAAAACTGCCCGAAATATAAAACGTGTTTTATTTTTGCCTTTATTGTTTTTGGCGTATTTGTCGACATGTCATTTGCCGATAGAACAACATTGATATGATTTGATTTCAAAAGGTTCAACGAGAGTTCTTTGTTTTTGTGCGCCATTATTGAGTTTATTTTTAAAATGATAGACCTCACCACCCACGCAACCGCGCACAATGCAAATGATAGCTATCTGTCGGATATGCGTCAGACAACAAACCAATTGCTTTTTTTTTTCTCTTTGTTTCATTCAACTTACAACCATCAATCACTTAATCATTAATTCATTCATTCATTTACTACACCTGAGTTCAAATCACTCATACGCACTCAAAATCATATCAAAGTAGCAAAATGAGAAAATGAGCATAAAAAAGTAGGAATAATGATGAAAAAATGCTTTAAGCTCCTAATTGGCTTGGCAACCCTGTCAAATACACATATTCATATGCATACATATGTATGACCATAATAAGTCATTTTAAGTAAAAGTCTCAACATAGACAATGCCAACAACATAGCAACAACAACTGATGAAATGATGAAATGGTGAAAAAGGACATACATAATGCCGAACGCAACAAGGTGGCTGCCAATCCTGTTGAATGTCGTGTGGTGGCAACAGCGCGTCATCATAAATCAAACCGTACAAAAAACATGTATTAACAATTTGATGACGGCCAACGAACAACAAAAGGGTTTTAAAAGCAAAAAAAAAAAAAAAAAAACAGCATATATGATGAAGGAAAAAATATATTAAATGGACGTTTAAAAATGGATGCGCTTACACAACGCACACATACACGCATAGACGCACTCATCACATATACTAACAAACATATATTCAGATGGCTTTAACCTTTTTAACTTCACTCAATTCAATTCAATTTGGCGCTAAACTAAAACGACCGTGTCGGCTCAGCAAAAAGTATCAAGAGCAACGGCAACGACAAGAGCAATACCAACCAACGACAGATACATCTATTTTAGTACCTTTTATAGTACAATAGACATTAGTGTGCTGTAGGACACTGAGTCATGTTGATATCGCTGCATTGTGTCAAGTGTTTGTCGGCATCGGCCATTAGAATCGCTGATGAGCTGAAGTGACAAGTGCTCTTCGTGGACTTTAGCCTGTCGTCGAAGCGGCTTCAATTTGTTGACGACGTCATTGGTCGCTGTGTGCGTCTATATATGTGTGTGTGTGTGTGTGCGTGTGCGTGCCTTTCGAAATCATGCTCTGGAAAATGACCTTAAATGGTTTTAGAATGCTTTCATGCATCAAAACATTTAATTAAATTGAGTCAAAGCGTCGTCAGCAACGGCAACGGCAGCAGCAGCGACAGCAGCAGCGGCATCCCGTTACTTTGCATTGATTTCTTTTTTTATTTCATTTTTTTTTTTTGATTTCCTTCTGGTCAACTTTTTGCATTACTATTTGAATATCTTCGACAGCTGATGTTGCGCCATTACTCAATAAAAAAAGAAAAAAAAAATAGCTCTAGAAAAAAGTTGAAGGCTAAAAACAAAAAGCAGAAGCAGCAAGAAAAGAAAATAATAGAAAAAGGCATGAATTGATTATGGCTCTGCATAAATTAATGATTACTAATGTCTATGCTGTCTTCTGTGCGCTTCGTCCCACCGTCTGTCTGTCTGTCTGTCTGCCTGTCAGTGCCGGCGTAAGTTTCTCAGCCACATCAAACACGACTTTCAAGTTGTTTAAAGCAAAATTTTAACATTTTCCTTTTTTTGTATTTGTTCGACGCTGGCAAAAGTGAAGCCGCAAAAAAATATCTCATTTCCTACTTCAATGCATTTAAAATGATTTCTTATTTGTATTTGTATTTGCTTTCTTTTCAATATGTTTTCTTAAAATTGTTAGCTTTGTTAGTTAATTGCTTTATTACGTATACGTGGTTGTATCTTCTCTTGCTTTGTATGCGCGCCAAGTATGGTATAATCAAGCCGCACAATTTACAGATTAAAGCACAAAAATGTCATTCATATCAGATTGTGGTTTTGTATTTTTGTTTGCCTGGTCTGTTTGTCGGTCTGTCGTTGTGTCGGCTTGTCGGTCCGTCTTTCTGCTTGTATGCATTTGTGTATGTGCGCGTTCGGTCTGTCGCAGACTCTCAGTCAGTTAGTTGTAACATTGTCGCCCAGCCTTTTGTCAATTGTTGAATGTCGATTTAAGTCGTAATGCTTCCTCGTGCTTGCATTCTTTTCACATTGAATGCCAACAATAGATATTTAGAGCAAACCGAAATCACACAAAACCAACCAACAACAAAAAAGATAGAAATAAAAATGAAAATGAAAACATTTCGCATTGTATTGCTGTGCTTTTAGTGTTTGAATATCGGTACGCATTTGTTGTCTCTTTCATTAGTTTTAGCTTTTATCATGGCAGCGATTTTTCGTATCTATTTACAATTTAAAGATTTGTGTTCGAACTTAAATCTGTTGGCTGGTTCTTTAAAGCTGCTGAGAACTCTTGGATTATAAGTCGCTTAGCACATTTGCGCACAGAAAAGTTGCATTTTTTCATTTTCCGACGGCGGCAAAGTTTCTGATTGACTGACAAGGACTTCGACTTACTTTGGTCTTACGTGTAATACCTGCGAGAATATTTAAGTTCGCTGCGTGTGTGTGTGTGTGCTGGTGTGCGTTGATAACTTTTGACATAATGCAACCGAGCTGAGTGACTTTATGTTCAAATATTTGAAACTAATGCCTTACCTTAGTCTGATTAGAGTTTTTCTGCCTTTTGACATTCTTGTTGGCATTTTTCTGCATCAATAGAAATTCCACTTGCGAAACACATGGCTGAGGTTAACACTTTTTAAAATTTCACTGCAAATATTCAATTAGGTAAATTGTAATATTTTCACACATTATTCAAACATGTTTTTCAAGTCACATGCGGCAGAAGAACAAAAGTTTTCCAAACCAAAAACTTTCTATTTCAATTTGGATTTTTTCTATATTACGTATTTCTTTTCAAATCGACATGTTGTTCTTCTACACTATTAATTTGTCTATTTTGATGGCATATTAAGTTTATCACATAGTTCGATCACACACGTTCACCAGCGTGTCTTTATGAAGTATTCATGTGCATTCAAGATGAATTGATTTCGCTGTGTTTGAGCTGATACAGTGGATTGTGCTTTAGTTATGCCAAATGTCTAGAAAACTCAAGTAAACTGAAGAGATTTTTGCTTTAAACTGTAATATTTCGATAAAACTAACACTTTATCAGATCTTAGATCATATCAGTGATAGATGGCTCGTTATGTAAGAGCAATCCCACTGTTTGTATAATAAAACTTCGTTAGTTTGGCCACACCATAATCGGACGTTCCAGCAATAAATAAATTGTTCTTATAAAACTTTTGGCAATCATGAAAAATTCAGTAATCCAGAACAATTCGGTAATTCGGACACTGCGCGGTCTCTAATTGTTCGGATTTTCATAGTTTTACTGTAATATCTCTCAATTAAAAGTTTTTTTGCTAATAAAAAGTTCTTACGAAACCGACTTTCATATCAAAAGATATAAATAGCGTAGAGTATTCAATATTCAGCAAAGATGATGTATACTTTTTTTATAGTACATATGTATAAGTTTTTTAT
This sequence comes from Phortica magna, assembly GCA_037044515.1. Classification (NCBI taxonomy): domain Eukaryota; kingdom Metazoa; phylum Arthropoda; class Insecta; order Diptera; family Drosophilidae; genus Phortica; species Phortica magna. Next base: position 289,884 of record JBAMBP010000982.1, on the reverse strand, counting down.
GTGTTTAGTTTTTTGGTTGTTATTGCGGTTTTTATATTTTGTTTTCTGTTTGCTTTGATTTGTATTTTTTTGTCTTGTCTTAACTTTTATCAATTGCTTGAGGTGTGAGTAGAATGAATATAAATAAATAGCAAATCTTCGTACTTAATGCGAGCTCATTAAACAATCATTTTGATGAATTCTTACGTATATTTTTCGTTCGTGCGTGATTCTTTTTGCATTTAAGAACAATTTATGCTGATTGTTTGCTAAATACAAAAAAAGTTGGAAATACTTTTTATTTTATGACCATTTTATTTGCTTACATTACAAACGCGTTGAGGCATTTTTAAATCATAAAATGGTCAGGGAGAAACTTTTTCTTTTGCTCGCAAAATGCCGCCGGAATGCTATGTTATATAAGTATTTTTTATTTTCGCTTTTTTAGTCAAGAATTTAATTTGTTAAATGTTATTTTTAAAAGGAAAAAGGAAGTTAGCGAGCACGTGGGTGAGCCATGTAGATGACTCACATATACATACATACATACATAAATAGTTTAATTGTTTTACGAGCGCCTGAAAGTAGACCAGCACGCAGCAGCAGCAGCAGCGACGCGGCAGGTGCTCTTCTACAAGCTTGGCTTGTTTCCCATTGACACAATTACATACATATATGTGCGCCGCTGAGCAGGAGGAGGACGAGGACGGCACGTGTGGTGGGCGCGGCAGCAATGCGGCAATAAAGTTTTACATTTGTTATTCTATTTTCGCAATGTTTCACATCACCTCGCCCCGGACATCAGCGCCAGCCGCTGTTGTTGCTGCTGTTATTGTTGTTGTTCTTGTTGTTGTTGATATCACTTCAACGTTATCTCTGCAGCTCTTTATGTTCTTGTCTTTCGTATATATTGTGTACTTGCTTCCTGCACTTGACTTGGCAAACAAAACTATTTTCTAAATATATATTTTTTTTCTTATTTTATTTGTTTTTTTTTTCTGCCTTTTCCGCTCATACACACAAGTCAGTAACTTTTGTATGGCTGCCGGCAGCGCTGACCAACAACCGACTTAAACAACACGACATAAATTGATAAAGTTTTGCCTCCGAATATTTTCTAAAACTCATTCCTTTTGAAACTTTCGAGGTCTCATTAAGTTCGCGAACCGCAAGATAGCAAATTGAAAGCAACGTGTGTGTTGATAAGCAAAGCGACGAGCAATGAGCGACGAGCGACGAGTGAGTGAGGCAATGAAGCCATGAGTGTGTGAGCGAGAGGCTCGGCAACGAGTAGAGTTCTTGAATAAAGTAGTATAGAATAGAATAATAATAAGAGTGTTGGTTTATATAACAATAGACTGAGTTCAACATTACTTTCGAAAAGTATATTTGTCTTTTTTTTTTTGGTGGGTTTTGTGTTTTGTTATTTTTGTACGTGACTGAAGTTTGCTGCAGTTTTGACGGAAGTTTGCCCTTTCGATGTTAGTACGAATCGATCGATCATCAGTCATTGCTCACATCTTGGCCATCAAAGTCGAAAATGCTTCATTCACTCACACACTCTTGCTTATTCGCTTGCACCACCGCTCCACCGCTCATATGCGCTCATTCACTCGTTCATTTATTTTCAAATATTTGCGTTCGTTGTTAGTTTATTTGTTTGCGGTGCGGGTGCGGTTGCGGGGTGTTCGGTCTGCCACTTTTGCGGGCGCTGCATACCAAAAAGTAAAATTTACAAGCATACCCCGCTACACAGCGCCGCCAACAAATTACAACGACGTCGACGCAGTTGTTGTTGTTATACAACCGATTCAGTGTTGCCAATTACACTAACATTCTTGAAAAATCTTTATTCTTTTGAAGTTTGTTTATTTTTCATTAAGGCTGCATGCCTGTTGCATCGACACACATACCTACATACAAGCAAACATACACACACGTACATACACACACTTCATGCGCGCACACAGAGCGAGTCGCGAAAACAGTTACTCTGTAATTATTTTGAAGTAGACAACTTGTCTTTAATTGATTTTTTTATGTTTGTACAAATTAGAAAAATAATAGTAGAAAAAATATACGAAGAAAGAGTGAGAAATACTTGAAATAAAGACGACGCGGTTGTGCGCCCTTTCAGTGAAGCGCATTCAAATAAATAAAAATTGCTTAAATGTGCGTAAAATTTTTTTTAACGATTTTCGTGTTTTTTTTTTTTAAATATTTTTTTTGGTATTTTTTGTATTATTATTTTCGTTTATTTTAAAACGCCGACAACAAACGCCGGACGGCGACACCGAATGGCACTTCGATTCAATTAATAATGTCACTAAGCTCGTGGATTTGTTATAAATTTGTTGTCATCAACATGCGCCGCAGACAATTGTCTCAATCTGTCAGTGGCAGATGAGCGCAAAGAACCTTACGAAAAAAAAAAAAAAAGACAGCGAAACAAGTAAACAAAAAATACATAAAGCAGTAACGGTGAATGCACGGTCGCCTTGGTTGGCAATATTAAATAACGGCACTTTGTATGCTCCTTCATTATGTTTTGTACTTGGCAATAAAGTGAACCAACAACCAAGCAACTTCCAACAAGCAACTTCCTGTCACCGCTGTGCTTGTCAGCTGCGTAAAACTTACTTAACTAAAATCAATTTTGTATGCCAAAGAAAGAATAAATTATAAGCGAAACGAAACCAGAAGAAAGTGGAAGACGTAAGCAATCAAGCAAACATCAACAGAAGGCAATAGAATGAGAATTAAGATAATTTGATGTCAACGCAGTAAACATTTGAAGCGCTTGCAATCATCATCATACACAACATGGCCAAATTTGGTCACTTGAGATTTTGATGAAATTTTATAACTAAAAATATATATTTATTTGATTTTTGTCTTTTTGTGTGTTTTTTTTTGTTGTTTTTTTCAAGTGACTTGTCGTGCATGTTTGTCATTTGATTTATGTATATAAATGACTGACTTCTGTCATTTTGCAGGTCCGCATTTGAAGTGCTCCCAAGAAACGCGCTCAAGTGCAGAAAGAGCGCAATCAGCAGCAGCAAAGAGAGCAACAAAAAAAAGCAGCAGCTAAAAAGGCATGCTTGAACTGGGCAGACAAGCAGCAACGACATTTCTGTCCGCCGCAATAGCAGCAGCGACGGTCGCAAACAATGCAGCAGTAAGCTATGCAACAGCATATAATAATGCGGCAACGTCATATGCCAGCAACATCGATGACAATGCTTACGATAATTGGAGCAGCGACATTGTCAGTGCAAATTTGAACTATGCGCATAACAGCAGCAGCGACAGCAGCAGCAGCAGCGACAGTCTCACTCAATTGGCAAGCACGCATGCCATAAGCATGAACGACACAACAGTTGCCACGGCAATTGCCGCCGCCGCCGCCTTCGTCACCAACTACTGCAATCCATTGCTCTACAATAGCACAATGCCGGGCCTTGATTGCGCCACCAGCATCGCTGACATTAACAACAGCAGCAGCAACAACAGCATTAGCACCACCGCCGTCGCCAACGCCGCGACCGCCGCCGCCATCAACATCTTTGGCACTTACAACAGCACAACCGATCCACAGATGTAAGTAGCTGTTTGTAGTTGCTGTTGTAGTGAAGGTATATTTTTTTCAAGTGCCTTTACGCTCTTCTAGCCAAATTCAAAACCAGAATTAAAGCAAACTATTTTATGCATAATATTGTATATGAGTGTGTAAACTCAAGTTGTTGGCCAAGTCAACGAATAATTATGCACGCAAATTAAATTAATTCGCGCCGGTGTCGTTGAAGTCAAGTCAAGCCGAGCCGAGCTAACCAACACAGTCTCCAACGCGCCAACGTGCCTCTCGTCATCATTAGCATTGGCATTGGCAACAACATCATCATCATCAGCATCGTCATCGTCATTGTGCTACGCTGCTACTCAGCGCTATTTGGCTAAATCAAATCATGTTGTGTTGTGCCGTTGCCGTTGCCATAGCCGGCAGCAGCCACAACAGCATCAGCGACCATGTCTAATGACAGCCATTCATTCACTTACTCATTTCCGTTTCAAACTCATTACATGTGGTTACAAATTTTCCAGTTTTCTCATTTATATATATATATTTTTTGAAAAATCTTCCTATTTGCCGGAGCACAACGCAGACACCGTCACTGCCACTGCCACTGCCATTGCCGTTGCAGCAAAGATCGATCGACCGAGCAAGCAACCAAGCAAGCAACCGAACGTATTTCGGTCCGGTACGGTCGCATTACGGACGGACGGCCTGCGGTTGTGGCGTAGCGTAATGTTTATGTTATTTGCAATAAAGAAAATTCTCATTCAGTTCGCTTGTCTGCACATAATTATGACATTTGTTGTTGAGCGCAAGTGACTGACTGAATGAATGAAATGTGTCAAATAACGAGTAACATTGAAGGCAGCAAGACTAAGGACCAACATTGACTTGGCTTGGCTTCGCTCGGCAGGACTCACATTGCACGCTCGCTCGTCGTCTTGCTTGGTTGGTTGGCTTGCCTGCTTCCTTGCTGGTTTCCTTGCTTGGTTTTGCTTGCTTGACTGCCAGCCAGCGTTGCGCATCGCTTCGGGCGTGCGTGAGTAGCATGGCTAGTGACAGCAGTATTTGTTGAGCGACAAACTTTAATTAAATATCGTTTAGTCAAACTCAGTTTTATTAGTTCCTACAAAGAATTTCAATACTTAAACTGTGCAAAATCTCATATGCAAGCAGTGAAACACAATTATTTCTACGAAATTCTATGAAATTCGAAACAATTTAATGAGATACACTTGAAAATTTTCAAATATTTTCATTTTGTGTGTTTTCCATTTAATATGCTACTAAAATGAAATGCCATTGGCTTTCCGACGACTTGACACTTTTCGCTTGCAATGCCGACAATTTCTTAATTGCCTTTATGGCTTCAGTGCTTCTGCATATTTGTGCTCGAAAGTAGGCGATTACAAAAGGATGAACCATAGCAAAAAAAAAGGCAAATGAAATGGTAGCAGCAGAAAGCATCTAAATCTCACATTTCACGTTTGGCACAGAAAAACTTCTCAACAGAAAATTGTCTTTTGAGCATTTTCGTAACATTCGTGCGCTTTTCAAAGCAAAGTATATAAGTAATGTTATCCTTTTAATAAGAAAGCATATGTATTGAGCCAGAGGTTGGTAACTTGAGACGGCTGTATTTGACCAAACCAGGCAGACTCTGGAAATGCGTCATTGTTGGCATCGAATTTAGGCACAAATACAATAAATGATTGGTTTTGGCTTATGTAAGAAATTCGAGCGTCATGAAAAACATGAACTATTTTGGTACAAAAGCTTCTTTGACATTTGTAATAATTTGACTTCGTGTGCAGTGTATTGCCTATTCTGTATAGCCGCACTATTGCAAACATAAATTCAGCTTATTTTATTAGTTTAACGAATTTTTATTGGTTTTAGTGGCATGATTTGCTCAAAGCGCATTAATTGACAGGAATCTCGTTTGGGCAAACATGAAAAATAATTCCATAAAGTTTATTGATGCCTAAAACAATACACAAATTGCTTCAATAGATTTTGAACATTCTTTTGACTATGATGCCAAATACAGATGCCAGTATTGTTTTTAATCAAAACAGTTTTTATACAACATTCTTTTATCCCAGTCTGTTTACACACACACACACACACACACACACACACACCATAAATACACACAGATACATACAGCACAGCAATGTCAATGTTGCTCATCACAATTCGTAGCACATTAGAACGTATTTTATGTAAGGCATTGCCTCAGAATATTGATGTGTGTGACCCAAAAACAAATAAAATAATAAAAAGTAAAAAAAAAAAACATAAATAAATAAATAAAATTCAATAAAAAAAAAACAACAACATGTGTACATATATTATTGGTTAAAAAAAATTTAAGTTCGTTACTTGTTTGTTAGCATATGTTGCTGTCTCTTTCTACTTACGATGCTCTTCATCACTTGGCTCAATTTATTGCTTATCCTTGTTGCCACAAAGTGTTTGTTTCTGCTTCTGTACTTCTTTTTTCTTTTTGATGTAAAACGTTATTGAGCTGAGTGAGCCAAAGATATTTCACCATGAAATCTTTTTTTATACTCTTCACGCCATCAATAGGATTTTTACATTGTCATAAAGTTTGTAATGCAATGAAGGAGACAACTTCCACCAAATGATGTTTTTGAGCTGTCCGGGAAAATGAGGCGTTAGAGAACAGTTTTGTGGATAGTTCAGTTATATTTGAGTGTTAATTTTGCAATTAGTAAACCAAAATTTAGTTAAAAATTTATCAACGCGATTATAATAATGATCAAGACGAAGTTTAGCTATAAAATTCAGGAAAGTTTGTTTTTTGAAATTGGTGAACTTAAAATTGACTGGTAATCGTCACAAATTTGTACATAGGCTGCGAAAATATGGGGTTTATTGGCATATAGTTCAAGATCCAACTCAGTGAAAGAGAGATCTTAAACAGGGAGAACTACTTCAGTCGAAAAATTTACTGGAACTATCCCACTAAAAATGGTTTTAACTTTGAAAATCTGTTGATAATTGTAATAATTTAAGGTTATAAAAATACGAGTTTAAATAAAAAAAAAAATTGATTTACAAAATGTGCCTTAAAGAGCAACAAACGTTCGGTTTGGCCGAAATCAGCTATTTTCCTATTTTTTTTTTTTCCCCACTTGTAGTACTTGTGTTCTCTTCAATCTGTGTGCTCGACACTCCGCCGCCAAAGCTTTATGAAGCAAGGCGCTTGATGCCTTTATCCTTTTGCCATTGGCAAAAGGCAAATAAAAACAAGAAAAAAAAAACAACATATTTTTTTGTTTACTTTTGCTTTTTTGTTACTCTTGACAGATATTTTTTAGCGTTGTAATAAAAAAATAAAAATCAATAATCCTTTCTGAAACAATAAATGCACAAAACGCTAACAAATGTGTACACATGTGTGTGTGTGTGTGTGTGTGTGGGTGTGTGTCGTTATGTCAAGACGTGTTACTGCAAAACCAACAAAAAACTTTATAATAATAAATTTCTAAGAATTATTAACGCGGTTTTCTTTTAATATAACACTTAATGAAAATAAATCAAGTTGAATATCTTGAAGTAATTTACTAATCGTTTTAGTTGAGTTTTGACATTTTAAGTGCTTTTGGTAAATTTTCACTTGGTTGACTTTTCATCAAGAATGCCAAGACTAATGAGCTAAATCATCAAAATTTGTTAAGCCACATGTATCAACAAGCAACACATGAAGACAACCTTTAGCACGCACACACACACATATATTCGTATGTAGATATGTGTACATATAGTGTGGAACATGGAAAAGGCAGCGCTCGGATAAGTTTGCTCGCGCATGTTAAGATATTAAATTTCAATGCGTGCGCTCACTTAATGAGCTCTTCTACAAACAATGTTTACAGGCAACCTCAACATGTACCGACCGAAAACACGGTCATATGTTGGTTGTTGTTATTATAGAGCTAAAGTTAAATCTGAGCTTGTGTTTATATATATATATGTGTGTGTGTGTGTCGGTGAGGTGACGGTGTTGTGACCAATAGTCATTTTCAATTTAAGCACATCTTTTTCCTTTTAACAACAACTTAATGTACGCACAATAAAGCTTAGAGCCTTTCTACTGTGCCTATTTAAACACGCACACACACACACACACACACATAGAGAGTGAATGAAATGGCAAAGAAAGAAAGTATGAGCAAACAAACACGGATTTGTTTCGGTACGCACAATTACACACGCTTAATGCTCTTCATGCTCACACTCGTCATGCTTTTGACATTATTTGCTGTTGCTGTTGTTTTTGCTTTTGCCTTTGCCATACTTTAACAACGAGTTCGCTGCTCGTTCGACGCACGCTGTTTACAGTTAGGGTCGCACGGCCGCTGTACGTCTTTTTCGCCGTCCCCAGACACCGTCAACGAACCGCCATTTGCCGCCGCCATGTTGCGCTCATGTCGCCTCGCAAGGCTTTTATTTTTATACGCAGCCAGCCACTCAACGCAACTCAACTCAACTAAACTCAATTCGGCTCAGCTCAGCTTAGCTTAGCTTAGCTCATCTCATTTCGAGTCATGTGTAAATATACTCATTTTAAGGCACACGCACACACATTGCGACACATGCTTACACACAAACCATAAAATAATCTCGATGTCACTAATTTTCTTTTGTCAACGGCTGCGTGGCTGCGTTTTTACGCATAAATGTCTATATTGTTGTATGTGTGTGTGTGCTAAAATCAGCTTCATCTGTGCCTTTCGCTTACTCTTGCTCACTCTTGCACACTCGTCGCTCCCTGTCTGCCTATGCCATCATTGCTCACACACAATAACAAAAGCTTATAAAACATTTTTTTGGTTTTCGTTTTCGTTTGCTTTGTCTTTCTTTGCTTTGTTGTTGAGTCTGCATTCCTCTGTATCTGTGTGTGTGTGTTTATATTTGCTAATACGTTCCTTACTCGTTCCTTAATAAATATTAACCAAACTTTTCTTACATTATAGAGCCGACAATATCTCATTTATTTTGCCATGGTGGCGCCAAGTGCTCTGGAGTGTCCTGTTCGGCGGCATGGTTATTGTCGCAACTGGCGGTAACTTAATTGTCGTATGGATCGTAATGACAACGAAACGTATGCGCACAGTTACCAACTATTTTATAGGTAAGTGTGTAAATTAGCCCTTGTTAAACATAAGCGCACACAATTACACACACAAATAAAACGAAAAGAAACATACAAATTTTATACACTTATTTAACACATCTTTAAATTTAGTTATTTAACGTATATTGCCTTCAACTTGCCCTTCATTAAGTCCGTACGACTGTTCAAATCGGCCTTCTGACATTTTCTTATACTTTTGTTTTTTCTTGGCGTTTTTTTTTTTGTGTAGTCTACTTTTGTGCGCTGTGTTGAAAAGTCAAGTTGAATAAACAAAACGAAACGAAATCTTTACAAAGAAGTTTTATGGTTGTGCCCCGCGGTGCTTTTCATGCGAAAGTCACTAAATAAGAGGATCGAGCGCTTAACACACGCATACTTACACACACACACACACGCGCATACATACATACCTGGCACACCTGTCGGTTGGTGTCACATTGGCCTCAACTACTCACTTACTTTGCACAAATAAATGTTTGCGTCGCAGCGCTTGTATAGCAGTATGTGTGTGTGTGTGTTTGTGTATTTGTGTATTTGTGTGTGAGTGCTTTTCACTATTAATACAAATGTCCGCGCGCTCATTAGCGCAAAGCTCAACAGCGTCGCTTCTGACTTCTGACCCCCATGAAGTCATCATCATTAACATTATCATTATAGGGACAACTTTATCTTCGCTCGTTGTCATCACTCAATCAGCGCTGCCAACTGTTTTTGAAATAAAGTAACAAAAACATGAAATAAAATGAAAGTGAAAGAAAAAATTTAACTAAGAGTAAAATGAAAGGAAATATTATTTATTGTCGTCTACGCCGACGGCAGTTGACCTTAAACTAATAGCATCAAACATGCTTAGCAGTCTTGTTAAGTGTATGAATTTATTTATCTTATTTATGATTTGTGGGTGTGAAGCGCACATTTAGCGGTCTGTCCGTGCACATGTTCCACGCTTGTACTTCATGTTGTTCTTGTTATTTGTTTTCATACATGCATATATACTTATATGTATATATATATTTTTGCTTATCCAAGTAGTTAATGAAAAGTAAACAAAAGCACTTTAACGTCTTTTTGCAACATTTTTGCTGCTCTGCATTTTAACCATGAGTGACTGAAATGTCCGACCAGCAGACGGACAGACAGACACGGCTCAAGTGGCCAGGCATGTTTAAAGCATGTCCATATACAAATTGGCATTGAGCGCCTGAGCCAGCTGAAGGTGAAGGTGTCGTCGCCGGCGATGTCTGCTCACTTCATTGGCATGTAAATTGCTGCCTAGCATAATAATAAGAATAAATGAATGAAGGCGCAACTTGAAAATGTCGACAAAAAAAAAAAACAACGAAAAAAACACTAAAAAGCACAAAATTTATTGCTTCGGGTTGTTTTTTATATTTTAATTAAGAGCGAAACGCAAAAAAAGCGACAATACAAAAATCTGGCTTAAATATGCTATGGCCAAAAATAACAACAAAAAGTCAAGAAAGTACGTAATAAGTCAGGCGCTGCAATGAATTTTTGTTGCTGCCACTTGAGTTACTACTTGGAAATTGTATAATTATTTATGCACATATAAAAATAGAAATAAGAAATTTACCACTGCGGTTACACTTCTGCTGCAAAGTCGTCCTTGTTTCTTCATCCACTTCATCATTTGCTGCTTGTTATTTGCGCTTTTGGATTATTTTATTTTTGCTTTTTGTTTTCGTTGCTTTGTTTTTGTTTTTGCTCTTTTGACCGTGTAGTTCTTAATTAGATGAAAGTGACTTTTGCTTTCATTACTGCAAATAAGATAATGAAAATTTACTTACTTAACGTATTTTGTGCGCCACATATGCGTATTTCAGTGAATCTCTCCATTGCGGATGCGATGGTATCGAGTCTGAATGTCACATTTAATTACATCTATATGCTGGACAACAATTGGATATTCGGCGAGCTTTACTGCAAATTGTCACAGTTCATTGCGATGCTCTCCATATGCGCTTCGGTCTTCACGCTGATGGCGATCGCCATTGACAGGTGGGTTAATAATTGGCGCTGCCAACTGGCTTAAAATGTAATGGCTTAAGCATTTTTCTCTTTTATTACTTTAAATGGCACAATTTAAAATGTTTTTGTTGTTATTGTTGAAGGTATGTCGCCATCATGAAACCATTGCAGCCACGCATGAGCAAACGTAGCAATTTGGCCATTGCGGCGAGCATTTGGCTTATCTCAACGTTATTATCCTGCCCGATGTTGCTCTTCTTCACCACGGAGATTGTCTACACGAACGATGGTGGTCAGCGTATTGCGTGCTTTGGCAGTTGGCCGGACGGCGAGACAAACGGTTCCACGCAGGAGTTTATGTGAGTATAAAAAAACATTTGCCATTAGACAAAGCCAGCCAGCCATGTGCGCTGTGCTCTGTGCGCCTTCAGTTGTGACGCGTGTGCAATTGCATATTGAAACAAATCGTGCTGGGTTTTGATTAAATGTTTGTGTCATGAATGCATAATAAATGTTTGATTACAAAAAGCTTTGCAATAAGCGAGCGTTGGCAATTGTCAAATGACTGCAGCAAGGAAGATGACACCATTGACGCTCTCTTGGGTTATTTGAGGCGCTGTAAAAGCGACAAAACACGACTGCTGCCATAAATGTACGTTTAACTGTGTGGCGGTATATTATAAAAGTAGCTGAGGCAGCAAAGATGATAGCGCCAACGACAACGTTGTGGCAACCATGTTGGATGTAATGGTTATGAATAGATTGTAGTAGCAGACACAAAATTTATATAAAACGTTCAAGCACACGCCCACGCGCAGTCGAAGCAGCGTTGAGCAACAAAGCCATAAAAGTGTGTGTTTACAGCCATTTTGTGCGGCAATTTGTAAGCAAATATGAGCAAGGAATTGACTTTGACACGCAATGCCATTAAATTTTTGAAAGCAAGCGAAACGCTCAAGTGCTCAGCTCAAAAACTGCTCGCACATAGAATAACAAAATGCTCGACTGAATCATTTATCAAAAGCCTTTGGCTGTATATATCATGCGACTAGTAAAAAAAGACGGTTAGTGCGAGCGTCTAACAGATAGGCAGACCGACAGACCGTTAGTTAGTTAGAACGACCAAGAGACAGAACGACCGTCAGCACACAAAGCAAGTCAATCAGTCATGGCTGAGTAGAGTAGAGCAGAGTAGAGCCATGTCATGTCGTATTGTGTTGCCTCAAGTAGAGTGGCATAGCATATTATTTTGTATTGTAGTTTTTATGCACACACATCGTGTTGCAAATTCTGATTTGATTCGATTTGTTTCGTTTTAGATTTCAACGCATGTCGTTTGAGTTGCTTTAACACATGTAAAAGGAGCTTTTTTCATATCCTTTTTTTCGTACTTATTTTTATTTGGCAGTTACAACATATTGATTCTGATACTCACCTACTTTCTGCCCATCATCTCGATGACGGTCACCTACTCACGCGTTGGCATCGAACTCTGGGGCTCCAAGGCCATTGGCGAGTACACGCCCCGTCAGGTGGAGAATGTGCGCAGCAAGCGACGTGTAAGTTCAATATCATCTCAATAACTGACAATTCACCGAAAATAATTGTTAAAGACAACGACGTTATAAGTCGAAATGCTGTCTTCAGTGCACGTTCCATTTTATCCTTAACCTTCGCCTTATACTTAAGCCGGTCAAACGGACGGTCGCGCCGTGGCCAAACATTTTCTTAGCTTAATTTTGAATTTTAACAAATATATATTTTCTGCTTAGGTGGTCAAAATGATGATTGTGGTCGTGCTGATATTCGCCGTTTGTTGGCTGCCCTTTCATACCTACTTCATACTCACATCCTGCTATCCGGACATTACCGAAATGCCCTTCATACAGGATGTCTACTTGGCCATTTATTGGCTGGCCATGAGCAATTCCATGTACAATCCGATTATATATTGCTGGATGAATTCACGGTAAGTAAAGAATCAACTCTCGTATCTTAATCAACTTTTGACTTGTGGTTTGAGTTTGTGGCTCCGGATGGCTGTTGTTATTGTTGTTGTTGTTGTTGTTGTTGCTGTTGATGATAAATTATCTAAATAGGACAAATTGTGTAATTTGCGGTTGAATTAGCAAAGTCAGCTTATTTACGCTCTATTCAACAGCAGCAAAGACTTTGTGAATTGTGCCGGAAATGAGAGACAAGCTGCATTTTGCAAACGTCAAACACAGGATATACACGTTCATGCCACACCACATCCTTTGACGTCGGCGTCGTCGTCGTCGTCCTTCGGCACACATAATTGCAAAGTTTATTGCTGCAACATTTCTACTTAACGTAATCTATGTGCATACACGTCAAGACTTTTCTATTAAGCTGCAAATAAATACGCTCAAACTCACACACACTTAAACTCTATTACACTCACACACACACACACGCACACACACTTAACCAAATATGCTACAAACAAAGGCAGTCATAATATCGCATTGCAATTGCAAAAATCTAAACGCACACATAGACAGTTATGCCATATATGTATGTGTGTATGGACACAAACAAACCCAAGCTCATTTAATATAGACAGAAATTTTCCAACGGTTTCCAACATATTTTTCGCGTGTTTGCCACATCCGCTAACGGAAAAACGTAACCGATTGCAATTAATTTTGCTCAGTCGGCGTTCAAGTCGACAGTAATGATGCGGAAAGCAGTCCGTGTTGTTTGTTGTTGTTGTTGTTGTAGTTGTTGCTATTTGTGTGTATGAAACGGCATTAAAGCCGCAGCAGTCAGTGCACAGAACCCACACACACACACGCACGTACACACACACACACATGACACAGTTATTCATATGCACGAACATTTGTTTGTTTCAATGATTGCGTGTGAGTGTGTGTGTGTGTATGAGTGTGTATAAATGGCAAGTGTTGTCTGCACTTGTGGCCCACTTTTAAACACCGCATTGGCAACACTAGCACCCACAATGCCAACACTACCAACAGCAACAACAACAACAACAATGGGACCGCCACAATTGCGCCACAGTGTGAAGACGCGCCAAGAGTTTTGCTTTATTGAAAATTGTCACAATTTGCTGCTGTCAAGTGGCAACAACAACAACGATGCGCAGTGACTCCGTTTTGCGAACGTTGACGAAAGTGATTACGATCACTTATATATGTATGCACACACACACACACGCACATACTTAAATACTTACAAATGTCTTTGCGCAGTGGATTTGCATTTATGCATATTATATTGTTTTTTTTTTTCCCATTATTGCCCGTTTTATTGTTCCCATACCGTTTTTTATCTCTCTTTTACTCATTTACCAACACTTGACAGTTTTCGCTTTGGCTTCAAAATGTTCTTTCGCTGGTGTCCCTTCGTACATGTTGGCGTCGAAACAATGAATCGACGCGACCACATGACATCCCGTTACTCCTGCTCTGGCTCGCCCGATCACAATCGCATTAAACGCAATGGTAAGACAGAGAGAGAGACAGAGCGCAAAAGTGAAACTGAAAGACGACAAGAAAATGACTTATTGGCGACAATCTTTAAATAAATCATAATTTCTTTTATTGTCTTCCTTTTTATATGCACAAATCAAGATACGCAAAAATCAATATTGTATGCGTGTCCCAGCTCACCAAAAAGTCGACGCATTTCGCATTGCGGTAATATAACATTTTATTTTATTACATGAAATTATAATACAATTTGAAGATTGCAATTTTTGATTGTCATTCGCACACACGCACACACACAGGTATATTACGCAACGCAACAACGCTCGGCGGGCGTGATCTTATACGTCATTCGGCGCCCATCACAGAACGTAGTAAGGTCAGCTATCAGCAACAGCAACAACTTTACCACAGCAATCCACAAAATAACCACGAATTACGCGGCCTGAGCATGTGTGCGCGTACAACGGCGCCCAAGGAGGGTGCGCTCAGTCGTCAGAAGTGGACGACATCACTGTCACTGACCGTGCCAGCAACAATGGCAATGACAGCTCAACAACAACAGCAACAAACGAGCAGTTTGGATGAAAGTCAAATAGCAACAGACCCAACAACGGCAACGACAACGGCAACGGCAACAACAAATCTAATGTCCTGACAGCAACAGCAGACACATGATGCCGCGCTATTGGCACCATCAACTGCTCGTTGCTTGAACGCCACCATAGCGTTCAATGTGCCACCATTGCCATTGCCGTCAACGTCAGCATTATCTTCATCTTCATTAGCATCGCCGCAGCCGCCACCGCCACCGCCGCGCCATCTACACTTTAACTGTATTAGTAGCAAGGAAGAGAACGTCACAAATCTGACGCTTGACACAGATGATAAAACTTGGCTTTAAATGGACTCGAATTTACTATAAAACATAAAACAAAAAACCAAAAACCCAACAATCCAAATTCCGTTTTTGTGTGTTTTTAAACGCTTTAGACTTCATTGTTGTAATTGTAATAATTAATTAATTAACTAATATAGTTTTATTGTACGTCTAAGCAAGCCGAAACAAAAACCAAACAGAACAAAAGCCACGCCGGTTATTTAGTATGTGTTAAATGCTTCAGACCGCACCAGCAGCGCAGCTATGCCGAAAACAACAAAACTAAGCCAATTGAAAGGCACACATCTCTCACTGTACATAAAAATGATTTGGCTTAATTACTTTGTAAATATGTATGTATGTATATGTATATGTCTATTATGTATCTATGTTAGTAGCAACTTGAAAAATGTCTATGTGTATTTGCGTATTCTATGAACAAAAAAAAAGAATCAAAAAATTACAAATTGAAAAGGATACTAAATAAATTTAAAAATCATAAAATTCTTGTGACTTCAATCTTGTTTGCGTTCTTTTTATTGTTTTTGTTATTTTACCAAAGTGATTTGGCGCCCAAAAGGTGTTTTTATATGTCAAACTTGGCATAAAAATGCTTAACGACCGAAATACAACAATTGGATCAAAGCGCATGCAGCGTAAATAGATGTATTGAAGAAACCCCTAAAAGAACGCTATGATTTTCGATATTTTCACAAGCGGTGAGACCGCATGCCATGCGGGCGACTTGTAGGTTTAGATTAGATTGCGTTGATTTAGGCAAACAGCAGCGGCACAGCGTACGTAAATAACCTGCAGGATAAGAAAATAAATATTAATAATCTGCCGCCCGGCCCGGCCTGGTTCGGTGCGACTTGGCTTGACTCAACTCAACTTGGCTCAGCTCAAGACGGCTTATGTATATTTCTTTGCTTTTTGCTGCCTTTCAACACAAAAGCAAAAGACATGAGTGAAACGCGCCGCTTATCGATGCTTTTGTTGTTGTTGTTGTCACTGCTGCTTGTTCTATTGATGTCTTTGTTGCTTATTTGGTTGAGTGTTTTTTTTTTTTGGATGTAGGCTCCGCAGGATAGCAAGCAGTTGGCATATGTATATGCGCGTGTGTGTGTCTGCTAGTCTCATGTCATACATTTTTTATAAGTAACCATTTTGAAGAAAATTGCATTTGCTTTTATTTATTTTTTTCGTGCGGAAATCTCACTCGCGAATCGCCCCTGAGGCTGAGGCAATCGTATTTTTGCATAGACGTGTTCATAGAGTAGCGAACTCACACCACTCTAATATATTCATATACACATGTATGTACACGCAGCTAACATTTTGGCAAGGATACAAAACACATGTGCTTGGTATGAGACCACGTGTCCTTGTATCAAATACAAATGGATCTGCGTTTCCGTATTTGTTTAATTTTTTCTTTTGTTAATAGAAAAAAACACGGATAAAATGAAATCCCTAAATTTAGTTGAGACGAATATTTGATGCTCTTAACGTTTTGTTTCAAAAAATAGCTACACAGGAGTGTATTGTTAGACGGAAAAATACATGCAATCTTCTCATAGTAGAACTTAAGACTTAGCCATGATCGATCCTATGTTTCTCAAAGAAAAACATCTAGCAATAATTCACTTATATTTAAAATCATGGTTCACTTTCATCGAGTTGTAAACTTCAGAAAAAGAAGATACCTATCTTTGTTTGTATAAAGATAAAGCAGCTAACGAACGCTGCTAAGACCCATCATAAAAAAAACTTGTGTGCTGCTTAATCTGCGAAGCAATTTTGGGTTTTTAAAGCGTGTTTGCTCGCGTAATTTCAGCCAATCGCTTGTACATGCACTTATTGCAACAGGCAACTGTCAGCTTCGCTTAAGTTGCAACACGCCCGAGGGTGCACTCATGCGTTTCGTTGCGCTTATTAAGTGCAATGCGTGCCAATAAGTAAAACATAAAATGAAAAGGGCAAATTGTGGGGCGGAAGTGCCACTTTCAGGCACACATGTATCCCTGGCCGTATCTATGTGTGCGTCAGAGGGTTATAATTGAAATCCTTTGGCTTTGTTGTGTGCACTTTTACTGGCAATGCTTGACGTAAATTATATCAAGACCGAAAAAGAGCGAATGAAGAAACAAAGCCAAGCCAAGCAAAGTAATTTGCTGTGGTCTTTTTCTGCGGTATCTTCTGCTGCGGTTGCTGCTGCCGTAACTACGGATAACAATTTTACGAGCTGAGCAGAACAGAGCTGCGCATAAGCACGATGGACACGTTCGATCGGTCGGCGGTGACAGCGATGTCATTGAAATATTAGACTGGCATTAAGTGCAATCAATTACATTGCATAATGACTTTGGCTTAAGTGGCCAAGGATTTGTGCTCATTCCAAATTAATTGGTGATTTGGTTCGTTGATTGCCTGGCCAAAAAAGTATAGTCGTTTAATGTCTTTAAAATAAATTTTTCTATTATTTGTAAAATAATATATATTTTTTTGTTTTGTTTTTTGGTATAAAATATTCATACACATACAAATTTTTTTATATTGTCAACGTAAATATAAAAAACTTTGATACTTTCTTATTCTTTTTTGTTTGTCCGTCAGTCAGTCTGTTCAGTTTTTTTTTGTCACATTCAATGTGCATTTTTTGTCATGCCAAAATATAATTTGCAATTTAGATTTGCATTATTTGAGTTTGTTAATGACCTTTAAGTAGTGCAAGAGATGCTCGCCCTTCACTTCGCTGATGTAATAGACCCAGCCGGTGCGTAGCAGTAACGAGCTTTGCGATGGATTTAACAGATCGTTAAGCGAATCAACAGTAATCATGTCTGTGTGCGATGTTGTCAGAAATTTCATGATGCGTTGATTCGTAAAGTTTTGTTGCTGTTGCATGAAAAGTGAAGGGTATTTAGTAAACGTTATGTACCAATTCTCACTACTTACCTCATCCATATCACTTTCGCTAGCTTGATTATCGATACGATGTAAATAATACTTAGTGTGATCATCACGATCCATTGCCATTTCGACGCGATCCACTGATGCCAAGTATGTCAGCTTGTCATTATCCGCCTCCATAATGGCCAATACCGCGGACGTTAAGAAGATGTAGGCTGGACGCAATTGATCTTGTACCACAAGCGTGATTGGATAATAGAATAAAATCTGATCTGAGTTCAATTCTACGGGCAATATTGTCCAGATGCGATAACAAGACGGATGTACCGCGGCATTGCGACTGACGGCTGGCTCTACTTGTTGTGGCATGGCATTGAAACCGACAGTCTGCAAGACACCTTGTCCAGCAAGCGCTAGCATTTCGGCGGCGCCACTTATTGGCTTTGCGAAGGCGCCAACAATGCCTTTGGTTAGACCTGTAATAACACCGACCGAGTCACGTGCTTCAAGCGTGTGATGCGCTAAGCCGCCGACGGCGCCCAGTATGCTAATGCCAAGGCCAGTCATGCCCTGCGCCAGGCCGTCTGCGAAGCCTTGTGGTCGTGTACGACGTAACGCATCTGTGCGCTCAATATGCTCCTCATCGAGTGTCAGCCGATCCAAGTTTCGGGCCACAGACGATGCCAGCTTAGTGACAGAGTTTACAGTGCCGGCCGTAATATTACGCAACAGTGAAGCAGAGCCTTGCGTAATGCCTACCACAAAGCCCCATGGTCCACGTAGCAGTCCATGCACCGGCATTGAAATAAAGTCACGCAAACCGGTAGTAAAGGAGCGTGCCAGACCACTTGGGCTGCCTAGTATCTCTAGCGAACCGACCACCCAGCCAGCGCCAAATATTGCACCAGAGAGATAATGCATGCCCAACGACTGACCGAGACGCAACGGCACTGTCAGTATCTGGCGACGTTCGTAGCGGGAGAAGGACAGCGGGGAATGATCCAAAGCGATGTAAAGGCGTAGTGAAGTATGCACTGAAAGTAACATGTTCAATGGTTCGATGACGAAACTGCGTAACTCAAATGGCTCAGCAATCCAGCGTGATAGCTCGACGACACTTTCGGGCAGCAGTGTCTGACCTTCGGACAGCGTGATGCGTTCTATTTTTTTCTCACCCGAGTAAACGCAATTTGATGGTTCACACTCCAGCAGTGCTTCCAGCAACTGATTAATGTAACTGTCCTCAATGTAAGCGCGAAAAGGACTAAATTTACAGTGCACCGACTGTAGACTGTTCTCGTCCTCGTAGAAGTGTAATGTAATTGTTGCAAATATTGGATGTTCCTCTTCCGACCGTTTACTGACTTTATCGAGTGTGTAAATTTGCGGCAAACAGTGCTTACGTCGGTATAATTGCTCGGAACAAAGCAGCACAGGAAAATCATACTTGCCAGACGAGTAGAGTTGATTATCTACTTGCAAATTTGGTATTTCCAAAATCACATTGTTTGTCTCAGCATCACTTTTATAGCGCAACAACATATCATCGATATAAACATTGCACACCTCAGTCTTCATATAGTCACGAACTTCGTTGTCAGTCTGCAGGCTAAGCACAATTTTCTTAACGAAAAAGTTGACAGAGAAAGTCTTATTACAGGGACACTGATTTGCAAAATGAATACATTCAGAGTTCTGTGCTTGGAGCACCACCGTTTGATCTTCTTGACCTTGTGTCTCCGGTGCTAAGTTTGTATCCTCCATTTCACTGTCAAATATTGAGCTTTTTGGATCTTGGGGCTGTAGCAGTCTTGAACGAAGATCCTTTACTAAAAATTCCATTTGCTGTACAAAATTTGAAATATAAACAAAATATTAATAACATTAAATTTTCTTATTAGCGCACATATACCTGTGACACATAATATATGGAAATCCGTATCACACGATGTTTATCACAGACGGAGACTTTGACATCACCATGATTTGGTACACGTAAAAATTTCTTCCACGTTTTATCAGTACGAATAGGCTTTGACCACGCAATCTTCTTACGTGTGTTGGGATCTAAAGTAATAATACAAGAAGTCATTGCTTTAATGAAACTATTATGCAAAGATAAGCTCAAGGGTGTTACCATCATTGTAAAGCGCCAACGAGAGATTAGAAAATGTAAACTCGACATCCGGAAAGTTGATGTAAAGCAGCGGCGGTGTATAGTAACATTTACTCTGCGGACACACGAGCTGGTGCCACTCAAAGTGTTTGCCATTGTAGTCCGGCGTAGTATTCGTCACGTTGCTGTTCTCCGATGCGCTCGTTTGCGCCACAATGAATTTCAGATTTGTATGATTGCTTATAGTCATGGCTGGTACCGTGTCCCTGAAAAGGGTTAAATAGGTAACTCCGTCCTTTTCAACTAGCGTTACAGCTACTGGCACCGAGTCTTGGCCATCCTGCAGACTAAAGCAGCGACGTGTAAAAGGCGTTTGGAGCGGCACTGGTATAGAAACCTCTGTGTTCTTGCCTATGACAAAACATACGAAAAAAACGTATGAAGTGTCCGGATTGCGTTTGACTTTCCGTGCATTTATGTCGTAGAACATATCGATAGAATTGCCGGCACTGTTGCAGAAACATAACATTGAGTAACAACAAAAGTTTTTTACATTTAGCAAACACTACAATAGCGGGCTTACCAGTAGTCATCATTTTCGACTTCCAGGCTCAATTCGTTGCATCTCCTTTCGTTTTTCAGACTTAGCACCTCATCACGTGTTGACTTTTCGCGTTGCTCCAATGCTAATGGCAACACATACAAATTCGAACCGGTACAATTTGCAACAACAAATTTTGATCGCAGCTTAAATATACGGTGTTCATTTTCAACTTTCAATTCTAGGACCAATTTGATGACCTCTTCATTGCGCAGAATAACAATATCGGCATATGAATTTGGATATAATATAATAGACCGACCGTTGTGCGTTGGCCACTCAAGCTCGGACAGACATATGGGATACGATGAAACCCAATTGGTGCCGAATGGCACATCGATTGTAAATGAAGATTCCAATGCTGTGATCATTTCCAAATTATTGGACCTAAGTATGATACGATTACGCTTATCCTGCGTACATATGCTGACGTTGAGGCTGGTGGCGTTAATAAATGTACCCCACGAAAAGATATTAAGACCCAAGGTACATGAATACGGTTGCGTGGCCTGAGTCTTATAGATGACATCGATGCTGTTGATTTGATCAAAGTTACGTTTTACACGCAACTCTTCTTCATCGTTCAGCGGCCAAGGGGATTTTTTGTGTGCCTTCAATGTTGTAAAGGCATTTTCAATGGTTAGAAAATCATGATCGTAGTGAAAGAACTTATGCCAATCCATTGCCTTCAGCATTAGTGTATATTCATTGTATGAACCACGGCCCAGCTCAACTCTAACAAAAGAATCAAATAAACCAATGACACGTCAAATATAAAGATTAATTAGTTGGCTTACCCATAGTCAAATGTTAAATTGTGTTCAGTCAGATGTGTCGTTGGCGTTCGCAATTTGTGGGTGCCGCCCTCGCCTTGTATCACAAATGTTTCATCCGTTGTGCTTTCTTTGCATTTAACGCTACAGCTCAACATGTTGCATATCTCAAATATTGGCCAAATTTGAATTAAAATCCTCTGTGGTTGGCTTGAATCGGTCTGGTTCTCAATCTCTAAGTCCTCACGCAAAACACGCACCCAAACGCTCATAAATTGGTGAGAAGGCAGCATTGGAATTTTCACCAGCCATGGAAGGCTATTATTTGCTTTTAACGGTATATCACCAGTACGTCCTTTGCCCTTGCCGGTGCTAAGTTTAAGTCGCATCGAGATATCCGAACTTCGAGTAACCGGATAAATCCAAGTAGCTCTGCCCATATTGCTAATGTAATGCTCTGTTGTAGTTTTATCATCAACGTCTTCATCTTCGTCAACGCCTCGAAATTCAAGATAAAACTCTTGGTCTAGTTTCGACATAATTTCTATTTGGCCCTTAACAAGTACATAGATTTGTGTCGATGATAATTTTCCAATTATAACAATGAGAACTTTAGAACCGACTTTCAAATTATAATATTTATGATTGCCCTCAAATTTGAATGGAATGTGTACCGACTCTGTTTCTTCACTGAGAGTATTATTATCACTGCTTAGGTAGAATGTCAATTCTTGATTATGATAGTCACTACGGAAATGATAGAGTTGGCATTCCATTGGGAACAACATTATTTTCTCCACTGTGCCTGTCTGGCCAAAGCACAGTGGTGTTTCTGAACGATTGACTATAACGCATTTGGGTATCAACGTATGCAAGTTTTCGACTGTGCTCAACACCTCTTCCCAGTGAGTTTTCGACGATAACACTGAATGTATAACGCTTGGACCAAAATTAAACCTTAGTTTATCCACTAGGAAATTTGCTTTGACGGCAGTCCGACTTTTTACTTCTATGTAGCTTTGGAAGTTTGTTGGTTCCAATACCTCCAACATATTAAGGAAGCCATAATCCAAGCATCTCATGCTACCCAGCGCTCCCGCATCCACACTAAAGCTATTGGGCTCAAAGAGATTGAGCAAAAGGTTAAGACGTTCCAATTCGAAAGAGAAGAAAATTTGACTGATCAATGATGTCTTTTTCATCTTATACTTGCTAAGTACAATTGGCATTGCAACGAATGCGTTCGGTTGATTCAACAGGTTCACTAAGATTGAGTTACAACTCAAGAGCACTTGAAACTTGGGTATGTATTTTGTTTGAAAAGCGGTATCAATGCGCATACAACCGACGAGCACCTTTGGATGCAAAATGAAGTCATTGTCGGATTCAGTTTTAAAATTGTTATCGATCTTCATGCTGGCAATCTAAAATGGTTCAAATATTATTTACATTAATTGAAGTGGTCGAAATTGGACATTGCTTACCGATACCAAATCCTCATCATCTTCGCTCGGCTCAAAACATTCGCCATTCACCGAAATCAACGATTGCATAATTACAACGCGCCAAATATAAGCGCAAATCTTTCGTTCTGGCAATTGAACTTCTCTAGATGTTATTTCCGATAGCAAAAAATCACAGTAATGCAAAAAGGTTTCATGAGTTTCACTAAAATACTCCATGCGACATCGAATCTGTATGGGATTGTCCACCTATTAAAGAACATTGAATGTTGTGTAATTTATGAAATAGGTTTATGAAGCTGAAGAAACTTACAGGCATTGGCACAGGAAATATATTTATATTGACCATTCGACGGGGCTGTGGATAGCGCCAGCAAATTATGCCATAGTTTTTCTTGATTATCTGAATTTGGTAGGGCATCGGCAGCATGGTATCGGTATTCATGTCAACAAATTGAAATGCGCCAGCTCTATTAGTGAAAATAGTGATATATAGTGCCATGAATTTAGCAATGTTTGCATAATGTTACCTCAAGTCATCCTGATAAAATTCTTCCCTAGCCGCATTTGAATTGTTACCTTTCGATCTACGTGCCTCCATAACTGGTGTTTTAAGTCGAAAAAGCTTATCCCCACTTATCGTTGGTATTGTACCTAACATTGGTCTGCGTAGCAGAAATTCATTCCATTCTTTTTGCACAAATGAAAGCATACGATCTAAGCCATATCGCGCTTTGCGCAGCTGTACCAACATAAGTATGCCCAAATCCAAGTGAAACACATTGATTGACAGCGATGTATGTACCAGCGGCTGATCCCACCAGGGCTCACTCAAAAAGTCCGTAGAAAAGCGTAGTACAATAGGATGTAGTATAACTTTTTGATCAATGAGCACGTAAAGCGAACCTATTAAGCCTTTGATGGAAGCTTTTTCAGGATGGTTTCCAAATTTAAAGTTCAATGATACATCCGTGGTGACGAACTTGCATGCATATTGTTTTTCTTCGTAGAATTTGATGGCAACACGATGACAAGTGCAGCGTAAACGATTGGCTTTCATGCATTGCAATTGCAACTGACGTAACTTAGAACACCGCACAACGGGACGTTCACTGCGATGAGGCAGACATGGACTCTCTAAAAGCGTCATGTACAAGCGTAACATATCCTTTATGGTACGATGAATACTCTTTTCCCGTAAATTTATTATTATTGGTTTACGTAATTCGATGTCCACTTCGACATAGTTCATACGATCGGTATGAGAATTATAACTGATCATAGGTGGTGGTATACCGGAACTATTTAAATCGCCCGGATTTGTATCAAAGATTATTTGCCCAAAAGGATTCTTTGGTGTCGAGTTCCGTTGATCTAGTACAGGCTTGCCGTCATCGTCGATTGCTGGTATGTGTGCGTTCAAATTAAAGATAGAGGCGTGCTGGAAAGCATCATATATATTCTGCGTAAACATAAAGTTCGGTTGTGAAATTGTGAGTAATATGAGAGGCTTAAGAACAACAGAATCGTTAATTTCTTCTGCATCAAACAATTTGACAACAAAGACGCCTGCAACAAACGATGTTGTTTTTGGTATATGTCGTTTAAAATCCAATGATGTCATTTTCACTGAGACGGGTTCACGGTTTTCCACGAAACCATGCGCCTGCAAACTTTGCACTCCGGAGTCACTTTGTGCTGTGTCTAATATATCTTTGGAACGATTTAATTCTAAAGTTTTTTTATGT
The DNA here is from genome assembly GCA_037044515.1 of Phortica magna. Lineage (NCBI taxonomy): Eukaryota > Metazoa > Arthropoda > Insecta > Diptera > Drosophilidae > Phortica > Phortica magna. Next base: position 265,205 of record JBAMBP010000982.1, on the reverse strand, counting down.
TTATCTGCATGATCATAGATTTTGGTAACATGTTTAGGTGGTAACATACTCTGTGACGAACTATCTGACATGACAATCGATGTCGAAACTGCTGCTGATGGTATTGTTTCAATCGACTTTGAAATGTTGCTGCTGGATGATGCTCTGGATCGGGTCACTTTTAAATATTTTGACACAGCGCAAGCGCGAATCGCAATGCTATTTTTATAATGTTAAAAGTAGAATCTATACAATTTTCGTAATTCATATCAAGCTTACCTAGAGAAGCGTTGCAATCGTTCCGTAATGCAAGACATAAGGCTAATCTGATGAGTACTCAACGTGGCCACGAAATCAGTGGCACAGTTATACTCTATAGACTGACCACACACTAGAATGTTGTGAAATGTCATGGCTGGAGCATAAATTGCGATGAATGTAAACTTGTTGAAAATATAAACAAGCTTCAATTCAGGCTTGGGTGTTTGATTATTCCACTCAACTGCAGGATTCTGTTGATCGCGCTTTTTTAGTTCACGCAGCACTTCAAGTGTCTGCGACCAATTGCCGGTTGCTATTGAAATGTTTTGCATACTCAGCTCATACTGACGGTCCTCGATAATTGCGCCTGGCGTAGACAGCATTCCTAATTCAGCGGCTTTGTTATACAAGTCTGGTCGTACGGGTGTGCGCTGCAACGGATTATCCAAGTTTGGTGTCACTTTGACGCCTGTTACCTGTCAATAATTTGAAGCGTTTTAAAATATGCGGATGACAGAAAGTTAAACCGAACAAACTTACTTTACAGACTAAAACGGTGCAGTCTTTTTTGCCATTGTCGGTCGGTATGTAGACTGTCATGCCCTTAATGTCGAGATGAACCATTGGCAGATCACAGACGGGTATAACAGAGTTTTGACCGTTTTCAGAACATAAATTGCCTGCTTGTATGTTTTTTGACGGCGCGTTTATCAATTCAAGTAGTTCGCACAATGGCAATATAAATTCTGTTATTTGATTTAGGTCCAAGATAATTTCAATGGGTAAAACAGAGATCAGTATTTCGGATAAGGTGCAATTCGGATTGTTTTGAGCTTTTACACCAATCTTTGAATGCAGATTCGAGAGGCTAACAGTTGTGATTACTATGCTTAATAGCGGCAGATTTGTATTATCGCCCGACATACGAAGACGCAAGCATTCATTCAATGTCCATTCATCGGGCGTTTCTGCATCATAATAATTCACAAACACATTTTCGATTTTACTTGTGTACTTTACAAAATCGGAATGTTTATCCACATTTAAAAGCAAATCTTCCAAGACAAATACAATCTTGTGCATTTTAAAATTAACCATACTCTCCAATTCAACTTTGATGCGTGGAATCGTCCATTGACAGAAGACTATTAATACCGCATTCTCTACAAAAATATATGCAATAATAAAAATAAAAATTTTTCTGGAATTGCGTGTAATTATTGAAACATTTACCTTGCAAATTAGCCACACTGCTATCGAGACTGATGCTATCCATTTCCAAGAAGTCTTTTGCGATTGGACAATCCTCCGTTGCAGTCAAGACTTGAATTTGATTGCGATTCGAAATTTGTGATACTCTTTTAATATAATCAATGGGGTGGAACAAATCGAACGCTTTTCTGAGAATGAGATAATTTTCGTGCAGAACCTTCAGCTGCACCGCAAAATATGTTGTGTGTGATGTGTATTATTATTTGAGAATACATTTTAAAAGCATAAGCGACATACGCACCTTACGGCCATAAAAAACAATTTGCGAAGTGTCGATGTGTAAATTTACTGACAAAATACTTTTTTGGTTGTTTTTTTTAGAATCCAGTTCTTTCTGTTCCTCAACCCAATCGACTTTCTTGGGTACACCAATCTCTTCGTCTTTGACACGTTCCTCTACTCCATCGGGTTCCTCTGTTACATGTGTAGGTATGTCTATTTGTTCCACAGATCTTGAACTTATTGATTTTTTATTTTTGATTATTGTTGTTTTATGTACAGATTTATGCGATAACGCAATGATTATAGTGGTGCGTATTGGATCCACGAGCTGTTCAGTTATATTGCCATAGCGATATTTAAGGCCCAAGTCAAGTAGGTCAATTGTCCAACTGCACGAAGTACTATCTATAGGTACCATCATCTTAGCGCGTAAATTAGAACGTATTATGTTCTCGCCATGCATTGATCTAACCTTTATCTTAGGCAACATTATAAGAGTATATTCGTTACTTATTTCGCCTTGTGCTTGGCGGGTCATTGTTTCAGCAACTTGAATTTTCGATTCGGCTATTTCTATGGAAATTACTAACGCCTTAAAGAAGTTTATGTGTTTTGTAAATGTTTTTGCCACTTCAATATTTGGCTGTAAGGCATTGTTTCCTGTGCGATCAAAATCCAGTTTACTGTCGCGATCCGAGCTGAAATGCACAGTTTCTTCCGGTTGCGATATTCGCCGATTAACTCGACTTGCTCTTTTGTTGAGGGGATCGATCGATTCCAATGTGGCAGCTGATATATTCGCAGTTAATGGTCCGTTGTGTTCAACTTCAACAAAATTATCTTATTGAACAAATATAAAAAATAAATTTAAGTTTAATATATTATATGAAAGAATTATTCAGATTGCGTGCTTACCTGAAACAACTGTCTCGCGCCTATCTTGATAGCGAAGGAACTGCAGGAGAAATGTGTCCACTGTAAAACGAAATGGTTCAATCCACAGAGCACACATGATAGCCAATTTCGACTTATCAGGTTCTTCTTGCTCAGAAGACTTGTCGTAATCGAATGCTCCGAATGGCAATTGTAATTGGATTTCAAACCATTTGCTATGACTGCCTTTTGTGGTCGACAGCACAAGGTTACGCATTTGCATAACCGTGTGGCAAACTTCCGAGTTGATGCTTCGTAGGGATGTTAAGAAGTTAAAACATTCACGGTAGCGTCGTGTACATATTCGCATCTTAGTAAAGTGCGTTTGAAGTTTAATGATGTCATGAGTCCTTTGTGACACTTGAATAAGATTTCCTAACGCACAAATTGTATCGTAGTCATAATGGAAAACCAAGTTACATAAATTAACAGCAACGAAGAGTTCGCGTTTGGAGAATTCTATATTGACTAAATCAGAGTTTATTTCCATCGAATCCAAGGCTGCTTCATCCGTCTTCCAAAGAGAAGGCTTCAGCAATCGATTGTATTGGACTTGCAATTTCGGAATTAAGAGAAGTTTAACCGTTTGCTCTTCGAGATTTGAATTCAAAAGTGATAACGTAAAGTTCTTGACATTGAATTTGTAGTTGTCGTAGCAGGCATCAAGTATTTCGCGTGGTTTGTCGGCTAAATGTACTGCATGCAGCACGATTTTACTGCCATACTGTGGTGTACACAGGGATCCTTCGGCAAGTGCTATTTTCAGCTCCATGAAAGGTAGAGGTTGAAGTGCTGTCGATGACGGTCGAATTCCAGGTGTGGGACTATCAGGCATGGTCTTCGCATGGAACTGAACAACAAAATTGCGCAGTTCAAATCTATAATCACAATTTCGAATGTAACACAAGCTGGAATAATCAACATCATCTGCATCGATAGGATTTGTATGTTGTGAAGCTTCGGCCCCAGTCCCTAAGTTGTCTGCATACGTATACGCTGGGTAATCGTAAGAATTAAAGAAATCTCTAATAACATTCTTAACCTGATGGAATGACTGTGAATAATGGAAAGTGATGCCCGCTGATAATAGTCGATATTGCACTCTTAGAGCAAGATCGTGTTTCACGGTTGCCAATGTCTCATTTGCTTTAGGTTTCGGCGGTGGTCTGTATTCAATAACATCGAACGCCAACACAGGACTGCGATAGAGCATGTATTCATCCGTGATGCGAGAGGTGTAATCATCAAAGTTAGTGGTGGCCCATGTTTTCTCTGCATATGTGTAATGATTGTCGAACAGACTCTTGTCAATAAATGATCGAGTTTTATTCTGAAACGATTAAAGATTGCTTACTAACTGATGGACAAGGCGCACAATATACTTACAGGCGGCGTATTTACTAAAGTCTTTTCACGTTGGTCTTCGGTGCGGTAGGTACCCAAAGGCTCTACACATATACTTGACAAACCAGCCTTCACATTACCCCAGTCTGTTTCCTTTAGCGAAGATCGTTCATAGTATATGCCGCCTAGGCTTATTCGCATAATTGGCGTATACTTTATTCGTCTCATGCCACCCATCATTGGATCGACAATATACTCGGAATTTTTTAATTGAAAGTTGAGCTCTTCAGCATAAATACCAATATCCACAATGTGACCAAAAAGCTCCTCAGATTCACAAATCGGTTCTGGTGGATTTTCGAAACTTGGTAAAAACCTCCAAGCCCATCCAAAATAACTAGTTCCTCCCTGTGTTGCCTGTGAATGACCACTTCTCCGATCATCAGATACATCTGTTTCCGAACCGTCAACATCGGTGTCAATGTTTGCATTACTTGGCTTCAAAGACAAGAGGAGCTTTATCAGTCTCATAACCATTGGAAATTGTAGTGACGACACATTAATGTCCATTGATTTTGTAAATATCCCGAATCGTAGCGTGCTTGCGGATGGATTATTGACATTGTATTTGTGTAGTAAACGGCACTCCAAAGTACATCGATAAAGCAGCGGCTCCTGACACACATCAATTCGTCCAGCCGCATTGCGTTTGTCAAGGCAAATTGTCAGATCGGATACCTGTAAAAGCTTGCGTAGAACTACATTAACCGGGTGTACATCCACCATGGCTGTTGTCCACTCTTCGGATGCGGAACCAAAGTTCAGAAGCTGTACGTTCATTGAGACGACTATGTCTTCCTCGACGTACTTTAGTATTATGTTATGGCAAGTCACAGCGATGTTATTAATAATTTTGTTAACCATGCCAGATACAGTCGACTGCTGAGTATCTGCGGAACCATCTCTTTTCTTCTTTTTTTTTACACTTCGGTCCGGTGAACTATGCGTTGAGCTGTTACCGTCCCGCAGTTTGGCAACGAATTCAATTGTATTAATAATGATACGCGTAGGTTCGGACATTAGTCTGTGCCACGGCACTTGTATGGTTAGCTCGTGTATATGGCCTGAGACGAGTTCAATAGGTAGGTTAAACTCCTCTTCTAGCACATCGAGACGCATGTCAAGATTGTGGAATGTGGCTTCGCCCTCCCAAAGCGAGACTCGAGCATCTTCTTCCCTGATATTCTTCACATACTTCGCCACGTAATCCAGCAGGATTGGCGTTATATAGGACTCGAGCCGGAACATTTTTCTCCTTGCACTCGCTTTGCACTTATAGGTCTAACTGTGGCGTTCACTGCGCAATCGAACTCTTGCACATTGTGTTAATTTTGATTTGAGAAAAACTCGAAAATAATTGACGACAAAAAATGATAAAAATGTTGAAGTTCAATGATAATCAGATGTTGTTGTTTATTTTCGCCACCCACAAAGTGTATGTGTTGGAAATCTTGAGTTAATTTAAAACAAAAAGTACATAGCATGAATTTTGCGAATATAAAGTACGAAGTGTAATGTATTATTTATTTTAATGTAACTATAACAAATAAACAAACAACCGGCTATTGTTATGCTTCAAACACCTTGCAAATTTGTTTGCAAAATATGTTTACACCTTGTTTTGCGTTTTCGACCACTGCAATCAGCTGTTTTGAGAAGAAGAAGAAGATGTGTGATAAAATCTTTGTTGACATCGTGGACAATCAGGTGGATGAGCCTGAAAAAATAAATTAAATCAAGATGCCGGAACATAACACGTTGAAAGTGAGCAAAAATGAAAAGTTTGGTAAATAAAAGTTGGAATTTCTACAATTGAATGAGTTCTCAAGCATGTTACTTCAATAACTTTTTAGATGTGGTTAAATATTTCCTGCACCTACTTGATGAGGATAAGGACCTCTCCTCTGGAATTGCGGCCATAAAAACTCTGTTGATGATTCTAGAGAAGAAACAATGTAAGTAAAATCTTTTGTTTTCTTATAAACAAGTAATTAATCGAGAACAGTTGGCACTATTCATATATTGCATACGACTATGCGTGAGGCCGTCGAAGCAATGCGGAGTACGGATCTGTCAATTGCAGCAATTGTGTCCGGCGGTGAGCTTTTCTGTCGCTTTATTACACTCAGCCTAGATGATAAACACATGGAAGAGTGTCGTCAGATTATGTTGCACCGTGGAAAGATTTTTTTGACAAAGCTCCTGAACTCAAGAAATGTAATTGCTCAACAGGCTCAGCGCTTTATAAGCGACTGTTGTCGTATTCTGACCCACTCGCGTTCCCGTGTTGTGTTAAAGGCACTCTTAAGTGCGTCGCAAACGAACAAGTCTTTCCATGTTTACGTGACCCAAGGCGGTATAGACAATTCCGGGTAAGTGTCTGTAAATGCAAATGGTGAAATCAAAGTTAATTTTGTGTAATTGCTATCTAAGCGAGCAGATGATTAACGAGCTAGAGGCGGCTGGCATCGACTGTACATTAATACTAGACTCAGCGACTGGTTATGTTATGGAATCAGTTGATTTCGTTATGGTTGGTGCGGAGGCTGTTGTAGAGAGTGGTGGTATTATTAATCGCATTGGCACCTACACAATGGGCTTATGCGCGCGCGAAATGAAAAAACCTTTTTATGTGCTGGCTGAAAGCTTTAAGTTTTCTCGTTTATATCCACTCAACCAGCGAGATTTACCAAACGAATATAAGGTGAGTTCCATACTTTAACTTTTTACAATATTATTGATGTGTCGTAAACTTTTCTCGAATAGTATTCGCGTAAGCACCTCAATAACGTTTCCAAGGCACATCCACTGGTCGACTATACACCTCCGGCATATATTACACTTCTCTTCACCGATTTGGGCATTTTAACCCCCTCCGCTGTTAGTGATGAACTAATCAAACTGTATATGTAATTGGAAATAAAGGGCATTCTTCAAATATGTTATTATAAATTATTTATTACATTGATAAAGAAACATACAATTGTTTCCTACGCTAAACACTTGAGATTTAAGTTATATTAAAACAACCTTAGTCTAGCTTAAATTCAGAGAGCGAATTACGCGGTTTACATTGTTATACTCTTCGGCTTCCGATTCTGTTTCGTAGTCACCGAATAAGTTACCATTTTCATCTTCGTCATCGTTTGTATATTCACTGCTGAAACCATCAGCGTCGGAATCATCATCAATGTCGTCGTCTTGATCAAAGTTATCGCCGTCATCCTCCCCTATCATATCAGTGGCATTCTGCAGAATTAAACTTAAGTAACAAAAGCTAGTTGTTTTCATGACAATTGCTTACCACTTGACCCGACTGTATGTTGATTTCAATCTGCAAACGAATGTCCATCACTAAAAACGCTGTAGTAACCAAAATTGGTATGGTCAAACGGCTTTTCCAAGCCAAATCGGTGAGAAATAGAAATATATCGCCGAAAGCCGAATCCATTTTCGGCGTGTGCAGTTACAGGTCGTCCTGTTTCTGCTCAATTTGTGCACCGGTGTCCTCCTCCCCTACCGACTGACGACGTTCAAGGTAGTCGTGGTTTACAATGTGCACTGTCTCGCCAACTGTAAGCGCTTGCACGGGAAGTATATGACGTTGGAGTTCACTTTTTTGAATGGGTGTGTCCAACTGAAATGTTTCTTCTTGTATGGTGGAATTATTGTTGTCGACGAGCGCGTTACTTGTATTGTTTTCGTTGAGCAACGTGCGCATGCAGTCCTCACGTTTCTCCGAAAGCGAATCCACAAGTTTTGCACCCTTCTTTACTTTGGCTAATTTGCGTTCTAAAAAATCAGGGAAAAGGGGGGATTAAAATGATGATGCATAATCGATAAATTGTGCATGTGAATTACAACTGCGCATTTACCTAAAAGCTTCAAGTAATTCTCTGAGTCCGGTAGCGGTTTGTGTTGGTGACACTCAGTCTCGGTAAAATTATCCTCAAACATTAACTTTAATTTCGATGTAGTACATTCTAACTTTGTCTCCGAATCGGATTCTGAGTTTTCGTTTGAGTTTGCTGAGTTTTTCACTTCCCAAGGGTTTTCTTGCATGATGCTGCTAAAACTTATCCATTTCTTTTTGCTAACTACTTTTAAGAAAAGAATTAGATTCTTCCAGATATTTTGGGTCACCGAAGTGAGACAAACCGAATTACAATAAAAAAATTTACACAAATCGATGTGTTGGTAAAAACATGTCGGTTTCTCACTAAATTCGTAACGTGTTTACTAACACCGATTTCGGTATGCACGCGGGCATGCTTTTTTTAGTTAACTTTTTAATTTGATTTTTTGACAAAGAATAAGTAATTGAGATTCCGGAATGAGCGGAAAACTACGTAAAATATCTTGTGAGCTGAACCCCCTTAGTCGAACAGATGGCTCTGCGATGTTTGGACAAGGAGCAACAATTGTTGTCGCAGCCGCATTGGGCCCGGTGGAAGTGAAGTCACAGAATCTAAGCATAGAAGACTCCTACATTGAGTGTAATTATCGACCAAAAGCAGGACAGCCAACAACAAAAGATAAGATTCGAGAAGCCACAATTAAGGAAATTTGCGAATTAGCATTATTAACCGATTTGCATCCGCGCACAAAGATGTCTGTGCAAGTTCAAGAGCTGGAGGATCGTGGTGGTGTGAGAATTTTACACATTCAAAGATGAGCTTCATTTTAACTGACTAATGTCTATGAATTTCACAGATAGAGGCTTGTTCGATCAACGCGGCCTGCATGGTGCTTCTGATTGGTGGCCTGCCCCTCAAGTATACGTTCGCCGGTGTGCATTGCATAGTCGATAAGGAAGGCAAACTTGTGCTTGATCCAGATTTAAGCGAGTTAAAAGATTCTCGAGCGAGCTTCACATTTGTTTTTGACTCAGTGGAGGGTAACCTGTTGTCGGTGCAGACCAAGGGAGCATTTAAAATAACTCAATTCGATGAAGCTGAACGTCTTAGCCGTGGAGCGAGTAAAGAAATATTTGATTTCTATAGATCGAGCCTATTTAAGTTCCATAGCCAGGCACTGCAACCTAAAAAAACGGGAAAGGATGCTCAGGAAAAGATAGGCGATGAGCCCATGATAACGTGATTGTTTTGATAATAATAAATAACGAAATATTTTATTACAATCTACGTGGTGCGCCTATGATATTCGGTTATAGAACTTCTATTTAGTGGTGTTCCTTTTAGCACCTGTGAGTTTGATTCTTCAATGCGAGCTACTATAAAGTCGCCCACTTCGATATCCTTGACATTAGTTGCGTCTCCAGCGTTTGAGATTGGTCCGGCTGGTATTATGACTTTGATGTTGGCATCGTTGCGTCCAAACCAATGGTCCGCAGAGCGTTTACTCCTACCCTCCACGAGTATCAATTGCTCCTTACCGATGAACCGTTTATGCAGCTCAGTAGCGCCCTTTCGGAACGCAGCTACCATACGTTGAAGACGTTCCGTTTTGACATTAGCGGGAACATCATCGGCATAGCGCCGGTGGGCAGTTGTCTTCTCACGCATACTGTAGGCAAACAGATATGCGACATTGTATTGCACTTGTTCTATGAGTGTGATTGTATCTTCGAATTCTAATTCAGTTTCACCACAAAATCCGCAAATGAAGTCACTGGATAGCCCTACGTCCGGCATTAATTCTCTTATGTGCTCCACAAGTTTCAGGTACGCTTCGCGGGTGTAACCACGGCGCATACGCGCCAGGACTGATGTGCTGCCGGATTGCGCGGGCAAATGTAATTGCTTGCACACGTTTGGATAATCACGTATCACACGCAGCACATCATCCGAAAAGTCTTTTGGATGCGGCGATGTAAAACGTATACGCATCTCAGGCACCGCCTCCGCAACTCGTCGTAGTAAGATATCAAATGGCAATCCCACTGTTTTGGGTTTATAAACTGTATTAAAACCCGGCGCCAAAGACGCAGTGTTTCCGTCATGCTTCTCGCCACTGTCTCGATAGGAGTTGACGTTCTGACCAAGCAATGTTACCTCCCTGACACCTTGTGCTTCTAACTGTCGTACTTCATGAACGATAGAATCGATTGGACGCGAACGTTCACGACCACGTGTAAACGGCACAATGCAGTATGTGCACATATTGTCGCAACCGCGCATGATGGAGACAAACGCTGTCGGCGAATCCGTATTCAAGCGCACCGGCATCACATCCGCGTATGTTTCGTCCAATGATAATAGCACATTAATCGCCGAATTGCCATAGTGTCGTGCAACAGCCAACAGTCTTGGCAGATCTTTGTAGCTATCTGGACCGGCAATAACATCAACACACTGTTCCTGCTCCAATAGTCGCTCTTTTAAGCGCTCTGCCATGCAACCAAGTAGCGTTAGCTGCAAGGGATTACGCCTTGTGGCGCGTTTATCCTTAAGTGCTCGCAAATGCTTTAAGCGATGCCAGATTTTTTGCTCAGCGCCATCACGCACTGCGCAAGTTACTAACATTATTACATCGGCTTCCGAAATTTGTGTGGCGCGTTGGTAGCCATTATGTTGCATTATGCTCCATACAACTTCGGTGTCGTTCGTGTTCATTTGGCAGCCGTAGATTTCGAAGAATACTTTACGCCCGTTGCCATTATAATCGATGGCGTCCAAATACGGGACACTTACATCTTCTTCGGTTGATTCCTGCAATTTTAAACTATTCACCGGCTTCACATTGAAGAACTCCTGTAGACCCGGACCTCGTGAAATGCGTTGTATAATAGTTTCGCGTGTACGTGTCGCTGCCGTCGTTTTCGGCGGCGATGGTGCAGCTGCTGTACTGGCGGAGTAGCTGCGCTGGTGGTTGACCCATCTAGCTGTCCGTCTTAGCCAATACCGGCTATAAACAAACCACCGTGATCCCATTCCAAAACAAACAAACCAAATGTTTAGCGTTTGCCAAATCAGCTATATTTATTGATTGTAAAAATGTGAAACACCGGTCAGCGGGAATTCTGGCTATTTATAACAATGTTTATATAATGAACTCTTATGTTACGCTGGCACCATTGATACATAAAACAGTTCAGTTTCAAGCTTGGTGATTGCGATGATATCGCTATTTTGCCGTAAGGGGCATTAAGTTTGCTGCCGCTAGTTGAGGTTTTTCCAATAGAGTCGCTGTTTAGCTTGCGAGATAAAACGGTAAAACAGTATTTTGAAATCGACCAACCTTCGCAAAGTTCCATCGACCTAATGACCAATGCGGACTTGATCTCAGAGACCGTGCTGCAAAACGGATGCGGTTATGGTCATGTGCTTTACCGGAAAAAAGTAAGTTTAAAAATGTTTTTGAAGAGTTTCGCGTGACTTTTTATATGCAGTACTGCAAGACATTATCAACACATTATACTGCGTCAGTTTTACTGCTTACAAATCTTCTGTTGAGTTTCTTTCTTTATAACATATTAAAAGGATTTGTGGATAATTTCGATGCATAGCAGTTGTTTGCTCAAATTGGTAGCCAAGGTTAACGGCCGATGCCGTTAAATTAGTTGAGCATACATGTATAAAAGCCAAATTCGATTATCAGAAAAACAATAACTTATTGTTTTTTGGGAATAGGAGTAAACCATTCGACATACTAGATTTTGCATGCAGAGTGTCGTGTATTGTGACAACAACTTGCCATGTTACATTAATACGTACACAGCACAGCCGACGAGATGATGCACTTGTGGCCTGGAAGTTATAATAATGCGTACACACAAATAAACAAACAAACTGAACAAACAATCATTTACCGAAATGCAACAAAGGAGGGTAATAGATATGAATTCCACACTGCTGAACTGCACATGTGTGTGCGTGTGCGTGTGTCATGACGTTGTAAGTAGCAACTGCTGTCGTAGACTGCCTTACCTCATTATGAAGCTTATCGTGGTCAAGTTAATGCTCAGGTGGTGACATCAACGAGCTTGAACTGTTCTCAAGCAACAGAATAAGACATCAACTTGTCTTAATGGCAGGCATGCTTTTAACGGTACATTTCACATTGTGTGGGCTACTGCTAAGCAGTTCGGTACGCACGACTATTTATCTAACCAGTATACTTACTTGCGGTGATTGCGTGGCCAAAATGCATTGCGGCTTTCATTGCACAATGCATTGTAAAGCAATTAAGGACATTATGTGCACATTTTGGTCAATAAAATAACTTAACATGCCACGTGCGTACAAATGAGTTTCTCTTTGGTTTTGTTTACTTGAAGTATGCCAAAAAAAAGCAGAAGAAAAAAAAACAACAACAGCAACAGTTTTCTTTTAGTTTTCGTTGCAATTTATCAAAAGTATTTCACTAATTGCAAAAATTCCATGCTCGCGCGCGCGCATTCAAGTCAAGCCAAAAGAATCTTGTAATTACGCGAAGAAATTCTCTAATTAAATTCAAGAAATTGTTTCCTAGTTTCTGGTTGGGTTCTGTCTGTCTTGTTGATATGCCGTGGGCGGTTCAGTGTTGCTCATTTCTTTTTTTATTTCGTTTCTTTCGCATGTATCAACTGCTTGAGTAATCAAATACACATGCTAACTTCGGTTTGTTTATGTCTGTCGGTCGGTCGGTCGGTGTGTGTGTGTGTGCGTGTGTTCATCTTCGCATTTTTACGCTAAACTTGTTTTGCGGTTAACCATTTTCATTTGGCGTCATAAATCTTAGCCCAGAAAGCAAACGTTTGTGCGCGCGTTTGCGGTGTTCATTGCCTGATTTATGTGCGCCAAATATAGAACAAATTCTAGACGATATTACGCATACGACAATTGGCTTATGGCCGCACAAAGTTGTCGTCTTGTATGAAACTTTCACAAATCTTGCATTTTGCATAATTCATTCATATTTGAGCTTTGAGCAATTAATCCGACAGCCGTAAAGGCGAACACGCGCTACAGTTGCTTCATTGTTGCTGCCGCTCGCTGCTGCTCGTTGCTCATTGCTGACTGCATAATATAAGCAAGCAACAACAGCAACAATAGCAACAACAACAAGAAATTATAATGAATAAAAATATAAAAAGACAGTGACAGGCAGACAATTTGCACCGTAATGTTTTGTATTCTGTGCCGCACGCGCCGCTCAACACAACTCGAAATAATTGTTGCAGAATTTTGAAATTAGAGCCATTTGCATTGTCCTAAAGGCAACAACAACAACAACAACAACAACGACAACAACAATAGCAATAACAACAGCAACAAAACAGAATAGCAGCAAATAATGAACAAAAGCGCTCGGAACAATTGCGTTGCACGATGCTATTGAATAGTTTGCCATATTGTTTGTGTTACAGCGTTCACACACACACACACACACAGATACACATACATGTGTACACACGACGCCATTGTTTCGCTATTTTTATGTTAATTAAACGCAGACGGCACAACATTGCAAAACTACTCATTGTGAATGGCAAACATATGTAAAGTACCGTTTTCGACTTTCGCTTTCAGTGGTCGCATTGTTGCCGCCGCCACAGCCAACGCCACTGCCGCGCTCCACGCTCTACTGACGAACATAATGCGCCCACGTAATGAGCATTTGAATGGCTCAATGCGTGGCTGCGCGTCCTTTGCGTCGCAAGGACGATGCCAACCATCCCAACGGGCGTACAGCGTGCTTGAAATTTATGCGCTGTTTATGCGTTTTTCAACAATTTCATACAAGTTTTTTTCTTGTACTTTTTTTTTTGCTTCCATATTGTCATGCCATCGAACGCTTCGCAGTGTACATTTTTATTTTAATTTTGTTTTTCGTACTTTTTTTTTCTTTTTTATATAAACAATTGTTGCTTCGCAAGTTGCTGTTGCCGTTGTCGTTGTTGGTGCTGCCGTGTTAACGATACTGCGGAGAGTAATTTCAGTGCTGCATGCATAAAAAAATCGTTAATACGAAAGTTTGCGGGATATCGTTAAATTGAAATTGTCGCGCAAATAAAAATTTGCATATTTTAGCATTGATTTTCCTTAGTCTGCTCCCAGACGCTGTGCCCCCGCCGCTGGGCGTGGTTGGGGTGTTTGCGCTTGAACGATTACGCAAATCTTAATGATGATTTTTCTAAAGTTTGCGCGTGCTGTGCCGTCGCTTGCGCAGATATACCGAAAGTCTTCCAATTCGCCTGCTGTGACTTTTTCCATTTATTGTTTGTTGTTGTTCTTCGTCTTATAATTGTATGTTTACACATCAATCGAAGTGCGGCAAAGTTTTATAAGCGCGCTTATCACGGCCGTAGATAAAGTATGACGTTGTGTGATTTTCGTTTGCAAAACTGCGCAATGCAAAATTTAGTGCCGCTTTTTGTTGCACACGGCGGCGTATGCGTAATATTGCATTTTGCGCACGGGCCGCTGCTTTTGCACTACGCCGGCCTATTTAAATGGCGTGCAGCTCAAAGTTTCAAGCAAAATTAATTTTCTTATACATTACAACAGTTCAATTCTCATTATATCAAATATAATGCCTTGCAAAGCGTGTGGTAATGGTGAGTGCGAAATTTGTCGTTTGTTGAAATGTGCATTTTGATTTATTTTGGTTTTTTTTCTCTTAATAGATTGCAAATGCACTGCCACCAAATGCGGCGGCAATTGTAATTGTGACAGCAATTGCAAATGTCCCTGCAAGGCGGGTGGCAAGGACGACTGCTGCAAGAAGTGAGCTTGCCGTGCTTTCAATCTGCAACTTCATTAATATTCATAAAATATTTCTCACAAAATGTTATTCAATTCACAATAAATGTTTTTTTCTGTTTTACAACACTTGAGTTTCACAGAAATGTAAACAAGGAAATGCAGGCTCTTCTTCTTCTAATTAGTCTTGTTCACGCGATCAGCTGTGCACATGAAGCCGAAGTTTCTTCTTTGCGTGCTTTTTAATAAGTTTTGCGCGAAAAAATGTGAAATTTGTGAAAAAATTTAATTAACTTCAAGTTTTCTTTTAATGTTTATGATTATTGTCCGTCGGTAGCAAAAAATGAAGTGTCTCTTGTTGTAAAACTCATGTTGTTTGTATTAAACTTGAACTTTGTTAGTATCTTGCTTGTTGCTCGGCTTTAGTGAAATGTACTCGTTTTGTGTAAATTAATTAACTGTTGTGTAATTAAAATTAATTGAAAACTCTGCGATTTGTTAAGTTAACTGGTAAGTGTAGAAAATTGTATTAAAATAAAAGCTTAATGTATTGTTTACGTTGTTTGCCAAAAGGGGCACTTACATTTTAAATTTTAACAAATTGTGCAACTATGACAAAAATTATTGTTGTAGTACCCCAATGACACACACACACACACAGACAGACATGCTGAGCTGCTTGCAGCTGTTGACCATGGCCGCCGCCCCTCATGCAGACTTTGGCTTCGGTCGTGTATTACTGCAGTGGCAGCGGCCTCGACCCCGGCCCCGGCTCAAGTTGCTACTGCTGCTGCTGCTGTAACTGCTACAACATGATAAGCTTAAATCCTGTCCTGTCACAATAAAATCCACTCAAGCCAAACATCCTTCAGCAGCGGCACTGCCAGTGCATCTTCATGTGTCTTGCAAAATTTATTTTTGGACTCATGTGCTTACCAACTTTATTTTCATTTGTGTTTTTTTTGTTGCTTTTTTGCTTTTACCGTCATTGGTGCGATGCCACGCCATGCCCACCATTATGTGCTCCGCCTTGAGTCATCGCTGGGCCAGTTTATTTTGCTGTGTCGCTTGTTGGGCATTGTGCAGCAGTTGTTTTAGTTGTTGTTGTTGTTTTTGGGTTTTGCCTACTCTTTGCACTTAGTAGCCCAAAATAATAAAAATTGCTCATTGATTTATTTACGAGCACATCAGCAGCAAAGCAAAAGCAGAAGCACTTGAAAAGTGTCCTTAGCAAAGACCGTTTCGCCGTTTGCCGTTTTGTGCCAGCCATTTTGAAGAGCTTGATTGCAAGTGACTGCCTCAAATGGCAGGCACACACACACACACACACACACACATGCTGTAGCCTTTCTTTCATTTAAGCAATGCTGATGGCCAACAACTTAAATGTACGAAATGAATGACTTGTCTTGATGGACACTGACAACAACGTGGCCCATTGCCATTTAGGCTTTGGCCGACTTGCAGCCTCTGTGCTTCACTTCACTCCAGTTGTTGGCTGTTCGAGTCATTTATGCGTACGTATCTTTCGGTTGAAGTATTTCGCTTATACTGAGACTGATGTCCTGATGTACTGATGTCCTGTTGTGCCTGCTGTCGCTGAAGGCTAAATTCTTGCAGCGTCATTGTCGTTGCTTGCTTTGACACTCAATATCCTTTTTGCTGCTGCTGTCACTTTTGTCTTATGCGAATGTTTCGCTTCGTGTAAAGTAAAACTCGTTTAAATATTTATGAGCGTACATGGCCGTCAATTTCAGTCTTTTTTCACTAACTACATGTATTCTTTTTTTTTTGTATTTGGCCAAGTGTGGAAGCAGAAGAAGCGCAAAGGAGTGAATCAAATTGAAAGTACTTGTTTTTTGTTTTGTGTTTGTTTCTTTGTTAGATGAAATGCAACGTTGTGCGGTGTGTGTGTGTGTGTGTGTGTGTAAGAGTTGAACAAGTAATTTTCATTGTCACGTGGCGGTAATTACCGGTGTTGACTTCAAAATTGACACACGCATACATACAGACAGACAGACAACTCACGCAGACAGCGCACAACATCGAGTGTTATTGTCATCATCATCGTCATCATCATCATCAATTGTTGTTTTTGGCTTGATGCAGTGAGTATATCCTGCGACTATATCCTGTCGCGTTTACAATTTCGTTTCATTGAATTTTAACGGCATGTATATTTGTCTGCATTGTGTATGTGTATGTGTGTGTGTGTGTGTGTGTGTGTGTGTGTGTGTTTGTACGCTGACTAAGTTTGTAAATCGTAACGTTACATTTCCAACAACAACAACAAATCGTTTCGATTGCATTTGAATGTGAACGCGCATGCATTGAGTGCAGACACAAGCCAACAACAACACCAACAACAACAATAAGAACGACAGGCATCATCAGCATCAGCCAGTCACAGTGAAACGAATGAAGCTCAAGCGCGGAAAGCTATGAACCCGAAAAAGCATGTTGACGACGCGATGAAAGAGGTGAGAGAGGTGCGTGAGGTGCGGGAGGCAGCTTAGAGGCTGAACAGTGACGTTGCAAGCACATGGCTTTGCCTACAGCTCAATGGCGCTGAAAGCGAATGAACGAACGAACGCATATGAGAGAGAGAGTGAGTGAGGAAGAGAGGCAGGTTGGCAGGGTGAAGCAGTGAGTGAGCTTCTCGATATTGGTGTGTGTTGTTGTTGTTGTTTTTTGGCTGTGTTATTAAAACGTGTTTTATCACGCGCTTCCATTTCGCGGCCATATTCATTCCAATTGCGGCGAGATTGTGCGGGCTCACACTCAATATGCAATTCGCAGCAGTGTGTGTGTGTGTGTGTGTGTGTGTGAGCCAACTAAGCCACTGTACTTTAGGCATGTGTGTTGTTGTTGTTGCTGTTGTTGTTGTGCGTTCATTGTCACCTCTTTTGAGTGTCGCAATCGAATTGTGTTCGTTGCATAAGTTTTACTTTATTTGCTTAAAGAGTTTTTAAACATATTTTTCAAGCTTTAACCCTTTTTTTTTTACTTTACTTTACTCGTGTAGTTGGCGTATTTTTAGGTTATGGGCAAATATAATTAAAGCGGCAACTATGTTAGCATCAAATGTGAATGTCAAATGGCATAAGAGTTGTGTGTGAAAAAAAGGGTTCACTGAAGTTGGCAAACAACAAGGTTTCTTTCTATGCATATATGCGTGTGTGTGTGTGTATGTGTGTCTGTCCTTTGCCGCCATTTTGTGCGTGTGTGTGTGTGTGTGTTCAATTTCGTTACGGGTTTGAGTTACTACAGCATGAAAGTGAAGCAACCAAAAGTTGGAGTAGGAGTCAAAGCAGCCCTGAGCGTTGTTCACTGTGTGTGTGTTAGGTTTCTATGTATGTGCGTGCGTGCGTGAGTGTGTGCGTATGTTTGTTACATTTTCGTTTTGCAATTTCATTAAATTCCAACATCCGCCATAAATCTTCTTTCACTCTTCAGCGAGACGAGTGGAAGACTTGCTTGCTTGCTGGCTTGCTTTTCTATATGTTTGCTGTCTGCTGTTGTTATTGCTATTGTTGTTGTTGCTGTTGCTGTTGTTGACGATAAAAGGTGATGGCTGCGCGCTGGCAGCTGGCAGGAGTTCACGAGTCCTTGTCGTAATAACCATGGTCGTCGACGAAAGCTTAGCGGAGCACAGAAATTTTTGCTTCAGCGCACAATCAAAGCGACAAACTTCTATGTTGTTGTTGTTGTTAGGACTGCTACTGCTGCTGCTGATGATGATGAGTAGCATGATGTCCTTTATTGTCCTCTGTTGCCATTTTGGTTTTCTTTTGCAAAACTTTAAATTCTAATTGCGCAACAAATGCTATTTTTTTCTTTCACTTGCTGTTGTTGTTGTTGTTGTTGCGTCTGTATTGCTTTGGGAGCGGCTCAGGTTCATCATGACTACAGTGCCGCAAAATGCCAAAGGACTTTGTGTGTGTATGTGTGTGTGTGTGTGTTTTGGTTTTTTTTTCAGGAGCGCAGCTGTTTTGGCATGCTTGCTGCTTATTAAATTGAAATCCGCGCGAGTTTGTTGCAAGTTCTTTTTTTTTCTTCTTGCTGCTGGTGCTCCCGCTGCTGCTTCTTCTTCGGCTTCATCTAATGGTTGACAATTTTTGCGCGGCGCGCACTCGTTTCGCTCAAAGCTTGCAGCATAATTGAATGTCTCAGGTGTTTGTCAGACTTTGCTTAAGCCTTTGCCGGGATTTTGTACGCGCGGCAACTCGCCCAAGTGCCGCAAAGTGGCAAACGAAATGAAATGTTTGCCTTTGTCTTTCTATTTTGCCATACAATTTCGCTTCCTTTGCCGCAAATTCAGACAAACTAAAGTTGTTTGCTTATTTAAAGCGTGTGTCATGTATTGCCTGTGCCTCAAACTGCCGCAGAAAATGGCAACAGAAAAAAAGAAGAAAAATCCTATTGCGGCACTTCTAATTAATACATTCATCTTCATTTGCACCTTTTGGCTAATTAATTCAACGAGCCAAAAATTACATGGCATAAGAAAATAGTCAAGACGAAGTAAATTAATATGAAGGCAGCCGAAAATAACAAAATCTCTGACTCAGATTGACCAGCAACGGCAACAACAGCAACAAAGGACGACGACGGTGAGGACATACAATTTAAGGCGCATAACACATTTCGGCGCTAACGAGAATTAATGGTTTTTCACTGGCACAATTACGTCGTTCTCACACTCAACTCCAACTCACACTGAAAGCCTCAAAGTCGCATGCTCATTTTCGTTTTCATTTCGTTGTCCTCGGCAGGACACTTATGCCCGGTTTTCTTATTAGCCAATGACGCGCGCTCGGTTCAAGTTGGGTCAATGCGATAACCAAGACAGCAACGCGCCTTGTAATTGCCAAAAGTTGGCTTAGGCAATGCCCATGTGTGTGTGTGTATGTGTGTGTGGTGTGTGTGTGTGCGTTATTGTGTCAAAATCTTGTCGAGCAATGAAATTAATTTATGCGACTTGCAATTTAACCTTGCCGAAGTCGAAATTGTCGTCGTTGTCGTCAATAAAATACATTCATCTGGCGCAAACGGAGGGCGTGTGTCGTTGTGTGTGTGTGACAGGGGCTGCGTGAAGTGCGGCGGTGTCGGGGAATGTGAAAGGTGCGCGTTTAATTGCGCTTTGCTTCAATTTGAAATTAAAATTTTCTACTTTCTTTTCACACCACCACAGCAAACATGTGTGTATGTATGTGTGTATGTGTGTGTGTGTGCGCAAGTAGAAGAAAGTAACGAAGAAAAAAATGTGTAGCCAGAAAAGAATTTCCATAATTTGTCGATCTCTATGCAAGTGGCGCAATTGAACGATAATTAGAGACGCCGTTCTGTTTGCCGCACAGTGTCGCTAATTGGCGCTGCCGTGAACGTTCAATAAACCAAACACACACACACACGCACACATATATGCACACATCAGCCGCCTACGTCTGTAATGTTGCCTTTAGTGGCAAACAGAGAAAGAATTCCAATCAGCAAACCAATTAAAATCGTACGCACATTATGCTTTATTGACTTGCCACCACCACCAACAACTCCTCCACCACCACCAACAACAACAACAACAACAACAGCAGCAGCACTATCAGCAGCAGCATCATCATCAATGCAATCACCACCAATAACCAACATGGCTAAGGCATTGGCAATCACTGTACTCGTGCTACCTGACTTAGTGAGACACTCATGTATCTTCCTGCCTCCCATATATCCTTACAGTGCTCGCGCGCTCGTTCGTTCGTTCATTTGGGGCGTGTCTTTTAGCAATAATAACGTCCTTTGGCGGCCATAAAACAAATCATACAAGTTTATGTGCGCCTTTTAAACAAACACACACACACACACATCCATGCCATGCCATGCCACATGCCACATTAAGGACTACGCTACATGTCCTTAACGCACACGACATTGTCCCTTTGCTGGACACAACTTTTAGCCGTGCTTCTCTTTGTTTCGTTTGGCGTTCTTTTTCCGTTTGTTGTCTGTCGTGTTTTATATTATATTTATCATTATTGCCACAGATTAGCTACGGGATTTCCACGGCCTCTCGGTAACGGTTTGTGCTTGTGCTACATTCGTATCTCGTATCTCATTGCGTGTATCGCTTTGACCGCATCTCTTAAGCCAGCATAACGAATCAAGTTTGACCATTTGTTTAATATAAACATTGAAGATGCGAGCACATCGAATATTTCGTTTCCCATTTCCCATTTCGCATTTCCCATTTTACAGATGACAATGAAATTCACTCATTTGAAAGCATAAAAAACTGCAAATTATATGCTTTAATAGTCATAATGTGCGCTTTGTTATATGTGCGTTGATGCAACATGACGTGGCGCTACTTTTGTTAGGCGTGTTTCAGATACTCTCATACATATTTCAGATACTCAGATACAAAGTAAATCCATTCAACTCATCAATGATCTAGCGAAACCACAGCCAAGAAAACGGGCTTGGAAAAATTTAAGAATACACTATGCCAATCTCGCATCTTGGGTAAAAGTGGTAAGACATCCAACCAGCTTTAGGCCTCGTCCAGCTAGATGGGCAATGCATAGTTCGCTATGTAGCAAAAAAGGAGGAGTGCACCTGGACCCGAATTTTGGTAGTGCTACTGCTATCACACCACAACTATTATGACTATTACTCAACATTAGCACGACAAATGACCAATGGTTGATTTGGTACAGTGGGGCCAGATCATTGTTTTACCTTTGATCTGCTCTCTTTGGGGTTGTGGCTCATATATGGCGCTTCGCTGTGACTGTTAAATACAAGGCAAGTAAATAAAATTACATAGCACAATAGAGGCAGCTAGACCTAGACCTCGACCATGCCTTTGGGCAAACTTGTGACCAGTTGCAACACAACTTCAAAGGTTGTCTGACTTGGCATAGATTCAAGTCCATGTGCCAGATGCTTAACATTAGGGCACCATTGTTGTAAACCTTACTATGCTACACGCAATCTAAAAGAAATTCTGGAGAGAGCCAGTGCCTACTGTCCAACTCATCATCCTTTCATTGCTTCACCGTTTGAATGTAATTCAACTTTAAGCACATGTGTAACTTTTCATTTGCTTAAAGGACTATTTGTGCTTAAAGTCTTGCTGTGCTCGGCTATTTAATTGCTGCTCGACTTAATTTATACGCAAATATTCAAATATCTATGCAAGTCTAAATAATTAATAAAGAAGCGCGCGCATTTTCTCGCCTTTCTTTTGCTTCGCTTGTTTGTGTGTGCTTACTTTATTATAATTTTCCTTTTTATTTTTGTTTTTGTTGTATGCTTTCTTGTGAGGAGAGCTTTCTTTGACTGACAACTTAATTGGCTTTCTTCGAAAAACTTCCAATTAACATTGCAGCGCATAACTCATCTACGCGACTTGACTTGAGCTCAGTTCATTTGACTACAGTGTGAGACATGTCTGAAGCGTGAGGGTGCGGCAAACTGATGTGGGAATCAGTTTCGTATAGCGTAGGAGTATGACTTGGTATAACAAAAACAGATACAAACATCGTAGAGTAACAGAAAGAGCGCAGCAACAACAACAACAACAACAACAGCAACAACAATAACAAGATGACAGGCAAATTAAAGCGCAGAAATATTGCAACAAACTTACACGCAACAAGGACGTCGTGGCACCAACACACACACACAGACACACACAGGCGACTGTGACTAGGAGCATGTTTGATTGACTTTAAGCGAAAGTTTTGCTATGCGCCACGAAGCTCAGCGGCAAAACCGAAAACTTTAACGAAACCAATTTCAAAACGCTGCAAATGAAGCAAAGCCGACATATATTTTTTTTTGGTGTTAGAATGGCAGAAGTTACTTTGCAAAAAGGCCAACGAAAAAAATAAAAAAAAAAACGAGAAGGAATTTATGAGCATTCAAGTTGATTCAATTTAAAATGATATGCTTTAGTTTGCGCGTGACGGGGCGTGGCATGGCGGTGCGGTGCGGCGCGGTAAGCCTGCGCTGGTCTGTGCGCGTCAAAAGGCTCGCCAGCAAAACCCATGACTGAAATGGAAACTTTTTTTGTTTATTTATTTTTAGAGATTTCTTTTTTTTTTTTTTTGTGAAGCAACATGGCGTTCAGGAGTTTTTTAATTAGGCTAAGCCGCCCAAAGCCATGTTGCCAACTGTGTGCGCCGCCGACGCCATTTTGTGCTGCTTTCCACACCCAATTACGAACGTTTCACTCACTCACTCGGTCGCTAGCGCATTAATGCTATCTCCTTTACGCACACACACAAAAACGGTACTAATTGCGCTGCAATATTTAAAAAGTCGAAACTCTATGCAGCAAGGTGCGAGTGATGAGTTTTGGAACGCTTCCACTGCGTTGCTGTGTGCGGCTTCATTTCCGCTTCCTGTTGTTGCTGCTTTTGTCGTCAGCGTCGTCAACATTGTTGTTGTTGTTGCTGCTTTTTGTTGGTCAGCTCAGTTTTCAGTTAACAACAATGAACAACAGCACAGCAAAACCCAAAACAGGCAACTTTTTTGTTTTTCTAGAGTTTGTGGGCGTGCAAGGGGCGGTGCGCGGTTAGAACAAAAGTTTATAATAACAAAAAACAAGCGGCGAAACAACGGTTTTTTTTTGAGTGGCATCAATTTTGACATTTACCTGCAGCGTGCAAAACTTTCTTGCCTCAGAACAAAAACAAAAATAAAACAAAGAATAAAAAAAAAAAAATAATAATATAAAATTTTATTTTGTTTTGTTGAATTTCCGGCAAACATTTTTCGCATATAATTTTGACTGATATGAAAAGCAAAAATTTTTGTTTCTCATTATTTTAGGCAGGAAATGCAGCAAAGTCGATGAGCATTTTCCAAAGGCAAATGAAACTTTTCGCACCTTTTGTGCCGTGTTTCAGTTTTGGCTTTGCTTCTAATTACTTGTATAGTCAACTACACTTTTCTCTACTTTTTTGCTGCATAGTTTTGATGTGTGTGTGTGTGTGTGTGTGTGTGTGTGTGTGTGTTGTTTTAAGCCACAGCAACATGCAAATTATTTTGAGGAAAATATTGCTGACGTTCCATGAGTTGGAAAAACTTTTAGCTTGCTGCAATTGAAGACACCAGCGGTTGGCTTGGGCGGGGCAAGGGCAAGGGGTATGCTGAGGCAGCAGCAGCGTGTTAATGTGCGCGTTGCAAAAGTTGCATTTGAGTTTTGTGTTTCGTTTGAAGTTGTAAAACTTTTTGCACCAAAGTGCAAACGACAAGAAAGAAAAAAAGAAATTTACAAAAAAAATGATGTGAAGTAAAAACAAAAACAACAACGAATGTATTAAAATTTTAAGCTTAAAAAAATAACACATGTGTGTAAGAGGCTGTGTGTGTGTGTGTGAGTGCAAGTGTGTATGTGCCCAAGAGCTCATGTGCAACTGATTAAGTAATAAAAAAGTTGATTTTAAAGCAAGTGTTGCATGGCTTTGATTAAAAGTTAATGCTAATATATAATTAAGCCAGTCATTTAAGCGTGTCTGTGTGTGCGCTACAAAGTATGCTGCATTTTTAATGAAGTTGCGTTTTTGTTGTTTACTTTCTTCTTAATTTTATAAGTTTTCTTTAAAACTTCTTGTCATAAGCAAGTTTTACTTAATGTTGTGCCTAGAAGTATGCAACAATTTTATTATAATAATATTTTGGCAACTTTCTGCGTGCACTTTAGTAAGGAGAAAGCCTTTCGTAATAATCATTTATATTGCACTAAGCAACTGTCTTTAGTTTACTTATGTACAAACATATGTGTTTAATGCAACGCTTAAAAGTATGCTATATTTAAAAAAATGTCAACTCTTCGTTTCTATGCCTTCAATGAGACACTAAAAACATGGCACACAACTGATTCGTTATACATTTGCGTTGTTTTAAGAAAACGGGTAACATTTTTTTAAATTTTTGTTTTTTTTTTTTTTTTGAATTGTCAAATTTCATTTTTCGGAACACATGAGCAACGCTCAACTCTTAATGGGCGCTGATGACGACGATGAATGCCAACGTTGACGAGAGTAGCTCAAAAGCAAATGGCGCAACATTTCCGCCGTCCGTCCAATCGTTCAACCGTCCTTCTGGCCGTCCGTCCAGCTGCCTGTCGCCGTTGTCTGTTTCTGAGTCGCTTTGCCCTTTCTCAGCCTTTTTTGTTGTTGCTTCTTCCAACGTTGCTTCTGTTGCTTTAATGCCATGCCATTTGTTGGGCGAATGTCGCCAGTTGCTTGCCACATGAGCTGAGCTTCCAACGCCGTTGTCATTAATGCAACGACTCGCACCCTTTTTCGTTGACAATTTCGAAATGCTTGACAATTTTCTCGTTTTTTCGTTTCGTTTCGTTTCGTTTTGTTGGCTCTTCTGTGCTGTCGTACACTGATATGAGTTGCCGCACAAGTTCGCTAGCGTTGCACGCCTCGCCGCATCAACTCGAAAAAAAACAAAAAAAAAAAAAAGGAACGGCACACAGTGTGGAATGATAACAAACGAGCGCAAAATAAGATTCTGAGTCGTCCTGTCGTTTTTCGTCCTTCTGCGTTTTGTTGCGTTTGTTGATGTTTGTTTATTCTGTTTCATAGTGAGCCGTGCCGTGGAATGGAGTGGTGTGGAGTGGCATGGCATTCTGTACTTCACTGCTGCGTGGTTTCAGTTTTGTCTGCGACTCTGGCTGAGGCTGATGTATTCATGAAATCGTGTGATTAATGGCTCGCAAAACATTTGCACGTATGCGTGTGCATGTGCGTGTGTGTGTGTGTGTATGAACAAACATGCACGCAAAGATACAACGTCGCTCGTCACATCAGAAGCCCAGCCTCAGCCTCAGCATCAGCCTCGACACAACCACAGCTCGAAATGCGCTTAAGCTCGTCGCGAACAACCGACGAACGACTGCCGACGGCCGACGACAAGGAAGTATCTGAAGCTGAAGCTGAAACTGAAGCCATTGCTGAGGCTGTGGCTGAGGCCGAGGCTGAGGCTGAGCGTGTTCGTTCACTCGACTTGTAGATAAACATTTTCGCAGCGACGCCACGCACGAAATATGCAAATATGCATGATGAACAAAAAGCAAAAATAAATAAAGCGCAAAAAAAAAGCAACCAAAAATATTTGTACAAAATGGCGAAAGATACAAGTTCTGGTCGCCATATCGCACAGTGAAAATGCTGCTGTTGTTGTGCTTCTGCCAAAAGTAATTAAACACTTAATTGCGTTGTTTTTGTTGCCGTTGTTGTTGCTGTTGTTGCTGACTTAACCCCTTCTACAGCTTTTCATTTCAGCTTTTGTTGTATCTGTGACACTTTTATTGCCTTTAGCAAAGTTATTAACTTGATTTAATAAGCAATTCCGGCATTGTTTCGCTTCAATTTCATGCCACAAGCGTTGCGCAGACAACTTTCTCTGGACACGCTTAAGCATCGCCGAATGCTTCTTAAAATTGCCAAAGTACAACGATAAAGTGTAAAATTTTTATCGCTTTTAAATAATCAAAGTATAACGCAAGGCGCTTAGCGGCTTAGAAACTTGTACTGTGGCGGCGTCCGCGATTGCGGCATCATCAACACGCACTTTTCTTGCCTAATTAACTCATTTTTCATTGGCATTGTAAGACGAGTCGCTTTGCTTTGGTGATGGTGGTGGTTGAGGCGTTTGTGCTTTTTGTTAAAGTCTTATCTTGGTTACGTAAGGTATTTTGTTGCCTGCTTAGAGGCGTAGAACCATCACTCATACGCTGACTGCTTCGGCCTAAGCCTTTGGCTGATAAGCGTAAACCAAACAGCAGTTTCGCTTATCAGTTCGCTAATGAAGAAGCGAAGAAGCGAAAAAGCGGAAAAACTTTTCAAGCCATGCAATAAGAGTTGCCAAAGGGTGTCGTGTTCGGAGAGTGTACAAATTTATTGAAAACATAGAAATGACAGTGAAATTGACTTGAAATTATTTTGAAGGAGTCTTTGGAATTGATTATATTTGAGTTCAAAAGCTGAAAGTCATTTCGGTACTGAAATTTTATTACTTAAGAAAAATCTTAAGTTAAATATTATTATTACTATTTGTGTATGCCTTAATAGCTTTGCTATATAATGAAAGAGACCTCTCCCAGTATATAATGTATATTTTTTTTATAAAGACATTGCAGTCTGGTTGCTTGTCTGTCTTTAACAAATATAAGTCTGTCTTAAACATATATAAGCCTACTAGTTTTACAGACACTACAGTCTTATGTTTAATTAAAAAATGGAAATAAATTGATAGTACCAAAAGATCCGATCTCTAGCAACAATATCTGCCAAAGTGAGGTTATAAAAAATTCCAGAATTTTGTATGATTAACAAACATTTGGCAAGTCGAAAATGAACTTATTTCTTATTACGAATTAAAGTAACAATAAGTAAGGCAACAATAAAAAGCACACGACGTGCCCCTCTGTGGCATGAAGAAGCATAATTTGGCTACGCCTCGACAATTTTTGCATACTTATGCGTGAAACTTAGAAAATGTTTGCAGTTTGTATGTTTATTTTTAATAAGCAATGCTCATTTGATTTTCAACCAGAAGCAACGGTTGCCAAAAAAAGGAAAAACCATGCACAGAGCCAACAAATGATGTCGCCTTGATGTTGCGGGCTGTTTTACGCATTTGCAGAACGCGCCATTGGCCAAAAGTTTTGCACGCAAAACGACTTTGGCAGTCATCAGCGCAGTTATATGAACCAGAAAGCTGACAACAACAACAACAGCAACAACCATTATACAATACCAAAAGATACAAAACTGTACGAGCAGTATATGTACATTGAGCAAGCAGCCAAGCAAGCGAGCAAGCGAAAGATACAAGATTGAACCCGCACTTTCAATTACAATGTAATTTACTTTATGGACTTATCTCTTAAAAACAGCAATTTCGTGCGAACATTAAGCATAATTTTATGACATCACTTTTGTGGCGTTGTTGTATGCCGCCAAGCCACCACCACCCCCCGTGCCCAGAGAGCAATACAAACACAAACACATATACTGTTTGTATATCTTACGCTTTGTTTGTAGTTCTATGTCTGCCGGTCTGTCTGTCTGTTTGTCTGTCGGTATCTTTGCGTGTTTGTTGTTGTGTTTCGCAGTGCTGTCGTTTTGGCCTCAAAGTGAAAGTGTAGCAACAATTTTGCGGCCAACGCTGAGGTTTGTTTAGTGCACATAAAGCGAACATTGACAGCTTCAGCTCAGTTTACTTAAATTTTTAATGAAGCTGAACGTCTTTGCCGCTCTTGGCTCGCTTGCTTGTCTTGTCTTGTCTTGGTTGTGTTGGTACACGTAACACTCATCACGCTGGGTCAAAGGATAATGGCGGCATTGTCGTTTCGTTGCCAAGATACATTTTTACACCTTGTCGGAAAGTTTCAATTTCTTTGTCTTTTGTCTTTTGTATTTGTATAGTATTTGCTTTTGTTTTTGTTTTTGTGACGCTCGGTCGCTGTCTTCATTGCCAGACACATTTTATGCGCATTTTTACCACAAAATCACCCAAAAATTGCAGATTTAATTTTATTTTATAGTTTGCTTTGCAAATTGTTTCTTTATTTGAAAGTCTGGCCGCCGCCGCCGTCATCATCTGCATTGTTGACAAAATCAAGCATATCCTTTTTGCCTTTAAGAAGTTGACTGTCTTTCTGTTTCGTAATAAAATGCGCCGAGTGTCGCACATAAAGCCAAAGTGGCAGCGCATTTTTCTTATTGCTACAACATAATCAAAGCATATAGAATAAAACGCAAGGATTCACGGTGTGCTCATAAGGCTCAAGGGCGGCGTTGACGGTGCACACAATAATACTTGTAATCAAATGCAGTCAAAGTCAGTCATAATAATCAAATCGTAAAAAGCAAATTCATTTTTGCGCTTGAACGAACAAACGAACATTGCGCAATTTTACACCTTACAACACAAGGAACACAAGCAACAACAACAACAACAACAGCATATCCTGCAAGGGTAAATCTTGTGTTAATAATAACAAAGCTGTTTGTAGATAAAATTGTTGGCAGAGAAAAAAACGTGAAAAAAAAACGTGAAAAAAAAACACATGCAACAATCTTTTGTTGTTGTTATTGTTGGCAAGCAAGAAAACATGTCATCGAACATTATTAAATGCGTTTTTACGAGCGCATATTTTCGTGTCCTTTTGCTGCACAACATTATCCTGTCAAGTGGCTTAAAGCGGCGTAAAAACGATAACTTTGCTTTGGCAGACATAAAGTATCAATAATCAAATCGTAAAAGTGCGTTTTGCGCTTGTAATAAATTAAGTTGGTGTGTGTGTGTGTGTGTGTGTGTAGCAAATACAGTAATCATGGCCATCAACGTCATCAACAACATCATCAACATTATTCTGTCATTGTCATCAACATAATCGTAAAACAAAAGGCAAATATAGATACGATTTCTGCTGTTGTTGTTGCTGCTGTTGTTGTTGTTGTTGTTGCTTCTTGAGCTTCTTTAGGTTTACTGTGTTGTGTGTCCCTTGTGGTCGTAAATTTCAGACGGAAGTGCCTAAACTAGTTTTACAACTTCCGTTAAGTTCATCAACAGCATCGTAATCATCAACGTCGACGTCGACGTCGCTGCTGCCGTCAGAGTCATCATCAAGAGCAGCAACAGCGGCAGTGCCATAAAGTGTAATCTTCATGTTTTTATTATTGTTGCAATAGCATATTTGCTTTTCACATTGTCTGTCTCACTCTCTCATTTCTACACTTACTCACTTAAAGATCGTAAAATTCACTCGCGTACACACACACACACACACATGTATGTAGTACAATGTCGAAGTGTTTGTTTGTTTGATGGTCTGTTGGTTTGATGGTTCGGTTGGGTCGTTCGTTTGCTCACTTGCTGTCACCGGCTAAACAATTAAATTGAGGTTAGAATGAAACATAAAAATCGCATAAAAAGACTATAAACCCTTGCCGCTGCTACTACTTGCTGCTGGGGGCATGCCATCATCACCATAACCATCAACAACGCCATCACCGTCATCGTCATTGTCATCGTTAGCATTGTCAGCGCATCGTAAACATTTTAAGTCACAGTTTATTTTCATTTGCCTTTCGGTAAGCGACAAGGCGAACAAAAAAAAAAAACAAAAATAATAATAGAATAACAACTGCTTAAACACATTGTTTGACATGTCATATGATATGAGCGTTGCTCACGCGCTGAGCTGTTACTTTGAGTTTAGTGCTTGGTCGGTCGCCGGTTGCCGGTTGCCGTTCGCATTTGTCCGTGCGCTCGTAAAAGTGCGCTGAGCGTGTGATAAGACTTGACTCAACTCGTCTCGACTCGACTCGGTTGTTGGTCGCTTGACGCTCTCGTTTGCAATGATAATAAAATTATAATTTAACTTTACATATGGTTTTGGGTACGCATAAATGTGAGATTTCGTGCACTTTAGATTGTTTAATGTGCGCTCGTTTTATGTCTCCTCAGTGTTCTTCTGTATTCTGTATTTGTATTCTGTTCTGCTCAGCACTTTTAGATTCTGTTGACCGAGTTAATTGCTTTAATAGGTGTTGGAAATTAAAGTAATGAGCGCTTGAGATTAGCTTTATTGTTGCTTTGTTGTTTGCCTTCGAAGTGTGTGTTGGCGCAAGTGTCATCAATGTGTCAAGTGTTTGATGTTGGACTTGTTAAGCAGTTGAGACCTTAACAATTCTTAACACGAATGCGATAAAGTGAAGGCAGATAGCATTTGTACTTTTATCATTATATTTTATTGTAATTATAGACTTGGTTTTATCTTTGTTTTATGCTTGGTTAAAAAAACAATGCTCATTAATGCAAATAAAATAACTGAAAGAAAATAAGAAGTAAGAATATTTCTTACTTTAAAATGTCATATTCTTTAAAAATATTTGAACTTTTTGTACGAATTTATTGACTTTTATTAATGAAAATACTTTTGCTGCTAAAAATTATGCAATGATTTTAACAATTAACATTTTTGATTATTACATTATACTCTTCAATTCATAAGATTTTTTTTTAGGCGCTTTAGAAATCATAAGATTGGTCATTAGTATATAGTACACAAAATTAATGACTATTAAAAGTTATTCAATATCATGTAGCATACTTTCGAGCACCTACGTTATTCCTATATTTATAGTTTAATATGTTATTTATTTATTTTATTTTTATTTATTCTACTAAAGTTCTATTTGATGCCTTGTGTGTTTTAAGTACCTTTAATTCAATCGTTTCTTTTTTTTTTCGCTGAGTTCATAAACATAAAAGCTAATTTTGATTGCGTGCAAAAAGACATACAGAAAATTTGTGTGACGCCATTTTCTATGATGAATTGCTGCTTCTACAGACACACATATGTGTTACAGAAACAGACAAATAAACGGACAGAAGTTGGGGTGCAAGGGATACACACACACACACACACATACACATTTTCAACAAACTTGTATAAAGAGGAGAGTTATAAAAAGCAGGTGAACTTTTGTGCGCCACTAAAAGTCGTTTCAGCTGTTTGAATTGGTGGTGGTGAAATAAGCGACCGACGAAACAGGAAGTCCATGCACACACACACACGCACACACACATACACACAGGCAGACTCAGTTATAGACGAGATTTTGGGGTTGATTTTCTGTTGCTAAGCTTCGCTTATTTATGCGCTGCAATCATAAGCCATGAAAAGGAGTGCAAGTTATGGGCGCGCTCCTTCGATAAAGGAAGCGCCGGTTTGCCCATCTGTCCGTCTGTACGCCCGCCTGTACGCCCGCCCAACCCCAAGTGCAGACATCATGCTGGCTCTTTCTGGACTATGTTTGTGGCGCACTGATGGATGGCGTACAAATTGCGCTGCTTTCGTCGTCTCGTCGTTCACAGCCACGCATTCGTCCTCATCGTCATCGTCATTGGCATCGTCATCTCGTCCTGGCTCTTGTTGTTGTCGACATTTGCGTTTATTTCATCTCAACACTGCGCAGCAGTTATGAAGGAGAAGAAGCTGCGAAACGACTGTGAAACGTTGCAAAGCGAAGCGAAGCGAAATATTCATCGTTCATCAATGGCAACTCGTTTGATTACGAGTGTTGCTGACGTTTTTGTGTCGCAGACGCACGCATACACACACAACACACAGTCTGACACATACACACACACAGACACATAGACACCGACGCAGGTCGTTATCCTTTGTAGCCTTTCTGCACATGCGGCGAAAAATTTGCTACTTGAAAACAATTTTTTGCTTTTTTTGTTTAATAGATGTTTTGTGGGCGTTCAGTTTAGTGTGGTGCGAGGCGAGTCGAAGGGCTGTTGTGTGGGTGTGTGTGCGTGTGTGTAAAGCGTGGGTGGGCGCGTGTGTTGCCGCCTTATGTCTGCTGCATAAAATATTGTTGGCCTTGAACAATTTATTTTTATTTTATCTTTATTGCAAGTAAGGCAAAACAAAAGCAAAAATTTGCTGTGTATTCCTACGTTTGGCTTCATTAAATTTATGTTGCATTCGCTGAGCGGCGCCTTTGACTCAAATTATTTTTACATTCTCGGCCGCTTTTTTTTTTCGCTCTCTCTCTGTTTTTTTTTTTTTTGTATCTTTGTGGCAGCATTGTGGAGTCATGCACGCCTGTGAGTGGCGTTTTTAGGCCTAGGTTAAGTTCAGCTACGCCCGCGCTCGTGCGGCTTTCGTGTTGCACGTGTCTCGCTGTCATAAAATGAGTCGTAAAAGTTTATTACAATCGTCTTTTTGTTACTTTCACCGGCGACTGCTTTCACTGCGCCGCTGTTGTTGTTGTTGTTGCTGTTGTTGTTGTTGCTGTCGCTGTCAGCTGTCAAATTGAATTTGCTTAGATTGTCGGCAAATGCTGTCCTCTCGCACACACACACATTGTGGCCGCCCACTTATTGCCGCCTTGCATTTCGCACTTTTGTCGTTGCCAACAGGTTTCATTTTCACTTGCCGGAAATCATTGCGTCATGCTGATATTGTATTTTGACGCCATCAAATGTAACGCACGTCCCGCGTCCTGCGTCCTGCCTCGCTTGTCTCACTCATCAGTCTGTCTGGTCTGTCTGGTCTGTCAGTCTGTATTTTTATTATTTTCACTTTTATATTCTGTTGTTGTTGCTATTGTTGTTGCTTGCGAGGCCGTTGTTTAGGCTCGTCATTTTGTTGGTTTAGGTCAGTTCAGTTAAGTTCAGTTAGGTTAGTTCACACACACACACACACACTCAGTCACTCACTCACTCATTCATTCATTCACTCACTTGTCGCTTGTCTTTGACAGCTCAAAGTCGAGGTCAACTTTTATGTTTATCGTTGACGTTGACGTCGCCGTCGCCGCCTCTGCCGCCATTGACGACGTCACAAACGCAAAATCGATTTTTATTTTGTTTTTTATTTAGTCTCATGTCCTGTTAAATATTTTAAGCGTGTCCGAGGCGCTTTAAATATTTCATTGCTGTGGATTTGTGTAAATAATAAAGAAATCCAGTTGGTACTTCACGGCGTATGCGTAATGTTTGAAAAGTAGTTGACGAATCTGTAAGTTCTGTAAGAAAAAGTTGTTCTTCATGTGTTTAAGTAATAAAGAAAAATATTAAAATACGCCGTAGTGTTGTACTTCATTAAAAGATACGGCTTGTTTACCGGTGAGCATCAACTTATGTTGTTGCCATTTAAAAGTTATACCAAACTTAAGTTTTATAAAAGATTTTATATTCGAAGTGTATCATGTTTGAGTTTTGATGAGAGAAGTATTTAATTTATGCAGCATACAAGTTTATCAACAAACTGTACTCAGTGATATATATTTGTTTCTTGCTCAGATCTTCTATTCATTTGTCATGCTCAATCAATGAGAGCTTTTCGTGTTGATCGTCACATCGGCGACAAAGCTTCGTTAATGAGTGCTTTTTTGCACAAACGAAAAATAATAATAAAAAAAATAGTGTATTAATAAACAAATATTTTCGTGTGTTACGCTTTGTTACGAATATTCGTAGCAAAACAGAAAACACAATAATTAAATTAATCTCAAAGCTCTCAAGCGCTTTTGTCATATTTTTGTTTGTATTTAGAGTACAAAGAACACTTATGGCAAATCTATTGAGTCTTTTTTTTTTGATAAAATAATTCAAAAAAGTCCAACAAAAAAGTATCATAAACTGCTGACTGCATACAAATTGTATTTGTGAAGTGAACTCAGTTGTGAAAATGCTTTCGAGACTGACAAATCGCGCGCGCTGCGAATTCCACCGCATGGGG
Source organism: Phortica magna (assembly GCA_037044515.1). Taxonomy (NCBI): domain Eukaryota; kingdom Metazoa; phylum Arthropoda; class Insecta; order Diptera; family Drosophilidae; genus Phortica; species Phortica magna. Next base: position 231,194 of record JBAMBP010000982.1, on the reverse strand, counting down.
CAATGGGAGCGGCACCGCGGGGCGCTGGAAATGAGGGCGCCATTTGCGACAGCCGCTGCTGAGTTCAAGGTGAACATGTTTCATGAATTGAAAAGAATAAAAAGAATTAAGCAAAACAAAAAAACAACAAGTAAAATGTTTGAAAGTAAGAGTGTTTTAATGAAATTGGCATTCGTCAACAGCAGCAACAACAACAACAACAACAGCAGCAACAGCAGCAACTGCAGCAAAAACAACAAGACGCGGAGGCATTGAACCAAGCGCGACCCTTCAAAGCGGTGCCGGGCCCAAGTAAATTGCAGTTTTTGCGTCGATTTTTACCGGGCGGTAAGTGTGTCGATTAGCGTGGAAAAAAATCTCCCATACAATAACAAAAACAGGTCACTACAAGAAGCTCAACATGTTCGAATTGATGACTGACATGAATAAAGAATATGGCCAACTTTTTTGCATGCCCGGCATGTTTGGACACAAGGATATTGTCATGACCATGAATCCGGCCGACTATGAGTTGATCTTTCGCAATGAAGGCGCCAATCCGTACAGACGTAGCTTCGAGTCATTCGTCTACTATCGCGAAGTGTACAGACCGAAGATGTTTGATGGCTACGGCGGTCTCGTCTCGACGTAAGTTGTATAGGAACTTCAAATGAGCGGCCTAAAAGTAATTCATTTCACACACACACTTAGCAATGGCGAGCAATGGGCCAAGATGCGCACGGCCGTGAATCCGATACTAATGCAGCCGCGTAATGCGCGCTTGTATCTGAGTACATTGCAGGCGGTCAACGACGACTTTCTGCAACGGTGAGCGGGCGATGCATAAAAGTATAGATTGTTGTACCTAACAAAAAAACAAACAAACAACTTCAAATTGTAGCATACGTGAGGTGCGTGATGCTAGCACGCTGGAAATGCCCGCTGACTTTGAAGAGGACATCAAGCGACTGGTGCTGGAATCGATTGGCGGCGTTGCATTGAACACACGCTTGGGTCTGTTGACCAAGAATCGCGATAGCGCCGAATCGAAAACCATACTCGATTGCATGCGTCGCTTTGCCGAAGTCAGCTTCGAATTGGAAATCATGCCGGCGATTTGGAAATACGTGAAAACGTCCAAGTTCAAGGAGCTGATGCAATTGCTCGACACGTTGACGAATTTCTGCACCAAGTATATACAAGAGGCATTTGTGCGCATCGAGCATGATCAGCAGGGTCAATTCACATCCGAGCTGGGCGAGGAGAAGAGCGTGCTAGAGAAATTGGCGCGCATCGATCGACAAATGGCAATTGTTATGGCCACGGATTTACTCATTGCTGGCGTGGATCCGGTGAGCATTGCTTGAGTTAGCACAGCAGCACATGTCATTCTATATATATTTCTCAAATACAAATACAGACAACGGTTTCGCTGTCGGGCATTCTGGTGAGTCTTGCCAAGAGTCCGGCGAAGCAAGCGAAACTGCTCGCCGAGCTGCAGCAGGTGTTGCCCACCAAGTCGGACACGCTGAGCATGGACAAAATGGGCAATTTGCCATACTTGCGCGCTTGCATCAAGGAGGGCATACGCTTGCATCCCATTGGGCCGGGCACGATGCGCCGCATGCCGCACGATGTTGTGCTCAGCGGTTTTCGCATACCCGCGGGCACGGATGTCGCGATGGGCGCGAATTTGCAAATGTGGCAGGAACCGTTTGTGCCGCGCGCCAAGGAGTTCCTGCCCGAGCGTTGGCTGCGCTCCGACAACAGCGAGCTGGTGGGCGATCTCGAGACGCCCTTCATGTATTTGCCGTTCGGCTTTGGGCCGCGCAGTTGTGCCGGCAAACGCATAGTCGATCTGCTGCTCGAGCTGGCTGTGGCGCGGCTCGTGCGCAATTTTCACATCGAATTCAATCACACGCTGGAGGGCGCCTTTCAGGGCAAATTCTTTGTGGCGACCAATGTGCCGCTTAAGTTCAAGTTTGTGGAGCGTGCGGCGTGAATTACATGCCATTATTGTCTATTGACTGTTAAAGTGCACAAGTTGTTTATACAAGTAATACTTAAATATAAAAGAAAATGTGTTCATACTCACTTACCACGCGCGCTGCGACACTTGAAGTGTCGTTGGCAAATTCCTTTTGGCTTGGCATCGCAGCGGCTGTGTTGGCTTGGACGCAGACAAAAGACCGCCGCAAATCGTCAAGTGGCATTCAAGTATGTTGCATTGAGTGATACTCGAAAAGTGAAATTATACGGCTTGGCTTGGCTTGGCAGCAGTCGGTTTTGTCCTCTGAAATGGCATCTTCTGCGTGCAAAGAAATGAGCGACACATTTCGACAATGACACTTTAAACTTGGCGTGTGTCTTCTTCGATTTGTTGCGCTTTGGCTTTGGCTTCGTCTCAGTGGCGGAGCACTTCAAGTGCTCAGTACAATCGCTTGTTGAGTGCGGTTTTTCTAACATAATATGAGTGCTTTTGCAGCATATCATGCGCATTCACATGACCAATTCAATTCAAGCCTGAAAGTATGCAGTCATTTTTTTAATGGTTCATTGATCGATGATCGCTTATGAGTAAATAAAATATTGCTTATCAGCGTTGTTGGTTCTAAGAGTTACCTGCATGATTTCTGCTACAATTTCTAAAAGTTACAGTACATTAATTGAAACTCTGATCTATTTTTTTTTTTTTTTTTTTTAATTTTTATTATTAATCAAATAATGGCAAGTAAAGTTAGTCTACAAAAGCTGTATTTGGTTTGTTTTTTATCAAAGCTAATGGTTTGTTTTTTAAGTTGTAGCACAACTATGATACTTTCCAACTTTGTCTTGGCACCGCAACTTGCTTTAATTTGGCTCATCTTATCGCAAAAAAGATATTTTCTTTTCGTTTTTTATTTTGTTTGTTGTTAACTTTCTTTTGCGCATAAATAATTCAAAAGTATTCATTTTGACATTGAATGAGACAAAGTTTATTATGCATTGGCATCAAATACAACTTGAGTATTGCGTCTTATTCAGCTTCTTCTTCTTATTCTTCTTCTTCCGCTTTTTTGTCATTTTAACCAACTACTTGTCGTTCTTATCGCTTGCCTTTGGTTGCTCGTGTGTTCTCAATTTTATTGCAATCGCTCGTGCTCGCTTCACTTTGTTCTTGTCGTTGTTGTTGTTGTTGTTGTTATTTTTGCATTATTAAAACTATTTTTGCTATCTACTCACGCTCTGCACTTCTATTGCTTTCACACACCATGCCGTTTGTCTCTTTTACTCTCATGCACATTTCTTTATTTCTCTGTTGCACTTTTGCACTTTCGTTTCGCCTTGTCCAGTTGGCATGTCAATTCTTACATTTGCAGCGCATAAACTTTTATCGTGTTCCATTTGCCGTCGCCGCTCGCCCCACACCCCTTGTCAGCCGCTTGTTCAGTTGCTTGGCTTGCTCGGTTAGAGTAAAGTGAATACTTTTCTTTAAATTGTCTCATTTTTATTTTTTGCCAAGTAAGTTTCTGTTTCCTCTTACAGTTCTTTTTTTTTCATGGCACATTTTGCTGTCTTGGTTAGGTTCGTCGTCGTCGTAGTTGTCGTTGTCGTCTTCCTCTCTGATGAGTTCAAACTATTTGAAAGTGGCAGAAAATGTAGATTCTGTGGCGGAAATTCATTGCATAAGGAATAAGGACAAATGCGATAGCGTAGACAAACAAAATGAATGGAATTCATTATTTTGTTTGAAAAGTGCACACAGAAATGCGCCGATTGAATGCATGTCCTGTTCGCCGTACTGTCTGAATTTTGCAATAACATTTTCTTTTGCTTTCTTTAATTCAAAATGAAAAGAAAAAACAAACTTCGTTGATTTGCCATTTCATGTATAAAGTTTGGTTTACGTATTTGTATTGATTTGTCTGTTGTGCGCGCTCACCTTCGACCCGCGCTGGCTTTAATGACATTCTTGTGGCTCCTTGTTGTTGTTGTTGCTGTCAAAGGCTTGTTGTGCGTTGTGTTGTGTGTATTGCTTGCATTCCTGATACACGTTCATTAAATTGAAAATCCATGTCAAATATGACATAAATCAAAGGCAGCAATTTTCGAAAATTCACATTTCTACTTAATTGGGCGTCTACCGAACGCAATGCGAATGCGTTGTGTGTATGCGTGTGTGTGTGCGCGTGTGTGTGTGACACTTGTGTCTCATAAAGCGAGAAATTAGACATGTTCGAATTGCCTGTCATCTCTTGCAGTGCTCGCTACACCACACACACACACACACATACACTCACACAGATACACATTGCTCACTCTTTTGCTTACACATCTTAGTTCGAATTCGTAGTGATTTGAATTTGCCACTTTGATTTGAACTTTGACTCTTTGGCCGAGCACAACAACGTCGTAGTCCTCATCCTCATCCTCTTCATCATCATCATCGTCGTCATTGTCGTCGTCGTCAGCATTGTCAGCATCAACGTCATGACATGTGCTGCTGCTACTGCTGCTGGCATTGCTGCTCATTTGTGCAAAATGGGCGTGTGCGCCTGATATCGAGGAACGCATAATGTCAAGTCCTGCCTGGACTCGATAACTAACCAAACTAAGCAATGTCATGTGTCACGTTCATCGAAGTCCTGCTCATGCTCATGCTCATTCTTGTACTTGTTGTTGCTGTTGTTGTTGTTGTTGCTGTTGTAGGTGTTTCCAAATGCAATGGCAGGCCAACAAGCCAGGCTGGCCGTGCCCGACTAGCAGGACACTTGTCACAGTGGGCGTGGGCGTGTATCATTCGTGTACGTGTACGCATGTAAGCCATGAGTCGCTCGTGTTTTTTTCCCACTCGCTCATCTCGTTTTGTTTTTTTTTTTTGCTTCTTTTTTATGAATTAGAACAAAGTAGGCTTTCAGGCTTTCAGGCTGGCTGGCTGGCAGTCTGAGGCGGAAACAAGTAAGGCAGAACTTGGCATAATCAAGCGAGCTAAGCACAAACGGCCGCCCCACTGCCAGCCGCTCACCACCACCTTAGTCGTCGCTCTCATGCATACATTTCAGTGACAGCGCCCATGATTAATGGTTGTCAATGCCAAACAGTCGCATGAATTACAAAAAAAAAAAAAAAACAAAACAAAAGCAGAAAAAATAAGTGGAAATAAAAAAAAGAAAGTGGCAAGCAAAAAAATCGAAGTGCGCTTGAATTGTTTTGCTACAAAACTTACCATTTTCTCGTTCTCGTTGTTGTTGTTGTTGCGCTTCCTTTGGCTCACACTTGGCACTGTTTCCTTTTTTTTTTTTCTACTTTCTTTCTCCGATGTCACAGCACAGTAGCTAAAAGTAATTTTGTTATTTTAAGGCAAAACGCATGCCGCAATGAAATTACACCTACCCGGCTGCGACTTCGACTTCAGCCTCGACAACGGTAACGACAACGACAACGACTTTGGTTTCGAATCATTTCTTTGCTCGCACGCGGAAATTGATTCGCCGTTTCCCTTCTGCGCCTGCGACAACTTCACTCAGCATTCTTATCGATGTCAACTTGTTTTTTTTTTTCCTTGTGCCGCAATTTCGCAACCTTTGCGCCACAGGATGCTCGCCAGGATATTGTATAGATTGCACGCAGTTTGGTTTGCGGCGCCGCGACTACCCTCACTGCTGCTCCTGCTCCTGCTACTGCTGCTGCTTATGTGGTGTTAATGGCGCGTCTTCGCAACGTAACGCAACGCATTCGAATTCGCATTCGTTCGAGTTGATGTGCGACGCGTTCGAAAATTTAATTTATTATGCCAAAGCATTTCTAATCGAATTGCATTTTAATAAATTGAATTGGTTATTTAAATCGTAACCAGAGTTGTTGAAGGTGGCGGGGGAGGGGCACGAGTGTCGTCTGTGGTTTGACTGATCTGCACTTGGGTTTTATTTTGTTGTTTGTGTGTATAATGAGCTGGCAATGAAGCGAAAATAAAATGAATTAAGTGTGTGCGAACACATTTGATGGAGTGAAGAACAATTTGTTGTTTTCTTTCTAATAACTTATTGATAAAGTATAATTTAATGCATTGCCAAGACGATAGTTTATGCTTTAAAGTGATTTTTATAGGAAGTATGATGATTGTTTGAGTTAAAATAATTAAAGGAAACATTTTCTGGTAATTCGGTAGAGAACCTCTTTGTTTTTTTATATGTGTATAGTTTAAATAAATAATTCATAGTATTCATAGTACCATCTAAGAAAAACTCAAGCAATACTTTATAACAATAATTTTTGATAGGTTTTTTTCTGGAAATATGAATTTTTACGATGTCCAGAATCTTATAGATCTCACATTTTTGTGTTTATATTTATTATAGAGTGGCTTGAATCTTGGTTTCTATATCTTCTTAATTCAGACAGAACAATTCCAATGAGTTATCAACTGAAAGACGAGTATAACTTATGGACATTATTATCTTAAATAAATTCTATAGTAGACTTATAGCTATTGGTGTGCTGTCTACCAAAACATTGGCTGAGTATCACCGCTCTTTTATATAATTTGCTCATGTTCCGCACTACTCGATTATAACTATTCTGAATTTCAGTGATTTTCTACTTTCAGATTTTAGTTTATTATCAATAAGTCATAATTTTTCTGAGATTCAAATTAATTCTAAATATTTTATTCGCGATTACTTTAATTTATTAGGAAATCATAGTCTTAAAAGTCTACAATATAAGTGTAATCATAAATAGCTTAAGTTAAATACAATTTTTGCCAAACTTAAGAAAGTCTGTCTACTTTCTACTTTCACACATGCTTCGGACAAGTCAGAAAGTTCAACTTTAAATGTGCTCATGTATGAAATTTGTCCTTTAGTTTTTTCTTGGTTTTGTTTTGTTTCGTTTTCGGCTTTTATTAATTTTCCAAATGAATTGCCAACAACACAAAATGACTTTTGTCAGCTCATGTGTGCTCACTCGAAGCGCCATCACCATCAGCACACCAGCGCCAAGTGCCGTTATCTTGGGCCTACTCGAATCATGCGCCCGCTTGTGCCGAAGCTGCGACATTATTACGTTACTTACTTTACGCCATAAATGTTCTTACGTCATATCACGCAGAAGCACGGCGGTGTGAGTGGCGGCCGGATAGTGAGGCATGGTGCGCTACAAAATGCTTTTGCCACATCAACGAGCGTTCTACACACACACGCACACATCCGTCGGCTGTTTACATCCTTTTTTTTTTCTGGCGTATTTTTTGTGCGTTTTAAGCAACAAACGAATGTTGAAGTTGTTTTTTTAGGCAATTCTTTTTTGTGTTTGTTGCGTTTCCATCTGCAGATTTTGTCGGGCATGGGCATGGCATCATTGTTATGTGACTTTTTGACTTCCGTTACGCTGATGTGTTTCCGTTTCCGTTTGCGAGATGAAAACTGTAAAGTTTTCTTTTGATATGCTTTTGCTTTTTTTCATGCTACACAGACACACACACAGACAGACAGCGAGACAGACAGTCAAACAGACAGCGAAAGCAACCCAAAAGTACATCATGTGTGGCAAAGCACATCCTTTTGTCATGCGTGCCCTTTCCCTGCCGACGCGTCGCCTTTTTTATTATCAACTGTTTGGTTGCGCATTTTTGTACGGGTTGATTTTATTTTATGCGCGATTGTATCTGTTTATGTCGTCGCGCTCACAGCATAGAGCTCTGCTCAGCTCATTTCAATTCAACTTGATTCAACTCGACTTGAGAGTGACGAAATGTTGTTGTTGTAACAAGGATAATAACAATAGTGCAAGCGATTTTACGCCATGTTGATTTGCTCGCTGGCGGCAATGGCAACGGCAACTTCTTCAGCCTGCTGGCGGCTCTATGCTACAACTTTTACTACACACACGCACACACACACTTGCACACACACACACAGAGACACGCGCACATTGTTTGGCATGTGTTTGTTTGGTTTTTCGCATTTTTCGGGAAGCATTTTTTCGCAAACAATTTCCTTTTTATGTTATTTTAATTTTATGTTATTGTTATGACACAATGAAATAAAATTGAATTGACACTGACGCCAAGCCAGACCAAGCCAAGCGAAAGGGGGGGCGGCGCGGATGGCGGCGGCTTGGAGTTGAAGTCTGTTTGAGATAGTCTGATAAGAATATGTTACAGCCAGCCAGCATGTAGCGCACTTGCTTGCCATCGCTCTTTCTCACTCACTCACGCACGCACGCACGCAGATACAAAGAGAAGCTGTATGGCAATGTGTGACAGTTGGTTGTGACATTTTTATTGCCGGTGCCGAGGATATTCAAAATGGGCCATAAGCGGTTAAAGCGCTTTACTACAACGACTAAATGCTCAACTCGAAAAGAAGAAGCAACAACAAAAACACATTTGACTGTCAACGCACAACAATGTTGGGTTTAACTTGCTTGTTCTTGTTGTTCTTGTTGTTCTTGTTGTTGATGAAGGCAAGCAACTTTGATGTCTTCTTCTTGTCGCTTGTCGCTGCTGTTGTATTTATTGACCTGCGATTTGTGCCACGCCAGCTGACGTTGACGTCGGCGTTGGCTTCGTTAAAGGTCAAAGCAATACTTCAAACAATATCATAAAGTAATTTATATGACGCAGCGTGGCAAGAAGTGCAGTCAGTGGCAACGAAGGACATGAGGGTGTGAAGCGCGCTTTTGTATATTTTGGCAGTTTTGCTGTTGTTGTTGTTGTTGCTGGCCGAACTTGACGTATGAATTATGTGCAAAATGTCTTTTTAATGACATCGACAGCTTGTCTCACACACACACACATGCAGAAGGCAACTACAGCCGTGCTTTGGCCATGTTGGCGTCTCAATTTTGTAGGCGTGCCGTGTCTTCTTAATTTTTATGCGCCTCCGTGTCTCCGTGTCTCTGTGTCTGTGTGTGTGTGTGTGTGCTAAGCTGTTGACAAATCAGTACAGATTAGTTTGTTGTGACAGGACTTGTCCAAATGCCAATTGACTCAACTTGTTGTGCACGCATTTCGGATGATTTTATGCACAACAACTAATTTGTCAAACTTGTAGTTGATTTTTTGCTGCCGCTGCTGCTGCTGCTTTATGAGCTTTAAAATTGCGGCACGCAATGAGCAGCATACACATACATATACATATATATATGTATGTATATGCGAAATAAAGGATGCTTGGCAGAAGGGTTACGAAATATGAAACAAGGACGAGTTGAAATTTGTTGTTTTCGTTTTTTGTTAATATTCAGCACGAAAAATGTGAATGCGAAATGAAACGAGTGAAGTCGCGTCGCGTCGAATCGAGTCGAGTCGAGAGTTGAGTCGAGCTGAGTTGAAATGCTGCTGCTGCTGTTGCTGTTGGCTTTGCGCAGATAAGAGAATTGTCCTGTCAACCGGAATGATATATGTGAGCAAGCGACGACCGAGCGCATTCAAATTGGGCTAACAGACGCGTTGGCTTGCCTTCGCTGACGTCGACGACGACGATGACGATGACTGCTCTGGCTATATGCATGAGCGCCAGGATTCACATCACACACACACACACACACAAGCACACTTAAATTGTTGTATCTTTTTTTTTACATTAAATTTTCTTTGCTTTTTTTTCATCGTTTTTTTTCCATTTTCGTACTTTTGCAGTGTTGAGAAATTGGTGTGAAAATGCAAAAGGAGTTGCAAGTGTGAGTTATTGTAGCGTTTATGCGGGCTTGGCCGTGTGTTAGAGTGCGACAGCGTGCTGTGTGGGCGGTGGGGCAGTGGGGCGGTAAGTTGCCTCAGTTTGACTGTGAAATTATGCGCGCTATAAATGTGAGCGCAAAGAATAATTTATCTCTTTTAATAATTTCAACACCTTCATTCATTCGTTCATTCGTATGCGCCATTTTGTTGACTCGTGCGCTTTTTTGTGGCATGCATCAATGGCGGCAGAAGACGCGTGAGTAAATGAGTGCGATGGCAATTGGTTTGTGAGTTATTAACGTGCGCAAATTTGTCAATAATAACAACGCACAATAAGCAAAGCCAAAAAAAAGCAAAAATGGAAAAAAAATAGAAAAAAAAATAAATGTATATTTTTTTTTGCTGAATTTGCCAAACAAAAAGTCAAAATCAGCAGAAAAAATGTTTCGTAAGCCAAAAGTAAGCGTCATCAGTTACAACACGCACACGAATGGCGGCGTCCATGATGATGGCGCTGGTGATGATGATGGGAGCGGCGGTGGCGGCGGCGGTGATGACGATGATGATGATGACAATGAAATGAAATAATTGACGCCATATAACATCAAATGGCAACAAGCGACAATGCTGAAAGCAACATCAGCAGAATGCCAGAATCAAGTCTGCGCGTAGACAAGTGATGATGAGCTTAGGTGAGCTGCAAAGTCGCCTGAGTCGCGCGCTGCGAAACAAACTCATTATGGCAAAACGATGACAGACGCACTGTAGAGTGAGTAAGAGAGCGAGACACGCCTACAAAAAAAAAACACGCCCACACACGCACGCAAAGTAATGACTGCGCTGCCAACCGATGATGATGATGATGGCGGCCGCTCAAAGCAAATTCACAGCCAGTGTTGGGCAATGCAGCGCATTAAGTTTGATTGAGCACAGTATGAGTTGACAACGAGCAAATAATGCACATCATTAACGCTTAGCGTGTGCTCACTGTACTTACAGAATGCTGATAAGCAACATTTGCATTTTTTTTTCAACAATTTCTTCTTCACTCGATTATTGTCTCGTTTCATTTGCTTTTGAGTAATTGTTGGTCAAGCATATCGAAAAGCGCTTCAAGCTTCGAACGCAAGGCGGACGGACGGGCGGAGGGACGGACGGCGGTCGTGTAGTGCAAGAATTTGTAGCTGACAGCTTAACATGGCGGCCCGAGAGCGCATTAAAGGATTGTCATGTGTCCTTTGGGTAAACAAAAATTGTCAACTTTCTTCTGCTTCTTCTGCTTCTGCAACTACTTTATACTTTAGCCAACTGTTGTTGTTGTTGTTGGTATGAGAGTGTGGCGTATTTGAGGAGGGCTGCTCCTTTGCATATCTTGTGCGACCAAACGGTCGCATGCGTTGTCCTCGTGGCGTCGAGTAAATGGTGTAAAGACCAAACAAAATGATTAATTACCATGAGCTTTGAACGCTTGAAAGGACGAGCGATGAGCAACGATGAGCAAGACGAGCACGACGACAACAATAATAGCAACAACAGCAACAACAACAACCCGAACAATAACAACAAACATAGCATAGAACAATGAACATGGCTCATAGTGGTAGGCTAAAGGACAACGACGAGAGTGGCGAAGTTACAAGAGGACAAGACTGACTTCCGTTTGAATAAGCAAACACGGAAATGTTGTTGTTCCTGTCGTTGCTGTTGCTGTGCTTGTGCTTGTTCTATGAGTATTTCAACAACACCAATAACAACAACAACACTAACAAGAACATGTTCTAGCAGGCAGGCAAGCAAGAAGGATAATGCCTTTTGCTATATTGTTCTATATACGATATACTGACTGACTTAACTTGCCAGCAGCTAACGGCACTTTGTCTCCTGCCGCTGTGCCTGCACCTTCTTGCCCCTGCCGCCTGCCTTGGTCATGTCGAAGCAAGTTTTCAACGCCCGACGGCAACGTTCAAACTACGCCCTTATCTGGACAGGACTCACTCGTTCACTCGTTCGTTCGCTTGCTCGTTCATTCGGTCGCTTAAACTAATCCTCTAATGAGAAGGGTTGCAAAAGTGTGTGTGTGCGTGTGTGTGTGTGTGTTGGATCAAAAGTTTGGACACAGCGCAGGCGATAAAGTTTCGCATTTGCGTTGAGATGAGACTGACCAGAAGTGATTGGCTTTGCCTTTGCTTAGTCAGTCGCCTCACCTCCTCATCGCCCCACCGCCTACCATTGGCTTCGTTTTGATGCGGGTCTGCAAGCAGGCTTCAACTTAAATCGTTCGTAAAAGAAACTCATTTAAATATGTTTTTCTTGGCAATTTTTACTTATTTTTTTTTCTATTAAAAAAGGAGCAGAAAATATTTATGCTACAAGCATATTAAAAGCACATTTTACGGTCATAATTATGCTGCTGCACCTTCATAAACTTGGCCGAGCACAAATTTTTTAATGAAAAACGCCCAACTCAAGTAAGGCCAAACCAAAAAGGAAAGTAAGTTCTATAAAAATGCTAAGAAAGCGCAAAAAAAAAAAGAAAAGGTTGCCATAAACATTAAGCAAGATTTTTACCGGCACGCAGAGATGAGATGAGTTGAGTTGAGTTGAGTTGAGTTGCGTTGAGGCAAAGAAATGCTAACGATAAGCAGACAAATCGCTGAGAAAAATACGCAATTTAAATGCATAACACACACAGGACATGCCTAATGCCAATAATAGAAAAGGAAATCCCGTCACAAATCCTGCGAGCGAACCGTTCAAGCTCGAGCGTGGCAAGCGAACTTGAATTGAACCAAGCTGAGCTGGGCTGCCTTATGCGAGGGTGATATGTTCATGTGGGGCTGGTGTTGGTGTGGGGGTGGGGCTGGCAATATGTGCTGTTGAAAATATAGAAAATAATCTCACATGTGTGTGTGTGTTGGAGGGCGAGCCACCTTTGGCGACATTTTGTTGCAGATTAAGTTCTATTCGCACATGGCTGACTTGAAATACGAGTATGAAACACACACACACGCACACACACACGCACACACACGCGCGCTTTTACAAAGTAATTGGGACATCCTGCGTGTACACATATAAAGTAGGCATGCGAGCATGAGAGCTCCGGATAACCCAACGTTCCGGCAGAGGCCTTAAGGCGCACATGACGCAACCAAGACGTCGCCTTCATCGTCCTCCTCCGCCTCGTCGTCCTCGTCGTCGTCACTCGTGCGCTGTCACAAAACGTTGGAATTATTACAATTTCATACTTCTTTTTTATTGTATTTCTTTTGCGCGCATATAAAGCTTATGATTTCTGAAATATGACATGACGCAAGGAGCAACAGCAACAGCAGTGGGGGGGCGGGTGGTGCAGCACGGTAGGCATTAATATATATAGCTTTATATGCCCGTTGTGGCTTGACACATTCTTCACTTCATTGTCGCATGTCTTTTATTAATATTAAAGTTCAGATTTTGCTTGCGCTTCTTGTTGTTATTGTTGTTGTGATACTTTGAAATTTTCTGTTTTTTTTTTTTTTTGGGGAACTTTTGCAAAAATGAATTTAAAATTTTTCAGTTGGCACAAAAATTTATATAAAATGTATGAGTGAGTGAGAGAGAGGGGTGAGGCGGGAGGCATGAAAAAAAAGGCGCAAAAGAAAAGTGCGGCAACAAAAGTCATTTGTCAAATGTGCGATAAACGAGAGCGAGAACAGCAATGACAATGATAGGAGTGGTGGAAGGGAGGGGTGGAAGGCGGTGAGGCTTCAATGTGTGCAGTGGCGACGGACGACGAAGGATAACGGCAGCAAACATGTTCAAACAAAGTAAAACAAACGCGTTCATGAATATAAAATACGTTTGCGTTGACAACAACAACAACAACAATAAAACAATGCCAATAACAATAACAACAGGCGACGAACAGCGACGTGCAAAAGGATATGCCGCCGTCGCCATATCCTTGCCGCCATAATGGGATTATGGCCGATTAATGCATTGACATGTAACGATTTGTGATTGAATTTATCGTTTTGTGCAGATTTTAATTCATTTATATCGATTCTGTAGCATCAACATCAACAACAACAACAACAACGACAACAACAATACCAACAACAACAAAACAAGCAAAATAATCTACAATCGCCTGATGTCGCACATATGAGTTAGTGTACGTTTGCGTGTGCGCGTGTGGTGCCGGTGGGCGTGGCGGGGGGCGTAGGGTAACGAAACATGTTAGTCCAGCAAACAAAAGCTTTGTTTGCGCATTGTGCGTTTTGCGTGCATAATTAAACTAACAAAACAAAAGGATAATGCATGGAACACGACTACAACAACAACAACAACAACAACAATGCCAACAACAACAACATAAATGTTGCCGCGTTGCGCAACAAAAACGACCTCAGCTGTGATTAACACATGTAAAAAGCCAACGTAATGTTGATGCTGAGTGAGCGGGTGAGTGGGTGAGGGGTGTGCGCGGTGTCATGTTGTCTGTTGCGGGTGGCAAGTATCTTTTTGAGCAATTCAAGTCACAGCTGCAAGCTTGCTAGTCGTGTCGTTGTTGTCGTTCCTATTTGACTTTATCAATTGAGCGTAAGCAAAAAAAAACAAAAAAAGCTTCGGGCATGAATTCTTATTTCACCCTCAACCGGAGCCAATGCCAATGCTACCACCATCAGCGCCAGCAGCAGCAGGAGCAGCAATGTCTGCAACATCGACAGTTGCAACTGTCGCCAGTGGCGTCGATTAAGTCGTAATTAGATTTGAGGATATGCCACCAGTCGATCAGGCAGGCAGCAGCAGCAGCCCAGGGCTCACGAGCCGTATGATGAATTTCTCCGGTAGATTGAGATAAACTCACCCTTGATATTGTATTTATTATCAAGTCGTATTGTATAGAGTCAACCGCCAAATGAGCAATTTCTTTTTAGTTTGACGAGGGCGGTTTGTAGAGTTTATGCTTGGAAATTTTCGACTTATAATAAACAATCTTATTAATAGTTGTTTCTTTTACCGGAACAACCTTATTAGGTTCGAGCATAAGAAATTAAGTATAGTCTACATAAATTTGCCTTGAGTTTTATCATGAAACATGCAAATTTTCGGAATTCTCAGGAACTAACCTGAAAGTTTCTAATAAACTTGTAAATAGAAGACGTCTGTTGTTTTTCCTGAGCGTTGAAGATACGAAATTCGAATCTTTTGCTGTTCAAGCTTCTAAATACATAAAATTAAAAAGTTTCTCTTACACTAAGTAATATTTATAATAATATTTTCCACGCTTGAGAGTCTGCGGTACTGTTGTGTCAACCCTCGCAACTGTTATCGCTGCCGGTCAGGTCAGGGTGGCAATGCCGCTTATCGTGTCGTCATACGGCCCGCCGTGCTTGTCGCTAATATTGCATTGCCAGCAACCACTGCGGCGTTGACAATACTTGCTACCACTTGCAGTGGCAATATTGGCAGCAGGCCGGCTCCGAACTTAATCAGCGTAATGGTCCAGCGCAGCAGATCCACGACCCCCCGCCTTATCGTGCTGCTGCTGCTGGTGTTGGCCCATTGAGCATGTTTGACTATTTCGGGTGCTGATTTCTTCAATTGCTCAGCACAGCTCAGCTCGGTTCGGCCGCAGTTCGTTCGCAAGCTGAGTTTGTGAAATCCTTTTGGCCTCGTTGTCGTCTGGGGATGCTGCTCATTTGGTTGACGCTGGGATTTATTGCAATCATTAATCTTATTTCAACCCCTCGCACCGTACACTATCACTCCGTGTGTATGTATGTGTGTGTGTGTGTGTGTTGCAGGTTGCTTCGCAGTAGTTTTTATTATTAAATTCTGTTGCAGCTTTGATTTTATTAATCTTCTTTGCTTTGGCAATCTTGCGTCACACCGAAAATGTTTCTATTAAGCCAAAAGTTGCAATTGAGTTGATTTCTGTTTGACGTCGAACAGAGTCTTTGCAACTACGACTTCTACTAATGTATCTTTTTGTGTATCTGTTTGTGTGCGTAATCTCAGCGTGTGTAGTTGTAATTGTTGCTGCGGCCCTTCCACTGGCGGCGGCGGCCACCGCTGCTGCTGCCCCCTGAAGCTCGGTCATTAATCATTGAGTACGCTTCTAATGTAAGTTTTGCTGTTGGCTCGGCTTGGCTTTAATGACTTGCTTTTGGCGCTTCAAATGCATTTGCCGCACGCTCGCAATGCTTTTATTGCATGTAAAAATGTTGAAAAATATTTTAATTTATTTGCCTTTTTTTTCAATTTTTTCTCTCTCTTGTTTTTTATTCTTTCTTTTTTTTTGTTTAATTTTACGTGTTGTATAATTCTTTTTTTCCTCTTTTTTTGTTGTATTTTTCGCTGTTGTTTCGCGCAGATAATTTACAATTTGGCGAAATGCCAAAGGTTTTTTTTATATTTGCCTTTTTTTCTGTTGTATTATTTGTATTTTTTGTATTTTTTATTTTTAATGCGTTTTGCATGATTACAAAAGCGTATCGCGCTGACGTTTGCAGGCAGCACGACTACAGATACTTTTATGTATCTGCGTCAGTAGCTGTACATGTTAAACTGGCATACATGTATGTGTGTGCGTGCGTGTGTGTTACCTACATACAAGTTAACATGACT
Source organism: Phortica magna (assembly GCA_037044515.1). NCBI lineage: Eukaryota > Metazoa > Arthropoda > Insecta > Diptera > Drosophilidae > Phortica > Phortica magna. The sequence goes on along the minus strand of JBAMBP010000982.1, from coordinate 214,939 downwards.
TGGCTGTGCCAAATGTGCGTGTAATTGCGAATTCAATGAATTGTTTACATTTCTTTTCGCTTGTTGGTTTTTTATGTTTTTGATTTAATTTATAATTTGCACGGTGTGTGTTAAAGAGGCGTCGAGGGGCGTTTGAATAAAGTATACATGACTGCCTGTCGGCTTGACTGCCTGACTGGCTGACTGGCTGTGCCGCCTGTCAAACAATGAAATTCCTTGCCACGCTTTTCTGCACGTTTCTGCACAGTAGAATTGTGGCATTTAGGCGCCAACGCATGTTTGATAAACTTTTCGTAAACAATACAAAACGGAAAGTTGTCGGATGTTTGTGGAAGAACTGCCAAAAGTCGAAGCGGGCATTGGCAAAGCGATTTCAAGAACCATCATTTCCTCATAATGCCACAAACATTTTTCAAAATTATTTCTTTGGACTTATAAGCAAATCATGTTTTACACAAGACTTCTATAGGCTTTTTAGTAAAAGTAGCATTCGTTATAGACTCTATGTAATTCAACGTAATCAGAGTTCTATAATATTATAGCAATCATTATAGCACAAGTCTTGAAAGACCTCAAAGTTGTTGAAACGCGTGCAAAAGTGCAACAATCAAGTCAAAGTTCACTTGGCACGCATGCAACAAATGCAATTACCCCCCCCAAAAAAAAAAACAAATAATACAAAAATGGCTAAACGGTATTGTATGCAATGTTGGTAAAAAGCTCAGGGCAAAATGAATGAAAACTAATAACAAAAGTTAAATGCAATTTGACTGCAGTTTGAAAACTAACTCAAGAATGTATAAACAATTTGCCATGCCTTTCACATCACCACACACCGCTCACCCCTTAGCCAGTAACCATTTGATAAATAATTGAATAGACTGAAATGAAATGAAAGCACGAAATTCGAATTGGGACATTTATAAAAACTTTATATGATTTTTTGCCTTTTCGCTTTTTGAATTTGCTTTGCATGCGAAAATTAGACAAAAACGCAATTTTCTACAACAAAAAAAAAGGAAAATAGGAAAAAAAGGAAAATTCAAATGGCAAAGAAAAAGAAATGCCAAGCGAAATGTCAAAAGACGTCAGAGAATGATCGGCAGCGGCAAAAGTGAGCGTGGGTGTTTCTGTCGCTGTGAGTGTGTGTGTGTGTGTCTGGCATGTGCATTGAGTTAGGCGTGGGCGCCTAACATGCTGCTACAATTCTCAAGAAAAACAAAGGCAATTTTGTGTAAATTAAAAACGTGCAACTTTTTTATATTTGATAAATAATAATTTGCGGCAATTTGTTGTTCACCATTACGCGCGCTCTCAAATCAAATGACATGTGAACTTCACCAGTTGGCAATTCAACGACAGCAACAACAAAAACGACAGCAACAACAACAACAACAATTGCCTTTGACTTTTGTGCAGTGAGCGAATTGCGATTTGTGGCAAATTGTTTTGCGTTTCAGATTTTTGCAATTATTGTCACGTAATCGTAAACGAGCAAAAGGCTTCTATTACTATTACGATTACTACTTTTTTTTTGGGGGATGGGAGCTAACAACATTGAAGTCTGTTTTGCCCGCACAACCCTCTGTAATGAGTTGTTGAACTTAACCCCCCGCTCGCACAAGTTGCAGTCATCATCCATCATATTAAATGTTTTATTACACTTTGTTTCCCTCGCATGAGGCAACGCGCTGCTGAGTAAATCCCATTAGAGTAATTAAATCACAGGCAAGTGAAAATTACATAATTACACACACACACACAAAAACACAGACAGACAGACGGAGAGACAGACGGCGAGTGAGTGCCAGAAATATGTGCCATACATGTGTGAGTCTATAAACATATTAAAAATAATTTACTTAATGTCAGAACAGACTGAACTGAAGTCATCTGACATTAGGCATTAGTTCGTATGTCTGTCTCTCTCTCACACTCATACACATCCTTCATCTATGCACGCATGTAATACGACACTTGTGTTCGTTCAAAGGATACTGACCCCGCCGTTGCGCCTTTATGAAATTATGAATGCGCCTTTGCCCAAGCAAACGAACCCTTTTTCGGGCAAAAGCAAATTTGCGCAATACTTGATTTCATTTTGTTGTTGTTTTATGCCGCGTTAAAATCGCTACTCATTGTTGTTGTTGTTGTTGGTTGGTTGCTTGCTGGGTTTGATTTACTTTGCTTTGCGCGGTGTGCTTGTGCAAACTTGGCCCAAAGGATTTAATCAACATTGGTAATTAACATTGCTTTGGGACGACACACACACACACACACACACTGAGCTCTTGACGACTCATTGACTGAGCGTTTGACTAACTAACTGATGCACTCACTCACGCACGCAGGCACGCACGGACGGACGGACGGTAGGCTGTTGAGTTGAGCCTTTGATAAATGCGCTCTTGTCGCATTTTCTGTGTCAGCGAAGTTTAGGCGCATCAATTGCTGGCATTATTATGGCAGTGTGTGTGTGTGTGTGCGTGTGTGTGTGCTGTGAAAGCCGCCGACGCCAGCATGTCGTTTAACTCTTCGAAGTTGAAGTTGAAGTTGCTCTCGTCGCTGAAGATTAAATAAATTCTACGCGAAACGTGCAACAAGTTTAATCTCAAAAGCGTTGCCTGCCGCTTGTTGGCCAGCGGGGGGATCGGTAGGCGTCTAAGAAGCTGAGCCGGTTGGCGTAATCCCAGTTGCTCCATCAGTCTTGTTCGATCAATTGCACATGCGTTCGTTTCAGCAACATGCTTTCGATACAACTTTCAGACCGCTGATTTCTGACTTCTTTTTGTTTTTGTTTTTAATTCTGTTTTTTTTTGTGTTTTTTGTGGCATTTTGTTGATGCCTTCTGCGTCGTCTTTGGATTATGTTTTATTTATGCTCGTCGCAGAACTTAACTTCAATAAATGTCCGCGCAAAAATGTGAAGCATGTGTTTTTCTTTGGCAATTTTTGTCGTAAATTTTTATGTTTCATTCGCGAGTTTCGTTGGCGGCTTTTTGATTTCATTGCAAGCTTGGCTAACTTACTTTCCCCCTGCCTCTTGTTGTTGTTGTCAGTCATCATCGTCAACGTGCTCGTTGATGTTCTACATTTCGTCATATTATTCGCAGCATTATTGTCAAACGAGCTGCAATGCAACTTCATGACGTGCAACGTTGAAAAAATGAAATAAAATAAAACGAAGCGAAGCAACTTCCTTTATATGCGTTGCTGCTCGACTCCTGTCAACTGTCGGCAATGATCAGAGATGCCGCGCGCCTTACAATTGCCTCTTGTCGCGCAAGTTTCAAGCAACTTGGCCTAAAGTGATTATTTAATAAATAGCGGCATCGATTGTCTCGCTGTGTGTGTGCATGTGTGTGTGTGAAAATAACGAAATAAAAAAATACGAAATGAAAAAAAAAATAAAAAAACTTTGTAGTTATTACATTTAGTTTGTTGTTGCTGTTGTTGTTGTTGTTATTGTGTATTGCATTGCACAAAAATAATTGCATATGATTTGCTGTCATTGCCCATTGAAATGCCATGCCTTTGCTCGGCTTGGCTTGGCTTGGGTTCGCTTGCCTGCCTTGCCTGCCGACCAATGCGAAAAGTTGTGGCGTTTGTAGTGAGTTGCCAATTTATGGCGTATTTGTACTTATTGCTTACGGCAGTCATGCCATTTTGTCGAGTAATTACGCCCAGTTGCGTGCCACGCCCATATTATATCGTCAGTTTGTTACTTATGTGCTTGCATACTGATGATGATACCTGACCGACAAAATGGCTAAAACAGAAAACAGAAATGTCAAAACTTAAGTTGAGCGCAAACCAATTTGAATATGAGGCGTGCTCATTGTACACGTATTTGAACTGACGCTAGCGATGTAACGATACGCGTTAGGTATCGAAATTGGGTGTGTCCAAAGGGAAATGCCAAATTTATACATTAAATGACTCAAAAAACTCGAAAAAGTTGATGATTTCTTTGGGAAATTTTATAAAATATATTTTAAATGTATTACTAAGGAAATTCCATAATTAAGTGCGCTAAAAATGTTAGAGAATTCGGCAAAACCTTATCAAAGTGGTTTATTTAAAACCACTAATCAAATTTTAAATAATAAGCTCACAGAAGACCAAATGGAAGATCGTCTCCCAGCAATTATTATCATACTAAGGGCTGGCAGCGACCTGAGGAGGAATTCATGAATGTTTTCTTTATATATAATATATATCATTTCAAATTATACTCATTTATTTTTCTGATCTTGATTTCTTTGCAGTTAACTCTCGAAGACTTCCAACTTGCTTCGAATTTTATCACTTTCATGCCACCAGGTAAGTTATGTATCGAACACACATTGCCTTTGCCCATGCCAGTCAAAAAGCTTTGCCTTTTATCGACTCATCACACAAACAGAAGGCATCATTCCCGATGCCGCCTAACTCTGCGCCCTTTGCCTTATTGCTCTTTGTCTGTAATTGACTTTGGTTTAATTATAAAATGACGCCTCGCTTCAACTTTGCAAATGCTGTCGCACCCCTTACCCCAACCCAGAGTGCCCCCCCCTCAGCACGAGGCCAACTGGCAGCCAATCACCAAACCAATCGAACACACAAACCCGATTACAGCTCGTTTTGATTTGTGTATGTGTGTGTGAGTGTGTGTGTGTGTGTGTGTGTGTGTGTGTGTGTGTGTGTGTGTGTGTGTGCCTTTTGTTGCTGCTAATACAACAATATACAATATTATGCATTATCAATACATTTAAACCATTGTCAGACATGTTGTTTGCTGCACGATAATTTTCACCTGTACCCCAAAATGCGTCGTGAGCCGCACGTCTAACAACTTGGTCGCTCTAACGGTCTATCGGTACGTTTCTCCGTCCCTCTGTCCGGCCGTCTGTCAGTTAGTTGAGTGTTGTTGTCGTTGGATTTTAACCACAGAATTTGTCCAAAAGCAATTATGATTTTGTCATTTCGTTGCTTGCTACCCACACACACACACACACACACACACACACACAGTACGAGACCAAAGAGCTCTCAATGAGTTGGATTTTTGATATTTTTGACATTGGCAAAACGAAATGTTCACTGAATTTGTCATGCCACACGTTGCACGTTGAACGTTCAACAAAATGCCTGCAAGTAACAAATGATTAGATTTGCTAAATGCATTCGTATACGTATTGAGACCAATTGGATTTTATGTCAATTATGGCATGAGCTGAGGTGACTAAGAAGCCGAAGCGGCAGCAGAAGGGAGGGAAGTCTTTTGTTTTGTCATTCATGCGCTTTAAATAAGTTTAAATAATTTGCTAACGTAAAACGCATTGTTTGGATGAGCGCAGCAACAAGAGTCGAGACGTGGCAAGTGAAATGCCTGAGCAGATAGCCTGGGAAAGATAAGGACAAAGCAAGCAATGTAAGGAAAGGACAAGAAAAGAAAAGAAATTGGAACAAAAGGCGCTGAATGATAAATGACTTGAAGAAAGATTTACACAAGAGAGCATGGTTAGGTAAGGAATGAATGTAAAGGAAATTAAAAGTCGAAAGGATAAGCAAAGACAGCGGAAGCAAAGGAAACCCAACAAAAAAAAATAAAATAATACAAAAAAATAAAAAGGACCTAAAAAGAAAACTCATATAAAAAGGTAATTAAAGCATTACGAATGTAAATGAAATCAAAATGGTAAAAGAAAAAGGCAACAACATGCAGAGGAAGATGCGCTGTCGGCATAAAGTCGAATGTAAGTCAATGCAAGCAAGACCGGCACAATTTTTTTAATTATAAATTATTCAAATTCTGATGTCATAAATCATGAGCGAGTAAGGCGCACGCGACAATGAAGTCGAAGGCATGGCACAAGGAGCCGAAAAGTGGCCATGTGAGCAGAGCAGCAAAGAAGGAAAAAATATATATTTTGAAAAAAAAAATGTAACATTAAATAAACAAAAAACAAAAAAAAAAGGTGTGAGTAAAGGAAACGGCAATAGAAATAGTCAGAGCGAGTACGCTTATCGAAGGCAAAGAGTATCACACGCTGCGACTTTGTCGTCCTGCCACATTTGCAGCGCATAATCCTGATTTATTGCCGTTTTGTAGTGATTGCACAAGATTACGCGACAACAAATAGATCCTTCATTCATTCATTCACTCACTCATGCCGCGCAGGCAGGCAGGACCTTAAACAGTTGATTGTCGCACCCAGAAAACGCATGCGGCCTAAGCACAGCCAAACAGGATGAAATGAAACGAAGTGTCGAGGCAAAAAAATAAAAACAGCACAGCAGAATGAAAGTCAAAATAAAACCAAAGCCAAATTGTAATCAAACAATGGCGTCGTCGTCGTCGTCGTACTCATGCTCAACGTGCTGGCAATGCGGGCAGGCGGCAAAGTTCGCTTAATTTCGACAGCGGCAAAAGTGATGGCAGCGCCGAAGAAGCGACCGAAACGACAATGAAATGAAATGAAATAAACAGCAAAAAAATAAACATGGCAAATCAGATTTGAATTTAAAGATTGCCACAGCAACTTGCATGCCTCCAACGACGGGTATCCCGGCTGTGCGCAACTCCTGGTTACCTTTTTGTGTGACACTGCTATACATGAACAACAATGGCAGCAACAACAACAACAATAAAGCAGATAATGACACAATGCCGACATAAAACCGAAAAAGTTTTTTCCTCTTTTCCTATCGGGGGGCACTTTCGGTGGTTGGGCGCAGATAAGAACGCCAAAATCATTAATTATCCTTGTTTCTTGTTGTTTCTGCTAAATGCTTTTCAGGTTGCCTTTCGCCTGCCTTGGTTTTTGTGCTTCCTTAAACTTTTTCTTGTCTATTTTCTATGTCGATTTCTGTTGCCTCAAATGAAACGAAATGGAAAAAAGTAACACAAATACAAACATGAATAATCATCAACAACAAGAAAAAACGCATATTGATTCGTTTTTGTCTCAAAAATTTAATGAAATTTTCGTTTTGTATTTGTGAGTGTCCTTTTTGTGTGTGTGTGTGTTTTTTTTGTGTTGCACAAGTTTGCGTTGCTTTCGTTTTTGCTTGATTGCATTCATTCATTCATTATCAGTGGTGTGCCGATCATCACTCAGTATCGATACTTTGCTGTTGCTGCGGCAGAATAATCTTCAATATTGAATATCACACAGAAAGCAGTCTTATATATGCAGAATAATAACACTAAGGCCAAGTTGGAGTGTTCTATATGGCCATTGAGTATTAAGCTTATTGCTAAGAACACTCCATATTAAGTCATCTTGAAAAGTGCATATTTTTCATCGGTGACATCTCTCAAAGCTTGTATAAAAGACTTTCTTATAAAATATTTTAAAGGCTTCAAGTTGATAGTTGAGTGCTCAATTTAAGTTGAAATACTCAACGACTTCCTCGAATTCAATGTGTTCTACCAAAGTATCGAGTTCAAGTATCGTTCAAAGACTTCTACTGTAGTCGCTTCTTATCGCACACCCCAAATTTTTCTATTTCGTTGAAGCGTTTTTTTTTAATTTTTTTTTTTTTGTTCAATTTAACTTTTTTGACCCAAAAAAGCTTTGCATGCCCAACAGTTCTCTCTCGCCCCCCACACCACCGCGCACACACCCCGCATACGTGCTGCAGATTCTTGCTTGAACTAATAGAAAAAGTAAAGTATTTTTCGGCATTAATGATTGAAAGCATTTTAATTATTTTTTTTTTTGCTTTTTGTGCAACGAAGTTTTCTTATCATTTTCAGTTGAATTTTTTCTTGAGTTGGTGTAATTTTTGGTCGAGTGATTTGGGTTGACGCGGTTGACGCACCAAAGAAAAGCAAAGAAAAGGACATTTAAATGCTCAACAAGATTAATGATTTCACTCACTTTGCGTTGTTAATTAAGCAATTGCACAATAGTTGTTCGAGCTGAAGTTGAAATCAACTATTTTTTGCTCGCTCGCTATCTCGCTGCTTAAATCTTCAATTTGCGCTGTTGGTTAGCTGGCGAACGTGTCGTGCTTGCTACGAAATTTATAAGCGATAAAAATTGAAATTCATATACATTCGCAAAAATATTTCTTGCGGCGTAGCACAAAATTTGCGATGAGTACATTTCATGCATACAAAACAAGAAGGACTCAGCAAACGAAAGGAAACGAAACGAAGCGTAGCGAAACGAACTTAACTGAAAGGTTGATGTGAAAGGAGCGCTGCTTGAGCTCCACGCAACAACACAACTTGTATTCAGGTGCAAAAAGGCAGCAAAGGCAGCGCAGTCGTGCCACAGGAAGATGTCGGAGCATCCTTTGGCGCACTTAGCCATTTTGTCTTACCTCAACACATCCGTGGTGTACATGCTTCGGCTGCTGTGCTGCTAGCAACGTCTAGCAATGTCTTGGCATCTCTTTATGGCGCTGTCGCTGTCGTTGTCGTTGTTGTTGTAGTTTATCTATTTTCATTTTTAAGAAATCCACAAGATTAAAGCGTAGCGAAAGCCAAGGAGCTCAGCTGAAATACGCCGTTTTCGCAAAATTGAAATCCAACGTAGCGATTCGTTGGCTCTCATCTCCGATGGCAGACCAAGAAGGGCGCATTTGAGCCTTTGGCTTGACAGCAATATTAGCATTTGCGGCGGCGGCTGCCTGAAGAAGGATTTACAAATGGCAAATGGTGAGTGGCAAATAGGCACGTTGCACGTTGCACGAATTTATGCCACAAGTTGGCTGCGCCGAAACATGGCAATGAACATGGCCAATGCGAATGGCATTTTTATGTGAGATGTGCGCATGTTCTGTTAATCTTTAATCATTTGCATTTGCGTTAAATGAACTGGTGGCGCGGTCGGCCGGCATGGCACGGCAGATGCCACAGCGATTTCGCATGCTTTGATGTTGTCACTTCAACGCGGATGTCATAATTACGCAGCGAATTATTAATTTCGACTTTCAAAACAAAATACGCATAATTGGCAACCAGCTGCCAGCGTCAAAGCCAAGCCAAACCGAACCGAACCGGCGGCAAAACGGCGATCAAATGGTGGAATTAGTCGAAGCAGCGAAAATATGCAATTGGCAACGTTTGCTCATGTTGTTGTTGTTGTCGTTGTTGTTGTTGGCGACGGCAACGGCCAAGACAAATGTCGACGCGGAGATTTATGCGGCAAACGAAATCGTCTAAGTGCAATAAGTTTTCCACCGAATTACGCGGAAACGGCAACGGCAACGACGGCAACATTTGCCACACACACTAATTGCGAACGCGATAAATCTTGTCAATTAAATTATAATGTTTGCATTCGAAAGTAAATTCGAGATGAGCTGTGTTGAGTTGAGAGACGAGTCAAGCCGCGAGACGCGAGACGGCGGCAGTGATGTGTAGCGAAGTGAAGAAGATGATGCTATATGTTGTAAGCTTACTTGCCACATGGACAAAACGATCTTTGCGCTCGTTTGCGCGATTATCGAGTGTTTATCACCTCGCGAGTTGCAACTACTGCATGCTGCCTGCCTGCTTGCCTGCCTGCCACGCTGTGTATAATTAAAATGTCCACAAGTGCCACTTCGCATTTTCATGATGCACAAACTGCAGCAGCAGTGGCAGTGGCAAAAGGCGGCAACTGTAATCGAGGCACGCTGACAGTCGAACAGGAATTTTGAGTCGCATTAGTTGCGCTGCATTTGCTGCTCAACGGTGACTCTCGGTCGACTATCGACTTTTGCTTGCCGTTTGCCATTTGCTGCCGCCACATTTATGGACTTACAAAAGCAGTGAAAGGGTTTTATGCCACTGTAACTTTGTTGTTGTTGTTGGTCCTGCTTGCAGTCTGCTGCATGAAAATATCAGGTTGACTGTGTGAAAACTGTTTACGTAACGTACTTTGTTGTTGTTGTTGTTGTTAATCAAGTCGTGCAAAATCGAACAAGTTGACATTCGACATTTATAAATTTTCCACGCTGTCAACTTTTGATATTCATAAATTGTCAAAAATGCGTAATTAATTAAGCACAAAGCAACGCTCTTTGTTATACTTAAAATAAAAAACAATAAAAAGTGAAAAAAATGGCAACCTGAAAGTATGCAATGCTATTTTCGAACATTTAAGTCGGCAATAATCAGACACTCATTGGCACGCCATGAGTCGACACTTAAAAAACACTGAGCCGAGACAATTTAAATGTAATAAAATATAGAAAAAATAATTACTGCCGGCAGAGATAATTGCGTTTAGTATCAATTTCGAATTTCGTATAAAAATAATTTAGTCTCGCTCAGTTCTCTTGAACAATTTGCTGCACGCCAACTTGACTCGCACCGCTGACCGGTGCCGTCGCCGTCGCCTTTGTTTTTATCGCTCGGTATGGCATTCCTTTGAAGGCGCCAGTAGCTGCAGAGCAACAAGGGCGACAGTGCATTGTGTGTGAATTGAGGTTGTGTGCATGCGGCAATTTTCGAAACTGATTTACATTGAAACGAGTTAAATTGTCAGAAAAATCACCTGTCAACATGTCAAAAAATCGTTGGCAAATGCAAATGTAAAATGCGTTACATGACAACACACACACACGCAAGTATGGTTGAGTGCATTAGTCTGTGTGTGTGTGTGTGCGTGTGTGGTTTTATATAGTAAAACTATAATTTTGGTTTTAACTCAAATTATCTGCAGTTACCAGAATTACAAAATACTGAACAGAGCGCACAGAAAAGAACAGCAGGCAAATCAACATCAACATGAACATGCACATGAACATCAACAGCCATTCAAAGCCGCAAAACTGGCAAAACGGTAAATGGTAAACGGTAAACGAGTCAAAATGGGTCATTCCAAATGTTATTGCAATTGACTTGAGTGGTTGTCAGTCAAAAAATTGTAGGCTGTGAAATCAACAAATTGTTAGGAAGAATTAAATTGCTTAGCATTTTCACAAACAGCAAATTAGCACGATTATTAAAGTATTACATATATGACATACAATGCCCTGACTAGTCTAACTAAGAATATCTTATATTGTTATTGTTTTTTTTTTATAATTCAATGACACACTAAACAAAATCACAAGCGTAGGCATTTTAAGAAGATCTAAGGAAAAAGTCATGACTTAGGGGGGGTTTTCTCAACAGATTGCTTTTAGGAGATCTCTTAATTGTTTAATTAATTATAATTGTTCGTCTGCGTAATTATCTCAATGGCAAACAAACTGTTCCAATGCTTGCATAAAAATTAAAAAATAATTATCATATAAATGCTATTTTTACAATTAAATTATTATTAAAAATTAACTGTCATAATTACAAGATACTTTGAATATTATTATTATTATATTTGGCGTGCTTGCATAACAATGAGAATTCAAATTTGTCTACACATTAAATGCTGACAACATTAAAAAATCAGTCAGAATGTAAACACAACAAATAATTATAATAATTAGCCAAGTTAACAAAAGCCAACTGTCAAAAAGAAAAACGCCGTCTTCGCATTGCGGTAACGCTGACGTTGGTGATTGTGCGGATAGCGATTGTGACCGCAAAAGTCACGTCAGCATGAGCACGTCCTCAGACAGATCGACTTGGGTCGCTCGTTTCTATTGTATAGCCGAAAACGAGCTGTCAACAAGGTTTAAATTTGGACTCGAACCGATCACGGCAATTCTTTTGCTCTGCGTTGCCTTGCGTTGCGTTGCGCTTCGTGTTGCATGCAATGCGACTGGTTGGTGGACATCAGCACTTGACCCAAGTTCAACGCTTCGCCTTTGCTATTATCACTTGTGTACTTACCCTAAACCGCAAGTCAGTCACTCAGTCAGTGTGCGTGGAACTTGGACTTGGATTTGGGTTTCGGTTTGGGTTAATGGCTTGGGTTTGGGTTTGTGTCTGAGTTTGAGTTCGGTGATGCCTTCTACATTAACAAGCTGTCACCATTTCGTCTTCGTCTTCTGCTGCTGCTTCTTTGACTTTGTTATATGTCACGCAAATGCAACGCAAGTCAATTGTAATGCATAACCTTTTGTATTGTAAAGTTGTGCTAAGACCTTTGTTGCATGTCCTTTGTGTCTCTATGTGTGTCTGTGTGTGTGTGTGTGTTTGTGCGTGTCTGTGCATTTGCATTCGAATTTGAGTTCGAGTTCGAGCTGCGTGGTTTTGGCCTGGCTTGTGGCTCTTTAACGGCCACACCTGTTCAATTAGTCAATGTAACCGCAAATTCTGGTTAAATTATCGCATTAAAATGTTCGTGCCTAACCTCACAAATGGCGTTGTGCTCTGCTGTGCTGTGCGGCGTTGCTCCTGCTGGTGTTGTTGCTGCTGCGACTGCTTGACTGCTTGCCATGGTGATGATGCCTGCTGTTTCTGCACTCTCTGTGCTGATGTTCATGTTCATGTAGCATTATTGCAATTGTTGTTGTTATTGTTGTAGCTGTTGTTGTTGCCTCTTTTCTGTTACCGTTTGACTGCATTTGCGGTACTTTGAACTTTGGTTTAACCGCATCACAACGTCCTTGTTTTGCAAACCGTTTCATTACACAACTTTTTTGTTGTTGTTGTCGTTGTTGCTGTTGTCTTCACTCTTGTGTTGTTGTATTATGTTTTGAGTTGATAATGAGTAATTATCAATGCACTGACACTTACTTAGGCATGCGTGTAGTCGCCGCGCCTGCTGCACGCATCCTGCGCTGCTGCGTCGCCTTCGTTGAGTTTATTAAGCAAGCCAGAAACGAAAGCAAAAGCAAAAACAAAAGCAACAAAAAGCAAAAAATCTATCTCAAAGGCTTTGACAAATTATCAACTGTCACTGCTTAATTTTGTTTGTATTTTTTTCTTGCTTATTTTGTTTTTGGCTTGGTTGCTTAAAAGCCTTCAACGCCGCCGCCGCACACAAGTCTTGCAGGCTCATAACTGCTGCCTGCCTTTGGGTCGCTTGACCGCTCCGGCGCAACTTGCATCGATTCGGCTGAGCTCATGTTGCCTGCCGCGACTATCTTGTTTGGCTCGTTTGATATCTTTTTCATTAATTGAGAATTGCTGTTCGCGTCTTTCCGGTCGCTGTTTGCTTCGCTCGCCGCTGCCTTAAACCCATGAGTTGCTTCATACGTTCGCAGGTTCGCTCGTTCGCGTTTTTCCATTTACATAATTTATGATAAGCAAGCAGCGAGTTGGGCAAACAATAATTTTTGGGGTTGTACATTAATGCAATCAATGGCATTGCACTTGGCCATGGCAATGGCGTCGCTCGCTCGGCTCGGCTCAGGTGCATGCCGCATTATCGCAAGCTGGCAACATGACTTGAGGTAAGTTGGCGGCGATGTCTCATCAAATGCTGACAAAGGCAAAAAGTTGACTTAATTAAGTTGTAGGCTGGCGCGCATAAAGTTGATTTTATGTTTTGTTTGTTTGTCTTATTGACTAAAGTATAAAGTAGGCTTTTTTTTTGGCTGCGACTGTACTATGAAGACTACAAAATGAAGTATGTATGCTTGTATGTTAAGCAGTTCGGTCAATAGTAAATAAGTTGAAGTTTGCTTTGGTGTGAAGTCGTTGGACTGAACAGAGTTAAGAGTTGTTGTTGTTGCTGCTGTTGTTGTTGTTGTTGCGCTTGCTGTTGATGAACTCAGTGTGGCTGTAAATTACTTGCGCACAGCATGACACGCTCATACCTGCGACACTTGCAACACGACCGACGATGGCGACCGACGAATGAACGAGCAAAAATTTCCAAACACCAGCAACAAGAAGAAGGAGTACAACACCAGCAACAACAACAACAACAATACGAACAACAGCAACGCACATTCGAAGTGCGATTGAGTGCTTTTTAGTCATTTGTGTCACGACATGCTAATTTCGCATGAAATCATGGACAAACGGCGAGTGTACAACGACCAACGAGCAATAAGGACAGCAACAACAACAACAACACCAACAACAACAACGACAGCAACGACAACAACTATGAGAACAAAGCTTAATACCGACTAAGAGGCCAAGCGACCTGAATATCCATATGTGTGTGTGTGTGTGTGTGTGTGTGTAAGCCACAAAAGCACGCATAGAGCGCAACCAGGGATTTTCGGCATCTGACGGTGATGCTGAGCTGAGGCCGAATCAGTGTCTCAACCTCCACAGACTTGACAAACATGCTGAGCCGCGTCGAGTGCAGTCAGAGCGGCTAAAGTGGTAACGTCAAGTCATTGAGGTCGCTGTCTGTATGTGTGCCTGTGTGTGTGTGTGGGGCATGGGGTAAGGGGTGCAGAGTGTTGGAGCAACGTCAGTGCTCGTTTGCAACTTGAGTGCTTGGGCCTTGTCTATACTTGGACTGCACTGCTTGGTCTGCTCTGCTCTGCTCTGCACTGAGTAGATCGGGTTGGGTCGAGTCGAGTCTGGTCTGATCTGAGGCCTAAAGTGGAGTTCGGCGCACTCAAGTGTACTTGCGGTTTTCAAGCAAATGAACGAATGAGCGTGTGCAAATGTGTGTGTGCGCTGCTTTGCTGCTGCCGCCTTCTGCCAATGACATTTGACCAGGTAAAGTGCAAAATTTACCGAATATTGCCGCCCACACGTTCGCAAGCCTTTCCTTAACAAACACACACACAAGGTGCATGCTGCGCGCTTTGACTGCATGTGCATGTGTGTGTGTGATTATGAATCTGCAAGTGGCTTGGCTCGCATTTTGGGTCTCATGTGACGCACTTTGACGTGACTCTTTTGACTTTGGTTTGCTTATTAGAATGTGTTGGACACACACACCAACACAAACACACCAATACAAAGAACAATCGATTTATGTAGTTTGCGCCGAGTCGTCTCCAGTGACGTCAGTTGCCTATGGTTAATGGGCTTTTCAAAAATTCAAAGTGGTCTGAAAATTAGGCAAGCATTTCAGCATTGAAAGTTGACTTGACTTGAGCAAAGGCAATCACGAGCTGTCTTTACTGACTTGGTCAGGCCATAGACCACTTCGGACTTGTATTATGGGATGACGTTGTTGTTGTTTTTGTTGTTGTTGCATTTGACAAATGATGTAGTGAAATGCATTTGGCTTCCTCAATGTTGTAGTTTTAGATCTCTTCGAACTATTTTATGGCACGTTGCTCTAAAATAAGAACTTTGCTAACTGCCAACGACATCAGCGATTGGCAAACGGCAAACGGCATCGGCAGCATCAGCAGCATCGGTAGCGGCATCAACGTTTGCTGCCTTTGATGTTCGCAACGTGCCTATCAAGATCTAAACGCAGTCATTAAGAACAAACAAAACGACGACTTTATGGCGTATTGGCGAGTACGAAGAACGAGTACGAGTACGAAATGCTGCGATCCGTTGAAAAGTGAATCAAGTACGCGAACAAACTCGGTTGGTTGGTTAGCCATGTTGGCAACTGTTGGCACCAAAGTAACATCACCAGCAGCAGCGGCGAAAAGTAGCAGCCGCAAACGTCGTAAGCCTGTTGCCTGCGATCTTTATCGATCTGCAGACAACTAATGATCTAATAAAACCGCATACAATCCGCAAAAACAAAAAACAACAAAAACAAAAAACAAGTAAAGAAATGAGAATTAAATAAATAAAAAAGAAATGTTGCAGAAGTTCAAACTGAACTCATTCGATCGCTTGAGACAAAAACAGATCCTGGCACTGGCCAGCGTAACAAGAAGAAGCAGACGGCGGCACTGGCGAAGCAGAAGAAGCAGCAGAAGTAAGACAAAGTAGTTGGGGGGAAAAAAAAAGAAACTTTGTTGTCGAAGGTTTGTGAAAATTTATGTTGAGTTCGCCTTGAACTGCAAATGCGCTACGCGGATTTTTGGTTCGGGCACTTCTTATAACAGTGCGGCTAGCATAATGACATAAGTTCCGGAATTATAAAACTAACAGATGATCGAGTAAATTTCTCGTAATATAAACTATAAGTTTGAGGATGCCAAGTAACTTCAACGCTTCTTTAAGCATGCATGATGAAAGGCGTATAACTTCTCATATCAACGCTGCTTTGCTCAGTTACTTTTTGTGCGCCTCCATTTAACTCAAGCTAGACTCAATGCTACAAAGTAGCAGCAGCAGCTTAAGAAAGGCTTCGACGGAGCGCGTTGGCATAAAAATCTGAAACGTTTATCTATGATCTTATATCATGTACTTTCGACATTACAATTGCGGTAAATGCTTCTAGTTTTTAGTTTCAGCGCGTAGCAGCAACACAGCAACAACAACAGCAACAACAACAAGCAGCAACAGTTGCCATCGCAGTTGAATTCAAAGTCGTATGTTTTTGGGGCGAGAGAGCGGCAATGTGGCGGATGAAGAAGAAGAAGATCGTCGCACGTCTTGCTTTTAATGTTTTATCAATGGGCAGCGATCATCAGCATCAACTGCATCAGCAACAACAACAGCAACGGCAAGTCGTCAGTGCAACAACAGCGGGAGTTGCTGCAATTGATGTTGTTGTTGTTGCAGTTGTTGTTGCTGGTCATGTCGTCTTTTGGTCTGGCCAAGTCTAAGCGGCAACTTTTGCTCCTGTTGCTGTTGTTTGTGCCACTGCCACTGCGACTGCCACTGCGGCATGCAAAATAGGCATCGCCTTTGCGGTACGCTTTTGTGCTTCCTGATCTGCATACCGACGATGATGATGATGTTCATGCTCATGATGATGATGAGTGCAACTGCAACTGTTGCTGCTGCTGCTACTGATCGTTGCCGGCGATTGTTTGTGTACCATTTTTGTTGTTGTTGTTGTTGTTGCTGTACTTGTTCATTTTATATACTTATAATGTTTGGCTTTCCATACGTTTCGAGTTTCAATTTTGCGAACGCATTTGTGTATTCAAATCTTTGTTGTTGTTGCTGTTGTTGTTGTTCGTACTGATCATTTGATAGAGTTCGACAACGGCTCATGTTGCAATGGCTAACAAGTGGCAAGTTGCAAGTTGCAATCAAACAAGTCAAATTCTTTCTGTGCATTTTTAGCGCTTTTTTTTTATCGACAATGAGATCAGAAACGCCAACAACAACAACAACAAGTGTGTCTTAAAATTTGAGTAATTTTGTTGTATTGCATTTTAGCATTGCAATTGTCACCTACACGGTTGCATTGCTGTCTGTGTTGTTGTCGATTATTAGTCGAGTTCAGCTGGCTTGCCACTTGAGCCACTTGCCTGCTGCCTGCTGCCTGCTGCACAGAGACGCTGTTGGTTGCATGCAATTTGGTATCTTTTGCCCGCTGTCGCTGTTGCCACATGATAAATGTTCACTTAATCAGCATTTAGCGTAATTTTAGCCTTGCCAACTTGGCTGCTGGTTTGCTGCTTCTTCCTCTTCTGCTACCATCTTTGCTCAATTGCACACGCAGCGACTCAATGCAATGCAACGCGTTAGTGGCCAATTATTTATGACATGAAATTACAAATTCATTTTGTTTAATTTTTCACAAAAAGATATACTATAAGTATTAAGTATGTCTGTCTGTGTGTGCGTGTGTGTGTGTGTGTGTGCATGCGATGACTTTAGCCAGTAGCACGATTTGCTGTCCACCTGTTGAAAAGTCTTCTGCTTCTGCTTTGGCCGTCGCCTTCATACGCCATACATTTCTATCTTTATGACCGCCTATTTTACAAGCAATATCAGCAATATACCTCTTCAAGCGGCGACCGCAACGCACGTAATTAACTTGACTTGGAATCGTAAGTTAGTCACCATTAAACAATTTAAAATTCTTAACAGTTTAACCCGCCAACAATTCTTACCGCACGTCGCAATGTTGGCTTTGGGAGACTGGTCACTCCTGCAGCTAAATTGCAATTAGGTTGCTTCTGTTGTTGGCTGCTTGGTTGCTGTTGTTGTTGTTGGCTGTGAATGCGTCTGAATCGAGTTGCGACGATTGCATTCTTGGTATTCGTTTGTATTTATTGCCCAAAGGCTATTTTCGCCTCTTGCCACGCCACGCCACGTTGCGCCAACAAGCCGACAACTTTTGTAAGATAATTTTATAATAACTGACTTTGTCCTTACCTTTACCTTGCCTTGTTCTTCTTCTTCGCTCGACGAGGGCGCAACCGATTAAATACGAGCGTTAATAATGCGAACTAGACTCAGCAGCAGCAGCGAAATGTGCTTGAGTCTCAATGCGAATCCGGTGTACATGAACAAAAAAAGGGTTAACCGCGCATGCAAACGAGTTCCAAACGAAAGAGCAAAAAAAAAATGAAAACTTAAAGAAAAAACATTAAAAAATAAATAAATAATACAAATAAGAAGAAGAAAAAGAAATGTTGCTCTACCAATAAGCATTTAAAATTGTTGCCGTCAATGTTTCGGTTATGTCTGCATTAGAGCAACGCCCAGCGAGCGCGTTAAGGTCCGGTTGTAGTGCAACTGGCATAATGCATAAGAAGAAGAAGCGTGCAAAATGTTAATTAAATGACTCTAACTGAAAATTATTGTTAATAATTAAGACAGCGATTATTTTTTAACTATTTAATGAGCATTTAATGTCGCATAATTTATTTTATGCCCAATCGATTTCATATCCGTCGCAAAATTTATGTTTAACTTATAAACATATGTTTTATTCGACGTTGCCAGTGCTGCCAAGTGTTTTGTGAGACTGCATATGTTAGGCTTGTTTTGTTAGTCTCTGTCAGTGTTGCAAATGTGCGACAAAAATGTAAAATGCAACAATCACTCAACGCCAACGAGTCTTCTTGTGCATAAAACATAACTCAACACGTTTTATAGAATTATCTTGAAGTTTGCCTTAAGGCACATACATATTTACATACATTTATGACAACATGTAGTTTACCTATGCTTGGCTTTTTCATTTACTCTAAATGCATAAAATCACTTTTTGTTATGTTGAAATGATGTTGATGATGTGCATGATGATGATCATGATGATGATGATGACGATGATGACGACGACGACAACATGAAAGCCAAAAGTGACAGCAGCAGAAGCAGCAGACTGACTTCATATGTTGACTGACTGAGACTATGCAAATTTAAAGCACCTACGCAACAACAACAGAAACAACAACAACAATGAATGCAAAACCAACAAGCTGAAAAAATTTATATATGTTTGTAAATAAAAGTATAAATAAAAATAAAACAAGCAACAATTTTGTAAAATTTAATTCATGTAAAACAGAAATATTGCCTTCTTTTATTACATTTTATAATTTTTTTTTGTTAGTTGTTTGTTGTTGGTTTTTGTTGTTTTTATTTGATTGTGCAGTAAGTAAAGTTAATATTGTGCAGGAGTCACTTGTGAATCGGTGACTTGAGAGGGGCTTTGCCTAATGTCTGTGTGTGTGTGTGTGTGTGTCGGCGGTGGGGCTTGTGTGTGTGTTTGGAGTCAAGCATAATGCGGGAGCAATAAATTACATTTGTAGGCGTTGGCAGGTGTCGCCAGTGCTGTCTAAAATCGCGATAAATCTTCATGTGAAATAAATTTCATAGAAATTGCTTCACTGAATTCATCTGACGACCGACGGAACGACCGACGGATGTGGCAACATGCTGGTTGGGCTTATGAGGGTGGCAGCACTGAGCTAAGTGAAATGAGCAAACATCCCCAACAACAACAACACGTAGTGAAATGTAGGTGGCACTCAAGTGTTTGTCCTTTGGGATTTTGTATTGTTTTGCCGCTGCTACTGCTGCTAAACTGTTTAACACAGCGACGGAGTAAATGAAAGCGTAAATGAACTCGCTGTTGCTGCCACCAAAGCCGCCATTACTGCTGCTGTTGTTGTTGTTGTTCTTACTGCCGTCGGGTTTGGCTTTTTGGGTGTTTGCCTTAAATAACATTTCTTTACTAAACGCCATTTGAGTTGTCTACTCTCTACTTGACGATGACATAAATGTATGTCTCTCACACACACACACACACACACACGTGCATGCATATTTGTATATTTGCGCACTTCCGGCGGCAGTTCACTTGCATGAAATTCTCTATGCACTTTGCCGCCATGTTGCATTTGTTATTTATGAACTGTGAGCCTTTTTGAAATTTTGTATCTCATTTCACTGTTTAATATTTCACTGTTTCACTTTGCCGACGGCTACCAAGTGCTTTTGCTTGCCACTTTCGATTGCCAAGGCATGTAAAACAACAACAACAACAAGCACGTCTCGTCTCCTTCTTTTTTTATTTATTTATACAAATATGTGTTTTTTTTTTGTTTTAATGGCGCTCATAAATCAAAGTTGTAACTCAGAGTTCGGAAACCAGAAGTGATCCAGTTGCGATCCAAACATCTGTACGCATATTTAATAAATGTCTAAGCGCATTCGGCGTCATGTCTAGTTGAGCGGCGAGCGCATGCCCACACATAACAAACGGACAAAGGGACAGACGGGACATAGAGTCAGTGAGACAGATGGAGGGACGAGCTATAAGACGGACAGTCAGCAATATAAGCACAAACTTCTGTCTATGTTGCTGTTGCTGTTGCTGTCATTGTTGTTGCTATTGTTGTTGTTGTTGTTGCTGTTGTTGGCGATCTGAGTCGCTTTATTCGATTGTTTTGTTGCGATTGTAAAAGTTTTGCGATCCTTCGTCATTGCTCACTTTGAGCACCAAAAATTGCAACTAACATGTGTGTAGAATTGTTGTTGTTGCTGTTGTTGTTGTTGTTGTTGCTGCTGCTGTTGCGACGGCGGCAGTTGTAGTACATTTTTTATGATCGATCAGTCCATTAAATAATGAAGCAGGAAAACAAGCCAAGTCGCTTGTGCAGGCACAACTTTTATCGCTCCCTTGGCAGTCATCGCAAAGTTGTACCAACTTGTACACGTATGCGTTTTGATTTAACTTAGCCTTACTACACTACACTACACATCACTTAACTTGGCTTTGCTTTTCTATGTGCGTATGTCGCTTGTATAAGTTTGCCTGCAATGCCCAACTTGGCCTGGGTTGGTCTCCTCAGTACGCATTCCGCGGTGATTTGTAATGACATTTATTTGGCGCGCACGGAAATTAGAGGCGCGTCTTCGTCATTGCACATTGCACAAGCTACCAAGTGTGTCTGTCTGTCCTGTCTATGCGACTTGTGGCCAACAATTGATCTGATTTGATGTTAACTACGCCTGCCTAGGCATACCAACTCAACTCAGTCAGTCAGTCCAAGTCATTCCAAGCCCACACAGTTCTTCGTCTTGTTCTACACTGGCGTAAGGATTAACAACATTTGCCTTGCGTTTGCGACTTTATGGGCTAAGGTTGGCATTGGGTGTGGCGCACTTCTTTGAAAATTAAAATCAAAAGTCATTTTAAGACTCATTGATAAGTCAGACGTCGTCTTACTAATGAAATAAATGAAATATTTCTGCTCAAAGTTGCAAATCACATTTTCAATCTTATAAGAAGCATAATAATAATAATACTGAAGTGCTCGCTAAAGAATGTTCTGTGCCCAACAACAATGGCCCATAAGCGGCGGCAGAAGCAGCAAGCTTGAGCTGAGCAGCGAGTTAAGAGCTAAGTTTATTAGAGCGCACAAACAATTGGCAAATGTTTCCGGTCCGCATGTTTTTTCTCTAAGCGTGCCGCCGCACTTGTCGCATGCGATTTAATATGTTCTCGTTGTATCTTGCAACAAAAGAATGAACGACTCAATAAGATGAAATATATGCGCGCTATAAAAAAAAAATCGATATTACGCTGGAAATGCATCAATTTCGCATGAAGTCAATCGAGCCGCCGCCGCTGCCGCCAACGCCGTCGCCAAAGTCGACTTTTAGGTCATTGGCAAACATCATCATCATCATCAGCAGTGGTCAGCATAGTCATCGTCTGTTGGCGGCGGCGGCGCTCATTAATGTTGCCATTTGTTGCAATAAATTGTTATTGTTTTGCGCGAGTATCAAAAGAGTCAAGTAACAAGACTCTTGGCCAAGATCACTTAACTGCCGCGGTTCGGTTTTCACATTGCACATGGCACATTGAGCAGAAGTCAAAGTCGTCGACGATGTCTTCGATCGGGCAATTAAATTTAACAATTAGAATTTATCAATGGCAAACGAACGAAAGAACGAACGAATGAACGATCGAACGAAACGACTTCGACTTCGACTTACTTAAATAATTCTTCAATTATGGCAGCATTTTGTTTAAAGGAAGTCATAACTCGTGAACTTATTATTATTTTTCGTCTGCAATTGTCTTGCTTGATGATGAGCAGTTGAGCAGATGAGGAGATGAGTACGGCGCTGTAGTGAAGTTCTAATTGGAATTGGTCCGTTGGCTTTTAAATTGTTTGATGCGCTACATGAGCAATTCGACAAATTAGGATTTAGACACACACACACACACACAGACATATACACCGACACATGAGCAGGCCAAAAGCGAAATTCCAGTCAACAATCTAAATAACAACAACAACAACAGCACTTGCGGTAGCATTGGCAGGCAACAACAGGCATTTTGTGGCTGTTGCAAAGCGCTCAAGCAACATGGCAATTTCAGAAATTACATCGTGATCTTAAACTGCAAATTTTCGTAGAGTCGAAGTCGAAGTTGGAGTCGACTCGAGTCGAGTGCACAAAAGTTCAGAGCAATTTTGTTGCCGTTGGTTACTCATGTTGTTGCAACTATAACACCATGAGCCAACAACAACAACAAGAACAACTTGCATGAAAAAAAAAAAATAAATGAAATAAAATAAAATAAAAACAACAAGTTAAAGAAACGTTGCAACAAATCGACAACAAGCGCCTGTAGTGTCTGCAACAACAACAACAACAAACACTAAACGAACACAGAGTCAAATATTTTTTACTTGTTTCTGATCTGTGAAAGATCTGCGCATGCGCTCTGGATTCAAATTGCTTCGTGTGCAAGAAAATTAGTCTCGCTGCAGTTCAGTTCACTTCAGCTGAGCTGAGCTCGAAGACGCCAAGCCGTTGATGGCCAAGCCAAGCCAAGACGTATATGCAAGTAGAGTAGCAAACAAAAAAGAGCAAAAAAAGAAGGTAATAATAAGACTTGGTAGGCCAAAGCAAGCAAGCAAGAAGGCGCTTGTATGATTGGGACGGACGATGGCGGCGGGGCGTTGCAGGAGGCATGAAAACTAATCAAGGGCTAAGCCAAATCCAATCGGAAGATGAGACGCGACGTCGCTGCTGCTGCTGCTGCTAAAAGGAGCGTTAAAGAGCGGCACTGTGCGCAACAAAAGGGTAACCAAAAGGGGGGTGCGCCCCACACACAACTCGAGACGACGCAATGCAACTTCTTTTTTTTGTTTTTGGTGCCCCCAAGAGATAAGCGCTGAAGCGTGTGTATGGGCCGCGTGTGGCAAGCGGCAAGAGGCAGAGTAGTGGCAAGCAAAAGTAACAGCGATATGAGGCAATGAGTAGCCGCGATCCGCGGACATTGTAGTCGAGTCAAGTCAAGTCAAGTCAACAAACGAGAATTGTCTCAGGTCTCTGAGTGCCTCGCCTCGGCCAACGAGCCAGCGAGCCTGTGCCGCCGCGGCTTGTATGCGCGCCCCGCAGCAATGAAATGAGTTCGCTTTGCATCAATGAGGGAGCAGACATGGCTGAGTTCCTGGTGCGCCATGTTCTTGTTGTTGTTAGTGTTGTTGTTGTTGTCTGCTCGGCTTTTTGGTATTTTGTTGCTTTTTTTTTTTGAATTTTTTTCCATTTTCGTTGGCTTGGCCAACTGTTGATGTTTTAGGCGGTCGCACGTCGTCATCATACTCATCTGCAACAATTTCTGTTTTTATTTTTTGTTGCACATTTTATTTCGTTTTTATTTGTGTTGTTGTTGTATTTCTACTGTGCCGAATTAAAAGAGAACTGCTGCAAGAAGAGGACTACTTGCGATTCGTGAAGTAATTACTATAATTACCTTCAAGGTAGATTTTCCAAAATGATGATAGCGTTTTGCACTCGTTCGTAAGCTTCTTATTGGATGTTTGCAGCAAGGCGCAACATGAGTTGCATGAACAAGCACAAGCGGTGGCAAGCGGATGGCGCACCGAAGCCACTTTAGGCTTGTAATAACTTGTTGTTGTTTTTGTTGTTGCTGCTTATTATGATAGTTGTTGTTATTATATTTTTAGTAGACGTTGTTGCTTCTGTTGTTATGGCATTGTTGTTGTTGCTGCTCGCTTGCCACAACTACGCCATTTTAATCGAAAATTAAACCTTTTGGGCTCTTTTTTTTTCACTTGTTTTACTTTTTTGTTGTACAAAAGTTTAGTAAAAGTTGTTTTGTTGTTGTTGCTGTTGTTGTGTATTTTTCATTTGCCGCATTATAAGTAATAATAATTCGACACAAGCTCAAAGCAGCGAATTAGTTGCCACACGAAAATTGCTATCAAAATTATTGCTTGCAACATAATAAATCACAAAAAAGTAGCGCAAAATTGGCGCGTTTTAAGGCAAGTCAGGATGGGATAGAACGGGAGAGGATAAGACAGGTCAGCACCGAGACAAGACGAGACGAAATAAGGCAGCTTGTCAAAAAATTGTCTAAAGCAACTTACTTAAAGTGAAATTGCAGATTCTCAGCTAAGACTCGAAGACTCAACACGTTTTTCATTTGTTGGCATCTTTTGTGGTGAGACAAAAACTATCAAAATCCTTGGCAATCAAATGCAGCTGTGTCCCAGCAACAACAACAGCAAGTACAATATCCTCTATGCTTCTCTCTCGCTCTTACACATGTGCCGAACTGGCGAATTTCGCTATTTCTGTTGGCATTTGGCTTGATGTGCGACTGAGTTGAGTCGACTCGAGTTGAGTTGAGTTGAGTTGAGTCGAGCTGTACTGTGAACCGAACTGAACTGAGCTGAGCTGAGCCGAGTTGACATTGCATTTTGGCCTCAGACTTTGTTGCCACCGCCACCAACGCTTCTTCTGGGTGGCTGTGTGTGAATATGCCAGGACAACAACGACCCAAAGACACAGGAGCAGCAACAGCAACACAATGTGGCCACAACCCTTTGCCTGCTGCTTTTGCTGCTCCTCGTTGGTCGTTGGTTATGAGTGCTGCTGCAAGTGTGAGATATGGAAAAGTGTTGTTGTTGTTGTTGTTGTCGTTATTTCTGCGGTTTTAAGCTACAAAACAGCTTCATGTGCTGCTTTTGCTGCTGAAATGCTCAAAGTGGTTTTTGGCAGCAGCGGCAATAAACAAGACACCCGCACACATTCCATAAGTACGCCATGCCATGTGGCTTTGAGCTGCCGTTGAAGAGCTTCACAATTTGTGTCTTTAAAACGAAGCAAAGAATTTCAATTTGTAAATACTGCGAATGTTCTCGAATTCTATTTACCGTTGTTTACAAAAGTAAATAAACTATTGAAGCGAGTCTGCATTCAGGACGCAACGTCGACTAAAGGGCATCTTCAACTTAAAATGGAATCTTCATTCGAATAAACTGTTCTTGAACTCATCTTGAGGAACGAAACTTGGGATCAGTTTTGGGATCAGAGAGACATGCATAACCCAATAATTAATTAGTTGTTTTGCCAAATTATACTAAAATTCGCTCCCAACTCCTAACTTTATATCACTTGCCAACAATCAATCAATGCATAATACTTTAGATTAATGAAAGTACAATCAAATATTAGTAACGCAAACTGTGCTCAAATCATTATCTTACTCATATCATATTATCTATTCTTACTTAGGCTCAGAGGCCTGACATGTTGGGGCACATGTATCTCTGATGGCTTGAAGTGTACGAAGTTCTGTTAACATTTGCCATAAACAATAAACTTTCGTGCCTTTTGAATGTTAGGCCATGTTTATACCAAAGCCATGCTCGTTCGTCTTATTGTTGTTGTTGTTGTTGGAGCGCGTGGGCCGCAAAGCATTGCACTTGGGCGCTTCTAACGCCTCAACTAAGGCCATGATTGGTGTTGACCATCTGAATGGCAGCAAAGCGGCCATTTGCGTACGTTAAACGGCGAAGCGGCGTAGGCTGAAGATTGAGTGAGTGAGCGAGAGAGAAAGCGTGTGGCAAGAAGTTGCACTTGCGCCAGTTTGAGATACTTGCGTCACTTTAGTTGTGGCATGAACATGTAAAACAGTTTCTTGTGACTTTTTCAACACAACTTGTTTGTCAGTCGATGTGCATGTGTGTGTGTGTGTGACGTGTTTGTGACATTCAATCAGAAAATGGCGTTTTCTTGTCAACAGAGGCGACAGCACATGACTTGGCTGGTCGTTGTCGTCTTCTTCTACATGTTAATATGTTGTTGTTGTTGTTGTTGTGTATTGCTGTCGCTTCTTGAAAGGCGAAACGCTCAAAATGGCAACAACATGCAACATGGCAACATGGCACAAATGTCATCGTTGACGCCTACGTCACAACAAACAGCGCCCACAATAAGTCAAATGCAACAACAACAACAACAAGCCAACTTACAACAAGTGAGCTGTGCAGAAGGTGTGAGCGAGCAAGCAAGCAAACGAAACGAGTTAGTAAGTGAGACGGCAGCGAACTCGAAAAAATGCGCAAAGTCCAAGAAATGTCAAATAATTTTAGCAGCGAAATAAGCCCATTTCATGTTGCAAGCGGCATTTGCATATTGCGGGCGCTGGCATGTGCAACACACACACACAGAGAGCAACACATGTTAGTATTGCGCGCTCATTTCGCTCGACATGTCCGAATGTCTGCTGCTGCTTCATCATCATCAACCTCATCATCATCATCATGTAGCAAACAACGGCAACCCCATTAGTACTTGCAACTTGCTACTGGCGGCGGCGCTGGATTTCGTTGCCATTTTCTAATGTCCTGTCATGTATTTTATGAGTTGTCGAGCGAACGAGTGAACGAATGAACGAACCAAGCAACCAACCAACCAACGAACGAACGAATGCTTTTGTAGGCTTTGTTAAGTGTTGTTGCATGAGGAGGGGTGCGCGGGGGGTGCTGTTGGCTGCTTGGTGTTGCCTGGTGTTGCTGTTGTTGCTGCAACGATTTAAGCGACGTTTTATCGCGCCATGTCAGTGCTTGCGGCCTGCCTCTGTCTCAGCCTCGGCCTCGACAATGCACATGGCAAAAGGCTCTCGCTGCCATTACATGTTGCTGCCACGTATTTTCTTTTTTGTTGTTGTTGTTTTTCTATTTTTAGTTGCATTTTGATTGTTGCATGCTGATAGTTTTTAGTTTTTAGTTTGGTATATGAAATTTTCTACACTTAGATTTGTGCTATCAACTCTCAAAGAGTTGCATAAAATTGCAATTTTTCTTTGCTTATTGTTTCGCTCGCTCGCTCGCTCGTTGCCTATAAATTGTTGCATAATCACGCATGCCAAAAGCAACAACAACACACACATACAGCGACAAGTCTATAATGCATATTCTAATTGGATTTTTGGCGACTTTATTGCGTAAACTGTTTGCAACAAACTGAGCGAAGAAGCGGCAAAGAAACTTTCGAGACATCATAAAAGCGAATTTCATATGAGCAAAACTTTTATTTTTCTGCTTAATATTTTCTTCTTAACTGTTTGGCTGCCTTTACTCTTACTCCCTTTTTTTTTTTTTGCTTTGGCAGCGAAAAGTTTCTGTGCGCAAAAATATATATTTTAAAATATTTGCCAAGGTTGTCAACGCCGCAAAGTTGGCGACACACCAAAAGGACTCGTTGACTAACAACAGCGAGGACGTCGCTTTTTTCTTCCTTGTTATTTTATTTATTTATTTTGCTGTTGTTGTTTTTTTTGCTTTTGTTTTTGTATCTTATTTCAGTTTTGTTTTATTTGCGAGCACGTATACGCAACCGTGCCATCATATTTTGTACTTTGAGATCTTATCTCGCGCATATGAGCATAAATTTGAATATGTTGCAGGCTGGCGTGGCAAAGTGCTGGTGGCAGTGGCAAAAATTTGGCAATGGCATAAGGAAAGCAATTTCCTAAATAAAATAGAAATAGAAAAAGATTTCGCGTGTTTGAATAATGTAGAAAGTCGTGCCTTTCTAAGAAAGCGGTTAATAGGGTTGGCGTTGGGTGCGGTGCGAGGGTTGCTGTTCACACATTGAGTCGTGTTTGATTGCTTGAATAATTCAGCAAAAGCAGCGCGCAAATTTGCTGTGACTGTTTTATGAGTTTGAGGCAAAAAACAATCTCAAAAAATATATCAAAAAAACACAACGAACGCACTTGAAGAGCATCATTAAAAGGATTACATGAATTCATATGACTTATTCTATTTTTTTTTTTTTCTTTCTTTCTTTGCGCCAATTTGTTTTATGTGCCGTTGGTTTATGCATAACCACAAACGTGCGAATTCTCACGGGAATCTTTTTTTGGAAAATATTGCGACAAAAAGATTAGATTCGCTAGACAAATAATGAGCAAAGACATGTGCATAATTTGTACAAAGCTTACGCGCATTTGTACACCACACATTTAATGTTTTCATGTTATCGCAGAAGTAAACAAACGTAAAGAGGAAGACAAAACTTCGCAATTTGTTGGCACAACAATTGAAAGCATGCAAAAGTATTAGAGTAAAATGGGGAATATTAGAATGCTTTCATGGTTCATCTTTGCTTTGTACAATGCAAAATGTGCCTTATAGAAAAGTGCTAAGCAAATATTTCATTACAAATTTCGGCCCTGAGATAGAAAATACATGTTCCGAAACTTTGTTTTATATAAAAATAACATTTCACATCAAATAAACCGAAATCTCTACACAGAATTTCAGGAACACTATCAAAAACATGGGCCATGAAAAATTCCTGTTTCTATTTTGCTATTTGTCAGGAAATATTTCGGTGCAGAGTTAAGAAATTATGTAAAAATACTAGAAATCATGTTTTGAAGCTTTGACTTATATAATCATAATATTTTACCTATAATAAAATGGTATCTCTAATCACAATTTCGGGAACACAGTCAAAAAACGTGAACTTCATCGAATTCTTACGTCAACTCGTCTACTCGCAATGATGCCTGTTAAAGGTTATCTAAGCTCATATAAGAATAACATAAAAACTAACAAAAAAAATGTTAGGCAACGCCCACTTTTTCCAATTGTTTGATAGCGTTGATTTTTACTACTAAAAATATATAAAATTACTTTGCTCTAAGCTTTGTTGTAAGAACTTGTTCAGATTTCGATGGCCGCCATTGTAGATTTTGTGAGCCTTTCACTTTGGCTTAGTCGTGTTCTCAATTTCAATTCTATAATCGCCATTTTCCACGCAAATGAAAATGTTGCCAGTTATAATTAAGGCAAGAAAGCGCCAACGGCAGCGGCCGCGACAGTGACGGCGGCGGCGGTGGCAGCAGCGGCGGCGACGGCTTCAGCACGAGGACTGCAATTCAACGTCAGAGGCTGCAATTATCGGCAGCGGCAGTTATGGACTTCAATCTGAACTTGGCTGTTGTTGCGCGGCGGATCGTTTTCAATGTGGATTTTGATTATAGTGTCAGGCGGGCATGCAAGCAACAACAACAATCACTACAACAACAATATCAATGGCAACTACTAATAAGAACAACAACAAATTAGTTGAAACTTTCTGAAAAAGGCAATTAATTTTGTAATTACACAGCAGCAACAACAACAACTGACATTTGCGTCCGCCCCCTGCGCCCAAGCGAACAAAACCCTTTAGTTATTTTTGCTCCTTCTGCTGCTTCTTCTTATCGCTTTATTTTTTTGTACTTGTCTTTGTATCTGAAACGGCTTTAATACGTGTTTAATCGGCGATTTCCTGGCCACGCATCCATCCGTCTTGCTTCGCCCGTAGGAAGAACTTTTTGAAGTCGTTTTGTATCTTTGCGTACAAGTTCGGCTTCCGTTTGCACTTGAGTGATTCTTCCGATGCCAATTGGTTTCTTAGCCATGCCCAACCGTTGGCGACAACTTTGACGCTTCTTTGTTTCTGCGCATTCAATTGTGTCGCTCGACAAACTCATAAATAAATTTACTTGGTAAATAAATTTGTTTTCTGCACATAAGTGAACAATGAAATGAAATGAAAAGGACACGGACACGGGCACGGATACGGTGTTGTGTTAACTCGCATCAATGGCATTTAGTGTGACTTTGCTTGCTGGTGGTTTTATCGCCTTGAAGTATCGCAAAGTAAGTTTCTTAAGACGAATTCGAGTGCTGCGATACAACGTGGCCGGCCGACACATGTATGTTTGTATGTCGATTGATGCCTTTCCGCTTGCCGCCTTTTGGCTTTTGTCTCAGTCGAATGTGTGTGTGTCTAATGTGAGTGACGCCTTTTTTGCGGCTTTTGTTAGCTTTTTCGCAGTCGTTAAAGGACATGCATTGTTTTAAGCAATTGCTCACTGTATCTGTGTGCGTGTGTGTGTGTGTGTGTGCGTGTGTCTCAAGCAACGTCGTCATTCATTGTGGCCAGTGAAGCGTCAAGGTGAACTAATTTGCAGCGCACGCATGAATGATTCTAATAGGATTTTTCAACCACAAATAAAGCAACAACAAACGAGCATTAACAAAAATTCTAGCCATGTTGAAGTGTGCGGCAAGTGTGTGGGGCAGCCAGCAGAAGAGATACACAACTTTTAGCTATAAGACTAAACTTGGATTAAGCAAGCGAGTTAAGCTTTTTAAGCGCACATTTCTTTTTTTTTGAAAATCTTTTAAATTTTTTTGCGCTTTTGTTACTTTTGCCTTTAAAACCTTTAATGCTCGCTTGGCAATGTTGCATCTGTGCTGGCAGCGACTTTAACTGACGTGACTGTATTGCCCTTTTGCCGCTGTGCCGCCGTGCCACCCCTTTGGCAATCATGCCATTACGGCAACACTTCACTCCCCTCAGTCAGCGACGTGCGAATGATTAATGATGCTTGCGGACAAATGGAAATTGTTAAAATTACATTCAAAGACTTTTCATTGCTTATGGTAGGGAAACAACAACAATACAGCAACAACAACAACGAAGGCAAAGGGTTTTCTGAGGGTCTTTTGGGCTGCACGGCTTTCCCAGCGTTTTCTCTGCGTTTGACAACATTTCCCAATTGTACTGAAATCTATTTTCAACTTTAATGCAAATATTATGTATGACTGACTGTATGTCTGTGTGAGTGTATGCGTGTATGTGTGTGTGTGTGTTTATTAAAAATTAAACAAACGTTGCATGTTGCACAAAATAATTGACAAATTTTCATATTTAATTGAGGCAAACGAAACGACATGTTTGCAACGCAAGGGAAAACATTCAAACAAAATTGCATAAACAATGAAAAACGCAATGAAAATGAATTCCAACTGCAACAACTGTCGGCATGACACGCGGACAGACATATTGCCGGGGCGGCAACGTTGCTGGCGCACAGCAGCCAATGGCGGCCGTGAAGTCGCGTTTTATGAAAATTGCATTAAAATTAAGCAAAAGCAAAAAAAAAGCAAAAAAAAAGGCAAAAATAAAAACAATAACAAATCGAAATGGCAGCGAAAAATGCTGACGTCTGATTTGTGTCTGTATTAAAAATTATTTAAATAAAATATAAGAAAGATAAATG
Source organism: Phortica magna (assembly GCA_037044515.1). Lineage (NCBI taxonomy): Eukaryota > Metazoa > Arthropoda > Insecta > Diptera > Drosophilidae > Phortica > Phortica magna. The sequence goes on along the minus strand of JBAMBP010000982.1, from coordinate 183,486 downwards.
AAAAAGCGAAAAAAATAAATAAATAACGCGTTTGCAAAATAATGAAATGCGCGTGGCATGAAAAAAAATAAATAATAATAACAAAAAAAATAAATAAAAAATTGAAAAAAAAAAGCAACAAAAATGCAAAAAAAAAAAAAAATCGACAATTTTTGCACATTAAAATATGAAATAAACGACAAGCGGAAACGAAGCCATTTAAGTGGAAGTTAACATCCGTCCGACAAATGCAATGAATGCAAAATACACACACACACGCACGCACACATACACAAGTATATAGATAGACTACACTGCACGCCTTCATTCGACATTTTATTGTTATTTAAAAATGAAATAAACTGAATTATTTGTGAATTATGGAAAATAATCGGACATTTTGGCTGTCATTTTATTCATGCTGCCGCTGCTCTGCGTGCATATTTGAATATGTTGTTGCTCAATTGTAATTGTAATTGTTGTTGTTAATGTCATTGTGCAGATCAGTGGATTTTTAATGAGTCTCTCTTTGACAAACCCCCCAAACCCCCTTTACCAACATTTCGGGCTTGGAGCTTTTTGTCTTGCTTTGAGAGTTGTAAAATAACATTGAAAATTACTTAAAAAATTATGCATTTCAAATTCATAATAATAAATCAATTGCAAACAAATTATTTTGCATGCTTACATCAGCACTTATGCTGAGTACTTAATGCATATTTCAGGACTTCAAGTGAATGATGAACAATTGCTTGGCAAATGGCAAGTAAAGTCTGAATTACTGTTCTGTTCAACTTTCTGCTGATTTTGATTTATTCTTCGGCAATCTATTTAATTCCATGACCTCCGGGACTCATGATTGTACACAACACATCACGTTTAGTGCATGGTTAATATATTTCGTTTAAATACTTTTCTAAGACAAAATTGTATGAACAAGAAGAGTTCGAACCGTTCCACAATCCATAGTTACTAGTTTGTCTTGCGAGAGATTAGAGATTCAATATAGCATTTTAAACTATCCGTGGCCGTTATTTTCGACAGCATCTCTTAGTACTTTATGGCATAAAAAATACCTCCATTGGAAAATTAAAATCTCTTGTTATTTCAATACTCTTCGAACTTCCAGAACTTCTATATCATCAAATAAAAAAAAAATCTATAATCGTTTGGGTTTCTTAATGTTTTTCAGATTTTTTTCTTTATCTAATTTTTATTTGCAGTAATTCTGCTCTTTACTCTTGGCCATAATAATTTCTTCTGTTGATTTGCTTTCATATTTAATTTCTTTCTCATTGTGACAACCTTATTTTATTATCCTTATTTGCATATCTATTTTTGCATCCTTTTGACTCTTACCTAGCGCTTTTCGTTACTCTGCAATTTAAAACTCTCTTCTCCTGCAAAATATTTACCATTTCGGCAGTAAAGAAATCTTCATTTTCTATGTCAAATAACAAAATAGTAAAAAGTCCTTAAAAATACCATTTGCAATTACAATGACAATAACAGCAGCAATGACAACAACAACAACAACAGCAAGAACAACAATGACATTTAGCAATGCTCATGATAATATTGAATTAAACACATTTGTTTGCTGCCTAATTAGCAACGAATATTTAAATAGTTTCACATTTGATAAAGCAGACATTTTTAACTTTCAGCTGTCAGTTGGCGTTAAAAAGCTATTTAAACGAAACCGGGCACACAAACACAACACAAACACAGACAACAACAGCATAGATACACGTGTGATCTGGCGTGTATCTGTGTGAGAGTATCTGCATTGGCTGCGTTGGCACTTTTTGCGCTGAAATGTGTTAAATTATTGTCAATTCTGGTTTTAATTTGTTTGCGCCGCTATAATTTTACCAACGTACAACTTCTCGTTGCAACACCGCGCTTTTTGGGGTTTCTCTTGTCGTTGTTGTTGTTGGTTTTATTTTATTCCTTTTTTTTTTTTTGCATTTTTTTGGTTGGTTGATTTTGCTTTTTGTTTAATTGACTTTTGTCACATTTATTTGCGACGCAAACACATTCGAAATTTCCACATTCAAAATGTCAATTAACTTTTATTTAATGATAATTATAAAGTGCGCGCACTCACACTCACACGCACACAACGACAACTACACACCGCTTGCTGGCAGCTACATGGCTATAGCAGAAGGTGTGAGCGCTTGGGTTGCATGGCAATGTGATAAGGTCTTTTAGTTTATACATATTTTATGCATTTTCAGCTAATTAGAAATTAGCATTGGCCGAACGTCGCTCAACACACACTTGCCAGGCACAAAAGCCTATTAGTAGATTAGCCAAAAATGGCCGGACAGACAGACAGACGGTCGGAGAGACGACGAGTAAGAAAGAAGTTTAATTAAAGTTGGCAATTAAAATTATAAAATAATTCAAGAGTTCGCGTGTATTTTTAGTGTCAGTTTTATGATGCCTTCAATGTACATGAAGCTGCCTGTGAGCTGCCTTTGTGCACTGTGCTAAACGGCCGGAAGCTGAGCTGCAATGGCGCACTTCCGCTTGGCCACGCGCAATTCCGCACAGTGTATTTGACGGCGGCGCAATTTTGCCAACTGCTGTGCAAAACCAATAAACAAATTCCTTGGCATGTTTAACACTTTCCGGTGTCTTCTTCTTGTGCCTGTGCCTGTGCCTGAGCTGAGCTGTCTTTTGTCAAGAGTGAAAACAACCAGAAACCCTTTTCGGGTTCAACTCCCCCCTCGTCGAGTCGGCAGTCGAGTTATGCGTAAATTTAATTTTGTTCGGCGATTAGCGTCGCTGCCGTCTCCGTTGCCGTCTCCATTGCCGCCTTGGCTCATGTTTCGTTGTCTGTTAACAAAATTGTTATTTTGCCATTAAGAAATTTTATAATTCTTTATTGTAATGGGCGAGCAATGTTTGCGTTATTGTTGTTGTTGTGCTGTAAGCGCCGCGGGTGTCAAAAATTCAGTACTTTGTTGACTTTTGTATACTTGAAAATGGCGTCAGCGTTTGATGCTGACTCTTTCTCTATGAAAAATGCTCTATGTGTTGTTGTTGTTGTTGTCGCACGATTACAAATCGATAAGTCAAAAATAATTTCTTTTGTCGCTTTTTATTATTTTTCGTTTGGCAAACTTTCACAATCTTTCAGCATATCAATTTCTCATCGCAACGCACAACTCAATTATCGCACACACACGCACACACACATACACCCACGCACACACACACATATAGAGTGAACCCTTTTATCGTTCGTTACGTACACATTGATTTACGACACCCAAGCGGCGTCACCTGAGATTAAAAAATAAAAGCCAAGACTCAAACCCCAAAAACCTCGAGGAGAACTCAAGCGCACAAAAGTGAGCCGAGGCAAGCCGCAATACACAAAACGGCATGAAACGAGTAGTCGACATTAAAATCAGTGAAAGGAATACTAACGCTGGCGAAAAGGATTGTTATATCACACACACACACCGACACATAGACACATGTGCTGGCAAGTGGCAAGTGTTGCCACTAGAAGCGCGTTGAATTGAATTGTTTGTGTTGCCACCAAAAAAGGGCAGCGCAACATCATTGGCAACATATGTTGCGTAATTTGTGTTATTGCCGTATGAAGTTTTCGACGCACACATGTGTCTCTGTGTGTGTATGTGTGTGTGTATGTTGCAAGGCTTATACAGCACTGTCAAGTCGGCTGAGCCAGCTGGTGTGAAACATTCACTTGACTTTGTATTGAATTCAACGCAGTAACTTTATTCATTAAAATGTTTCATGTTGTTGTTGTTGTTGCTGTTGTTGTTGTAGCTGTTTTATTCCCTTTTTCAGTTGGCAACACCTGACATTTAATATACTAATATGTGTGACATTGAGTTGCCTGCCACACCCACATGTGGCCATGCCGCTTTGGCAGACAAAGCCGGCAGTGGCAGATGGAGAAATGCTGAAGTTATTAAGATTATTTTAGTTCTTGAGAATTGGCAGTGTTAATATTAACGAGTGCTTTTCTTAACTTAATAATGTTTATTATATTTTTATATATACAGAAAGACCTTAATAAAACTTTACAACTGAGATATTTCACGAGTGTAAAGTCAATCGAACTTTTGCAAAGGAAAATGGCCGACCTTAAGATCTCATCCTGAAAGTCATTATCCTTATTGATTATTAATTCGTTGCATCAATTGAAAGTCGCAAGCGCCCAAGCACTCAACCATTACATGCGCCATTCTCGCCCCTCATAGAACATGCGCCTTCTCAAAGCATTCTCCAATTTCGCGCTGCTCTTTCATCTTCCGTAGGAGACAAATCATGACATTGTTATTTTAAACTACATGACTGCTCAATATACATGACTTGTCGACTTATTTTTTCCACATTAATTTTCACTCACATGTTGTTTTATTGCCCCCCCTCAACGTTGCTGAGGGGAAATAAGTTTGCCGACTCTGCCAGACTGCGCCAAAAGTCAAAATTTTTGTAGATTGCAATAAATCAAATGGCAATTACATGAAATTAGGCATGTTTTCTCAAATTTGCAAACACACACACACGCACACATACACTCACATGTGTGTGTATGAGTGTTGCTGCTGCCTCATCGTCGTGGGATTAATTGCGGCAGCTGGGCCAACACACAAAACGATGAGCGAAAGCAACAAAGGGTTAAAGTGCAACTTGAACTTGTTTTTCGCCGCTCTATGGCAAAAGGGGTTACGGTGTGGTGGTGTGGCGGTGTGGTGGGGTGGGTGAGGGTTGTCAGTATGTGCGGTTGTGTGTTTGGCTTATGTTGTATGCTTTATAGCGCCATGCAGCATATGTGGCATATTTCTAATTAGAACAGCTTCGACTTGCCACCATTGGCTTTGCTGCCCCTGCCACTGCTGCTATACCACCTCCTCCATCTCCTGCGCTTTCTATGTCTATTTGTGCTGCTCTTGCGTTGGCTGGCGAGTGGGCGGGCGATCGTTGAATTTTCCCAGCCATGAGTTGATTTGCGCATGCAAGCCATGCTCTCACAGACAGACAGACATGCGCCTAAGCGAGTTTAGCCAATGCAATATCAGCAAAGCAACAACAACAGCAACAGCAACAACATGTATCAGCAAAGTGCGTGTTTCGCGGATATTTATCTTATTTTTTGCGCAACGTTTGGATTTTTATTACAAATCAATTGAAGCATCATTAGCATAATTTATACAAAACGCTCGCTTAATGATCAACAAACGCGATGCGGCGACGACGACGACGAACCAAAGCGAACCAAAGCGTTGCATTGAAATACAAATTTCTGCTTTTGCTTTTGCCTTAGTGCTCTAAGCATCTTTTTTTGCCTTTCAGTTTGTTTAATTTCTGTTGCGTCTTCGATTTGCCGTTTGAGCTTGAAACCGGCTTCAGCCTCGGCATCGGCATCGACATCGGCATCGGCTTATCGAGTCAAGCGCAAACAGCAGCGATCATTTGGCTGTTGTCACTGCGCTGTTGGCCGCTGACTCGTACATGTGGCATGCCACAACGTTAGTTGTGCACTTTTGGTTTACCTCGCGTTGCCTTCTTAATTTATTTGTGTGTGTTTTTTTATTATTTGCCTTTGGCTGTTAATGTTGTCATTGCATGTTGACAAGTGGCTAAAGCATAATCAGTGCCCTGCGAGGTGTCACTGGCATGTTGCAGCAAAGCGTCTTTAATGGCGGCAAGTGCAACATTTTGGCGCCTGGATTTTGGGTTGCAAGTAGTTAGTCATGCAGCTTAGCGTAAACTTCATGTTGCTCAACCGGCAATTTGCATTTGACTTATAGTCAAAACGAAAGTTGCATGTTGCATACCACAAATGTCGCGCCAGTTGAAGTGTATCTATCAGCATGCTCAGATCGAACGTCATCTATTAGGCACGTCAATGCCGCGCCCACTGGCATGAGTAAGGCAGGCGTGCATAGATGACAATTTGCATGGCTCACGGCTCACGGCTCATGGCTTCATTGGCTTCATTTTGCCGCTTGCGTTAGCTGATTAAATCGCGTTCATCAGTCAAATTGGCCAAGCCACTGCCGCCAGTCGCCGTCGCCGTCGCCGATCATGCGTAGCCAGCCGATTGTCGCCGCTGATAGCGTCAAAAGCGAATGACAATTGCAACAAAACGGCAAATAAGGCAAACATTCATGCCACATTCACAATCACACACACAAACAACGAACAATCGAACAAGCCAACAATCCATCGTACGATCGATCGATTGTTGGCCAATGCTGCCACCGTCATTATCATTATCATTATCATTATCATTGACTTCGGCAGGCAACACGTACTAGAAATTCTCATAAGAAATGCGTCGTTGTGGACGTTGGCGTCTGTTGGCAACTGATTTAATTGTTCGAGTGCTGCTAATCGGCGACACTAATCGGAATTTTAATTTTGTCCAACTCGTTCGAAGGTGTTGAACGTGTTGGACTTTGCTGCAATTGTGGCTAATAACTCATAAAGCATGCTGGCGCCTTTTGTTCGCCATTGTCCCTTGCCCATTGTCCCATTAAGTTGACCAAACTGTAATTAGACGTGAACGAACAACAACAACAATGAGCGGGGCAGCATTTTTTTCACACCTGTTCAAACAACTTAATTAACAACGGTAACTGAAGGCAAAACTATACATTAAAACCGAGCCAAGCTGTGTACTATCAGCTTGAGTCCGCGCCGTGTGGCAATGAGTGGCGGTGTGGTGGCCGTTGGCCGTTGGCGCCGCCGTCGCTGCCGAGTGTCATCAACAACAATTAAGAGCCTATGGGAAAGTTTCTAATTAAATGATTGTCATCTTTTTGAGCTCGACAAGCAACTGAAATGAACACACACACACACACACACATAAAGACTAACAAGTTGTATACAATTACAAGCGCTGACCAACAACGACTGAAGACCAACTTCATAGTCAACGAAATAAAATAAAATCTCAAACTTTTGTCATTATGTGACGATAAAAAAAAAAAAGCAATGGCACAAAAAATATCTCTAGACAACTGAAATTATTAACGAACGAGGCGACCAGGTTGGAAGTCGCGGCGTCTGTTGGGTCAAAGCGATTTTGCATATCCAACCACATGCAATGAGGTCATCATCATCATCATCATCTGCACATACATCATGCGCTGTAATAACAACGACAAAAATAATGAATAACAAAAACGAAAAATAAAAAAAAAAAAGATTAAAAATTTTTGTTGGCGACAAAAATGTTTTTTGCAATTTAATTAATTTAACAAATGAGCAAATGAGCGACAAAAACAAAAACAACAGCAGAAAAAAAAAAACTTGTAGCATTTCGACATATTTTGTGGCATTTTTAATCAAGCGAAGCGAGTTGAGTGACTGCCGCGTAGAAGAAGTTCTAGATAAACATGAAAAGACCAAAGTGCCTAATGATGTTGCCAATAATGGCCAGCAACCTGCATGGCTCAACTGGCTGCCTCTGCCTGTGTGTGTGTATGTGTGTGTGTGTGTGTGTGTGCAGGATGCATCGCAACAAGCAACAAACAACAGCAGAAACAACGACAGCAACGAGTTGAAATTTCCATTAGCGTCTTATCATAATTACGGCATTAATCTGCGCTTCAATCCAAGTCCAAGTCCACGCTTGGCTTTTTTCTACGCGTCTTCAGTCTCTGCACTGCGCTTGGTGCGAATTGCTTTCGTTGCTCATTTGCGCATTTGCTTTGTTGCGCGTTGCCCATGTGCCGCACTCAGTTTTGGTCCTTTCACAAAACTGTCGTTTCTAATGGGCCGCAATTGCCGCAATGCAACAAATGTTGCAAGGCTTTCCTTTGGCTTCAATGCCTGTCAATTGTCATTGATAATTAAGCAACTTTGCTCCATAATTCGATTTCGGTTTGCAGCGAAAAAACACGCATTTGCACATCGTGAAAATGCAAATGATATCACTTTATCAACTGCTGCTCGAAAAAAGCAGAAGTCATTAAGATATAAGGTATCTTAACCGCATACAAAGAAAATCGTTTGGTTAATCAAAACCTGTTTTTGTATTTGGCTGCAGTTTTATTTCATTTGTCGTTTTGTAAATGATTATTATTTGTTAATAATTTGACAGTTCTAGATTTGGTTTAATAAGCACTTTTATAAAAAGTGTTCCAAAAGTCACATAAATTTTGCATGCTGCATAAATTATAAAGATCTATAAAATAAATTCGGCAAAGATCTATAAAATAAAGGGTTGAAATTTCTGGATTTTTTAATATTTATTAAAAACCACATTATATACGCCTATGTTAGCTGGCATTACAGAGCACATACGACAGTTTAGCATTTGTACTTTTTAAGTTTTTTGTGCTTAATGCAATTATGCCGTATGTCTTGTAAAGCGCTAAGCAACATAGGCGTTTAGTGTGATGCTTTCATCAAATTGCATTTTGAAAAAATCAGAACTCACTCACTTACTTTTTTTTTATTAGCAGTTCTTTTTTTTTTATAATAAAGTAACTCTTTTGGTTACTTTACGGCAACTTAAAGTGTTTTTTTTTTTAGAATAAACCCAACTTGCTGTCAGTTACATTATCCAAAGAGGAGTAAAAATAGTTGCTACTTGAAAGTTTCCTGTTTTTTTGCTTTGGCACTCATGACTTTCGCGCTTCCCTCTTGTCGCATTTAAATCCTTTTGCGCTATCAGCTTCACAGCGCAAAATGCTAAAAAGGAAAAGGAAGAAACAAAAACAAAAACAAAAAGTAGAAAATTGTGATGCTTAAAAAAAAGGGTTAAAAAAGCAATAAATATTCCTCAAGCAGCGAACGGCGAACAGTCGATATTTGGCATTGATGCTGTGTAAATGTCAGTGCTGGGCGTAGCGTTGTTAGGCTTTGCGTGGGCGTGGCTGCGCGTCCAGTAGCTCGACTAGCCGCGCGCTTGACAGCCTGCCTGCCACAGTGGCTTCGATGCGCGGCACTGTGTGAATTTCCATTTTGTAAATTTGTTTTCCGCTTCGGCATGATTTGTGCGTTCCGAGACGGAGAGCGAGACGGAGAGCGGGACCGTTGACAGGACGTAAAGGACGAAATATTTGATTTAAATGTGTGTAAGTGTGGCGAAATGTTTTTTATTTTCGCATTTCGCATTTCGCGCAAACAACAAAAATAAAGAAGGAAAATTACGCCTTCGCGCGCCAGGAATTTAATGATATGATGTCGATAAGAAAATGCTGAGCTTAACTCCGGCAGCGCTGGCGACAAGGACAGCGTGTGAAAAGGGTTAGTTTCGGCTTGCACGGAATAGATTTCAGCGTTGTGTTGGTTTGTATAAATTTGAATTATAATGTGAAAGCAGCTAAGAGAGCGAGCGATGAAGTGTAAGCGAGATGGCGTCAATGGGTGAGAGACGGACGTAGCGCCTTCAGCTGCGTCTGGTCAACTTTGTGTTGCTTGCTGTGCAATTTGTGTGCAGGATATGTTCTGGCATATATTATGGAGATTTGTGAACACACACACACACACGCACACACACAGACGCACACAAAGTCAAATGCACGTAAAGTGGCAAACGAAAACCGGAAGAGAGAAAGAAAACTTGGGGGAAAAGTCAAAAGTTTTATTTCCAATTGATTTGTATGAACATGTATTGGTTTGGGGCGCCTCTGACTTCAAGTGCTGTTGAAGGGTGCAAGCGTGTGTGGTTGGGGTGTGGGGCACGTTGGTGTTGGCGAGCGTGCCTTTGCATTCATCAAGGTGGCCAATTTCGCTTTTGGCAAACGTCGGTTTGGTTTTTTCGTTTTTTCGTTTTTCTTTTTTTGATTTGCCATTCTGCTGTTTGTTTGGCATTTGCCGTGATTTATGACTTTGAGCTGGCATTTTGGATAGTGTTTTTGCTTTTGTTTTCTCTTTCTTTTTGGGGTTTTTTGGACTTGAGCAAATCCTGTTAAAAACCGAAATGAAATCGAGATTTATGCAACTGATTGGAAATTAGAAGTGCCTACACATGAACGGGCGACCGTTTGGTTAAGACTGGGGGAATGGGGGAGGCGCGTACAAGAGAGAGAAGTCGAAAGGCGAAAGTGCTAAAAGAAAAAAAATTCAAGCGAAATGACACTTTAACGTTTATGTTAATCACCTGCGTGAAAGCGAACACTTTGAGTGGAATGAAGGATGCTGTTGTTGTTGGCCGGTGTTGTTGGCTCATCGGTTGCATGTAGAGTGCAGCGTACAGCGTGCAGCATGTAGCATGCAGCATGGCATGGCGTTTTACACAAATGTTGACAATGACAAATACGCAAGTGTTGAGACTTTGCTCAGCTCGCCTCTCACGTCTCTCACGCCTCACTCGACTGTCTGTGGTTTCGACTTCATTTGCTCGAACTCGATGCCATTTGCTACTTCTCTCGCTCTCACTCACTCTTTCGCATGTTCATTACATGCCATGGCAAGGCACCTCACACCGCAGTGTCATCCTCAGCCTCGTCGTCGTCGTCGTCGCCATTGGCGGTAATGATGAATTTCCATAAGTCGCTCGCCGCCGGGCTTCTGCCGCGCTTTTAGTTCATTAATCTTCGCGTACCGGCAGCGACAACAACAACAGCAGCAACAACAACAACGGTGTTGGCAAAAGTAAATCCTAGAATGAGTATCTCAACGTTGTTGTTGTTGCTGTTGTTGTTGTCGGAGTTGTCGGTGTCTGCTTGCTGTTCGCTGCGACTGAGGTGACACGCATTCGTGGCTCATTGCGTTGTTAATTACAAATGCAAGAAATGCTGTCCGTATATGTGTGGGAGAATGTGCGTTGGCTGGGCGCGGGGGAGGGGGGCATTGGTTTCGCTTGAATGCCTTGCTGTTTGCAATCATGCAACACATGCGGTAATTAGATGAAATGCCAATGCCCGGTGTGGGATAATGAGGAGGAGCGTTGAGCAAATGGTATGCGACGAAGAGGAGAAGAGGCGAAGAAGAAGGAGGAGGAGCACGAAATGCAATGACGGGAAGGAAGTGTTCAGGCAAATGGTATATTATTTTATTATAGAGAAAATGTAGGTTGGAATAGAAGGAGTGGTAGAAGGGTAGTAGAGAATCATTGAAGAGCAGATGAAGAGCCAAGTAAGATGAGCCATGATATAAGTAAGATCGCGAACACTGGAGTTAAGTTGAGGAATTTAAAGCTCAAAGAAGGAAAGGCGGTACTTTATATGTGAAAGAGGGAGAGGTGAGAAAGAGGGAGAGAAGGGATTGTTGTATGGCACGTTCGCTCCATAAACTAATTGGCTGTTGGAAGACTCATTTCGCACGACTTTCAAGTTCATAATTTCAGCAACAAAATGCACGAAAACTAGCAGACTCACACACACACACACGCACACACACACGCAGGCACAATCACACGCACGTCTCGCATAGATGAACACTTCAACAAAAGACAAGCCAACGACAAACAGTAACAACATGAAAATAAAAACAGCAACAACAACAACAGCAGCAACAACATTTGCGGATGTCCTTTGACACTTCCTGTTTTTCTTATTCACTGATTTTTATACGCTGTTTGAGGATACGCAAATGACCCATTTGGGGGATGTTATTACACTTTTGCGCTCATACTTGCCTCACACTCTACCGCTGAACTGAACTGTACTGAAATGAACCGAACTGAGCTGAACCGATCCGATGCGACGCGACCCGTGTCCTGCGCGCACCCGCACACCCCCTGGCGTTGTCTGCCGCTGTGGCTGCCGCTGCACACTCGCCGTTATGGCACATGCCAAATGGGCACATAAAAAGGATAAAGAAATTATTTTCGCATTGAATACACGAGCATGATAAGGACTTGCTTTGCTTTAGTATTGTTGTTATTGCCGTTGTTGTTGTTGTTGTTGCTGTTCGCTGCTTAAATCCGTTTGCGTAATTTTTACATTCTCATTCGCACTTTTCTTTAAGCTTTTAGCCATTTTGGATTTGATTTGGCTTTGGTCTTTACTACAGACTCGACAGGTTCCGCAAAGCCAACCGTTTGGTCCTTTTTGCATTTGGGTTGTTGTTCGACTGTTGTTGGGTTGGCCACGAAACGAGCGCGCCGGGAGCACTTTGGCGCCATTCAAAGCTCATCTTGCTCATTGTTTAATAGTTACTCTTGCCGCACCACACATTCTTCGGAAGGCTTCTTCTTTTCATGCTTTCTTGCTAACCTTTTTTGAAACTTTTCCTACGTAAGGATATGCCTCGCTGAGCATTATGCATACGCTTTTCTTATTTGTCAGCTGAGGTCAACATTCATGATTGGTTTTTGGTTGCCCTGCGATAATATTCTAATTTCTGCGGATTTCACAAAACATGACAAAATTGCAACGCGTGCCAATAATTAAGAATCCTTCAACGCGCTCGAGTATGAGCATGAATGTGCGCCGATTTTGTTACCCCTTTTTGTGCCATGCATTGTCTGCCCTTCTGTCTGTCTGTCTGTCTACCCGTCTGATTTCAAAGGATCAAATTGCATGCTTTTGCGTGCTGCACTCGTGTGTCCTTTTGTGTGACCTTATACAAGCCGTCAGTTGTATGAGTTGCAGCGTGGGTGTGTGTGCACGTGCTTGTGCGTGTATCTGTGTGTGTGTGTGTGTATGTGTGTGTGTGATAGCACAATGTGCCATTGTTGTGGCTGATTTTTAGCGTTTTATGTTTTATGCACAAACAACGTCGTCGCTCTTTGGCTTTTGTTGTTTGGCTTTTGAGTTGCCTCGAGTTGCGTTGAATTGTTGTTGATATTGTTTGTTGTTATTCGTTGTTTGTTGTTGGTGTTTTTTATGTGTATTTTAAATTAAATGCACAAAAGCAGCATTTCATTCATTCATTTCTTTCATAGTTGTTTTCTTTTCGCCATTCAGCGATTCTTTTATGCGCTCAGCTGTGTCAGCGCTGCAGATGCTCATTGTGCCAGGCGAGACAAAGGCGTAAGCGCAAGTTAAGCCTGGCAGGATGCACGCTTCCTTTGAGGATGCTCATGTCGCCTAGCATAAGCTTCATGTTGGCTCATACCGCTTTTGCCTTACAACAACAACAACAACTGTCAAGCCTCATACCGTGTCTCATGTATCTTGTGCGTTTTGTGTCTTTTGCTAATCGCTCAACGATCGCTAATCATGCAACGGCTTCGATTTGCCTTTGACTCTTCAACTGCCACTTTACTGCTTCATTTTGTTGCACGCTTCACAATTACATGCCGCATGCCACCACCACTGGCGCTTTTCTCATTCTTAACATGCTTGCCAGCTCAGCTTTCTCTCAGCTCAACTCCGCTCAGCACGCCTCGCCATCAGCGCACATCTTATTCAATTATTTTGCACTACACGAAATTGAAGGCAAATCCTGCTAAATGCCTGCAGCCGTCGTTCTTTGCCCCCCACCGCCTCCTTTCTTTACTCGCTGCCGCTGTGGAGTTAATCTTATCGCCGTGCTAAGATCTCTTTGTGCGTCGCCTTCGTTGCTTTCGTTGCCTTCGTGTCGTGTGGCGGCAGGCTCAATTTCAATGCTCAAACTACTTCATTTTTGGGCCGCGTTCTTGTTGTTGTTGTTGTTAGCGAATTGCATAATTTCACAATTTTCCATTTGATGCTCGTTTTGTTAAGGTTTTTGTAGTAGTTGTTTTTTGTTGTTGTTGTTGTTTTGCCGTTGGTGTCTTCTACAAGTCGCACACGTTGCGTTCCGCCTTCATTCCATTCGCTGGCGATGCTTGTCTAATCAGCTGTCATTTGTTTGACGTTTCCCTGAGGAAAGCAACACACACACACACACACACACGCATGCATGCCGACTTACTAAGCACGAAGGACATTGTTGAGCACTTTGACGATTCTGTCGACGACTGCGTTGCTGTTGTTGATGATGATGATGATGATGCGCAGCCACTCTGTTTGATTGCGTGCGGCGTACAAAAGGGGGTTTGTTTGTTACATTTAAAAATTACAACAACAATAACAATAACACAAAATGTTGTTTTCAGTGAATTTGATGACTTTTATGTGCATTTAGACAAGAGATCAACGCATTTAAGTTGACAATATCCTCTGCAATTGTGCCATGGTGTCTCATTGTTGTTGTTGTTTATAAGCGCTTTTGTGTTTTTATTTGTCTCTGGCCAAATGTCAATTGTTTGTCATTGTTGTTGTTGCTGTTGTTGTTGTTGTTGCTGTGATTGTTGGCTAAGCTTATTTAACGCTTGCCAAATTGTTTCTAATTAGTTTCTTTTTTTTTTTTCTGTTTATTTTGTTGGTTCCTCAATCGTTTCGTTGATGTCTGCATTTGTTGGCTCATTTCTTATTAGACTCTTGTGTTGCTGCAGACATTTTCACTTGTCGTTAAGTTGTTTTGCTCTTCCTCTTCCACTGCCACTTCCTCTGCTACTTTGGTATGCAAATTTCAACTGACAATTACACGTTGCTCATAATTAGTTGGCAGTCGCGCGCAAAGATAATAAATTCCAATTATGTCAAATGTAATATTTTAATAAACACTTTCGCGAAATGTTACCCAAAAAAAAAAAAAACCAAAAAAAAAATTTGAAAGAATGAAGCGATAATAATAACAACAACAACAACTGTGAGAAAAGCCAAGCAAAAGATATAATAAATCTTTTGCGCGCGTTACGCTCTTCATGTCTGTCCGAACGACCGACGACAGACCGACCGACCAAACGGTGGGTTTCTTCATTGGGTTATATGTCTTCTTTGCAGTTGTTGTTTATGTTCATTGGTTGCTTTTGTTGTTGTTGTTGTTGGCCTTCTACGTTTTCGTCTTTTGCTGCTAATGTCAAAACGTGGCTGCATTGCAATTAATTATCGTCTCATTAAAAACGTATGCGCGCAACAACAACAGCAATAACAACAATAACAGTTGAAACAGGTTGAACACAATCGTTGAAATACGTCGCTGCTAACGTCGCTGCCAACGTCGCTGCTTCTGCACATTACATATGTATGTGCCATCAATCTAGCTGTCTCACTCGGACACGCTCATGCTGACGCCCTCCGCCTTTGCCACTGTCCTACATGATCGCTTATAAGACATAAACTCCAGATGACTCTTAACTCCGATCGGAGACCTTCACAGATTTGCCTTCTTTGCTGTGCCTGCCTGCCTTTTCCACTGTGCTACATGATCGCTTATAAAACATAAACTCGAGATGACTCTTAACTCGGTTTGGAGACCTTCACCTTCTTTGCTGTGCCTTCCTGAAAAGCATTTTCACGGCTGCGCATCCTTTTGCAATTTCCGTTCTCTGTCTATCTGTCTGTCTGTCTGCAGCATGAAAGCATCAAATAATGACTTGATAAAATCTTATTGGCAATGAAACGGCAGCCCATGGAAAAGTGTCAAGCTCATGGCGCATTAAAAAGGCGGTGTTTTTGCCATTGTGAAAGTACTCCCAATAGGAACATTTCTGTGCGCCGAAAGACAACCTGGCGAAAATGTGAGATTTTTATGCAAGGATAACAAGCGAAAGGTACAAAATATCCGTAAAATGGCAAAAATCTTACAAAAGAAGACATTATTGGTTGTTGTCGAAGGCAGGGGCGCCGTGAAAGGGGTGTTTGCGCATTGATTTGCGTACGTTAATGTTTGTCGACTTTTCTTACACTAAGCAAACGAGAAGAGCGCTTACTTGTGCCTTTTGTTTAGGCATAACTCACACTCACGTTCGGGGCGCCGTGTACGGCCATGTCAGTTGGCGGATTCCCCTGGGCGACATTCTGCGTTTGAAATCCGTTGAAAATAAATATAAAAAATTGCGTTTTTAATTATCAGTTACAAAACGCTCAAGGCTAGAAAACTAATTCCGCCTTTTGCGTGCTGCTGCTGCAGCAAAGAAACCCTTCAGTTTGTTATCCTTTTGCTTACCTTTTGTGTCTGTGTGTGCTTGAGTGTTGTTGTTGTTGTTGGTTGCTTTTTTTATATGCCAACATCTTTTGTCGACATAAAAGTCGAGTTGATAGCAGCAGCTTTTTGTCTTGACTCGCACAGTGGGCGGTTATGCTATTGCCACACCCACTAACGACGCTTTATGGTCGTTAAGGTTTTACCTTGATTTGTTTATGCTGTTGTTGGTCCTTGTTGTTGCTGCTTGTTGAAAAAAGGATCACTTTCTTCATGTT
This sequence comes from Phortica magna, assembly GCA_037044515.1. Lineage (NCBI taxonomy): Eukaryota > Metazoa > Arthropoda > Insecta > Diptera > Drosophilidae > Phortica > Phortica magna. The sequence goes on along the minus strand of JBAMBP010000982.1, from coordinate 167,380 downwards.
GTTAGGTGTTGAATATCGAATATTTGCAACTCGTTAAATTGATTTGCCGTGTTCGACATGCTCGTTCATGTCGTGCTCGTTGTCGCTTTCAATTGAACTCATTGGCATTTGCATAATTTTAAGCATGAAATTGAATGAAAATTGCTTATAAAAAAAAAAAGAAAGCAACCAAAAAAAAAGTGTCGTAATTGAAATTTGTGCGCTTTGATTTAATTTCCAACGAGAAAAAAGTGAAAGCAAAAATTTAAAATTGTTCATATTGAAAAACGTGCAAAGTCATTTTCATTTTCATTTTCTTATTGTACAAAAAGCGGGAAAAAAAATGAATTTTATAAAAGAAGTTCGTTGCAAATTAAAAAAAGATAACGGCGCACATAATAAGAAATTCAAATAACCGCGCGCTGTCATCTTAAGCGTCGTGCCACGCCCTCTCGACTGTGCGCCCGCCAAAGTGGAGCTTAGCAGCTTTGTTTGGCATCGCCCGCTCGTCGCTCCTGCGCCACGAACTAATCATCATGCACGGCTTTCGCTTTGGCTTTGGCGTCGTCGTCCACATCTTCGTCGTCGTCGTCGTCGACTTTGTCTTCGATGTCGTCGTCGTTTGCGTTGTCGTCATCGTCCTTTTTCCATTCCAGTCGACAGGATTTCTCAAAGATAAGGGAATTGCTCTGTCAAGTAAAGTGATATATGGTCCGAAAGGACTTCAATTTATACAATTTCTTTTCTATTTTTGCTGCTTTTTTTTCGCTTCTTTTTTTCTACTTATTTGCCTTTTTCATTTGCTGTATTTTATGCTCGATTCTTTTGCTTTATTTTTCTTGCTCCTTTTTATTTATATATATATATTTTATTTTATTTTTTTTTTGCCGAACGCTTTCAACAAAAATGCGAATTTGCGAGAGTTTATTTTATTTTTTTTGTGCTTCGACTTCTCCTGCCGTTGCTGCCTTGTTGTTCATCATGTTGTTGTAGTTGTTGTTGTTGTTGTTAGTGGTTCTATTGTTGCTGCTGTTGTTGTTGCAGTGGCAGCATAAAAACAAAAAAATTATAGAAAATAAACAAGTGAAATCCTCTACTTCACTTGGCGTCCCTCACTCCTTCCGCCATCCTTGGCTCCTTCATCATGTTTGAATATGTTTTGTTTTTATTTTCATTTTCATTTTGTTTGCCATTTTGTTGTACGTTTTGTTTTTGTTTTTGTATTTTTAGTTTAATGGTTGGGAAAACAAGGCACAAGGCATCCAATAAGACCACTAAGACAATGGGTTTTAATGGATTTTTATAAAAATGGCGCAGGTCTGCGTAGTTTTGTGTGTGCGGTGTGGGGCGGCATTGGTTTGGGCTACGGGCTCGGCTGAATGGGTTTCGGTGAAGCTGCTTATTTTAATTTTAATAAACAACACGACAACAAGGCGACTTCGTTCTCGAAAGGAGATGAATTAAATTGAGTTGCGCCTTTTTTTTTTGTTTCGTTTTTGTGCGCAAAGAAATCAAATAATAAGAATCGCAAATCAAGATGCTATGTTAGTCTTTTCGATTACGGAACTGGAGAATGGCTGTGAGATATTAGAAATGAAATTGGCGCTAAGATGGCTGAAATCTAAGAGTTCCTGTCGGATGTTCATTGCTTCGTAATTGTTAGTTTGAAAAGTGAAGTTCAAAGAAGCCAAATATTTGTCTAACCGTGCTATTCTCGCAATAGTCACAAATAGTCACAAAATTAACAGCGTCATTATAATACTTTACCATGCCTCCTACCATCGTGCCTTAAACAACGAAATCTCTTTCTTTCAGTCCAACGTCATTTTAGAAACGATGGAGTCTTGGTTGCTGAATTGAAAACAAGTAATTTATGACTCTATTAATATTAAGACTTTTTGTGACTCTTTGTAAGCATAGTAAATGTAAAATGTATTGTTTACGTTTGTATCTTTAAAATACTCTTAACTTATGCTTAATACCTCAAATATGTTTTCTAAAAATAATATTTTTGGAAATAATCACGAAAAAAAAGGGAGATAAATCAAAACAAGTTAAAAATAATGCCTCAATGAACGCGCAAATTGAGCTGTGCGATTGAATAGATGAATGAATGAATGTCTGAGTGAGTGAGTGAGTTGTTGAATGCCTTGCTGCCTCATCAGCAACCACAAAGTCCTCAGCAACAACAACAACAACATCGTGATCATCATCATAGACATCATCATAGACATCAGCAGCATCATTGTCGTTGCCATTGCTGTTGTTGTTGTTGCTGTTGTTGCTGTGTTCGTCATCATAATCATACGCATTCGCATTCGCATTCACATTCGGATTTGGTTTTTGTGCTCAATTCTGTTTCAAAACGCGGCAAAAATGTCAAAAACAGGCAAAAGCTGCAATTGATGTGCGCATTGTGCGAGTTGCGAGTGCGTTGCCGCCGCCAGCAGCAACAACAACAATGAGTAGAACAACAATAAACGCTAAAGCGCAACAGGGGCCAAGCGCACAGCATGGACGGACAATGGCATAAGAACGCAGAAGTAGAAGAAGAAGCATTAACAAAAAAGAAAAACAGTAGTAGCAACAACAACAACAACAACAACCACAACAATCACATACAAGATAAACAAAAAATCTAAATGAAAACTGAGGGTTGGCGAACAGATACAAAATTTATGTTGATGATTTTATTCTGTTTTTTTTTTTATTTTTTTTTTTATTTTATTTTTATAATCGTTTACAATGAGTTTAAGCAAATCTTTGCCAATTGTAAATGCGTTTGCATTGCACATACACCCACACACACTCACACACATAAGCATGCTTATTCACTCACGCACGCACGAACAGACACACACGCATTTAGTCAGACGAGATATTTCGACAAAATATAATTAGAATTTTTATAGGCATGCAAACTCATTCACACACACGCACACACGCACACACATACACGCAGTTACATATGAGTTCATTGTCTATGCGAGTCTGCTAGCATGTGCTTATATGTCTGTGTGTGGGTGTGGCTATGTGGGCGTTTGTCTGCCCATGTCCCATGCCTTTGCCAATGAGAAATGCTGCGTTGGTGTTGTTCTTGTTTGTTGTTGCTGTTGCTGCTGCTGTTGTTGTTGTTGTTGTAATGTGTCCTTGGGGCGTCATTTAATTGCTTTTACCAATTTGATTTTCAAGTGCCATTAAACCATTTCGGCTATCATATGAAAGCAAAACGCAGACGAGCGCAAATTCGCTGCCATTTCGCATTTTTGCTTTTGTTCATGCCACTGATATTTGTTGTTGTCGTTGTTGTTGTTGTTGGGTATGCTTTTTTCTATTTTCGGCTTTGCCATAGGTTTGCCTGCAGCCTCCAAGCCACAACCTCACACCCATGTTATCCTTAGCTATTTAAAAAGCGAGAGTCTCATGAGCCGACAAGCATTGCATGTCTGAAAATGAAGTGAAAGTATCGAGAATGTCGACGAGCGTTGCGTACTTCAATTAATTGGAAAAATGAATGCTTAGCGTTGTGCGTGAATGGAAATTAAATACGCGCGAATGCCAATTGGGAGTGACGCCAAACAACATGCCACAGCACAGCACACTCGCCATCCCTCTCACTCGTTGGCTTATTGGCGACAACAGCGGCCAAAATTAAAGCCGGAAAAATCACAAAATATATAAGCGAAAATCACAAATGAAAACGGCGCATGAAATGACAACAAAAACGGTAACGTTTTATTTAAAGAGAATTGTGAAAATGATTACAAATTGTTCTTTTCGCATTAACAACGAAAAATTCCTGAGTTTGACTTGCCTTGTACGTAATTAATTGCGGCTGAGGCGCACAGAAAATTATTAATTGCCACAACTGCAATCAAGTGAAACAAAAAAAAATACAAAAAAAATACAAAAAAAAATATATAAGTGAAACAAGAAACGCAATGAGTCAAAAAATGAAAATGAAAATGAAAAAGAGAAGAATGAAAAGTCATTGAATTAAATGTCGCCAAATGTCGTATGCAGATACAAGTAGCAGCAGCTTGCATGCCACATACCCTGCGCCCTACACCTGCTGCTGCTGCTGCTGCTGCTGCCTTAATGGTTCTGCAAACCGCGCCGACAACAACAAAAAAAGAAGAAACAAAGTCGCCAATTTTGGCTGTCGTCGCTTTGCCTTCGTTTGTTTTTTTCAACGCTTCTTCTTCTTCTTCTTTGTGCAACATCGAAGACTCATAGCGAAATGTCAACGCATTCGCATACATTCGACGTGCAACAAGAGCGTTGGCAGACAGTGCTGCAAAAAGTGTGATTTGCGCCCTTTACACTTACACACACACACACAGGCACAGGCACACACACAGGCAGAGGCACAGTCACAGGCACAGTAAGTGGCATGGCAGCTAATTGCGTTGCTGCATGGCTTCTCAAGCTGGCTCATGTTTTTGTACTTATTAATAGAAAATTAAAGCAATTATCAGTGAAAATCAGTTCACAGTAAAAACCAACAACAACAATAATAAAACAACAACAACAAACCGTCAAGTCTGAAAGAAAGACTGAAAGAAAGAAATCCACTTTCCATTTGCTTGTATCGATTTTTTTTTTCTTTCTTACTTGTTTTTTTTTGTTGTTGAGCATGAGTAATTTTGCAGCACATGCGGCAGCAGTGACAACAACAACAACAACAACAACAACAGCAGCAACAACAATAACAACAACAGTAGCAACAAAGTAAAATGAGCACAGAACGCGAAGCATTTCGCATGAAATTAATTACTTTTGGCACTTTTCATTGAGCAAAATGTGTTCTTTGTATGTGAATGAGTCGGAATGAACGTTCATGTGAGAGAGAGTGAAAGGGGGTCGGGGTATATGGTAATACGAGCAGCAATGAAATGAAAAATCGTTGTAAAAATTAATTATCAAAGCGCGAAACATAAAATGGTAATGGAAGCGCAAGTGGTGAAGAGCAAGGGGCGCAGGGAGGAGCAGCATAAAGTTGCAGACGTAGACGTCAACAACAACCAGAACAACAACAGTGCTAAATTGGCGGCCTTTCGTCTCCTTGCAACAAACAGCAAAACATGGCCTGAGTTCATCACCAGCAGCAGCGGCAGCAAAAGTTCACTGCATAAAACAAAGAGCTGAAGAGCACAGAAAGCTGAAGATACAAATACGAATTGCAGTTATAGATGCGAAATGCAGACTGAGTTGTTGCGTTGAGTTGAGTTGAGGCTAATTAAAGTGGGCAACACCCACGAGACCAACGGCAAAAGCCAAGTTTATGTTTAGTTGGACACCTCAACGTATGTATGTGCAACACGGCTTAGTTGCGGCACTGTACCGCAATAAAAGAACGCCTTGCAAAGAGAAATGAAAAATTGAACTGAAAAAAAAAGAGCGCAGAGATAATAAAACAAATCGTTACTGTTACTTAACGATTGGCCTAAATTTGCTTGGTGCGCCGGTTGTGCTAACAAAGCTGTAAGCCATAAAAGGCACTGCAACGGCAACGACAACGGCAGCAGCGACGTTGGCAGCGTCGTCGTTCGGTGTCTTTGGCAACTTCATTGAATGCATTCTCGTTGTTATTAATATAAATGTGCAAACGTGCTTGCAAACTGTCAAAATGACAGCAGCTAAACGCATTGCAACAACATGACGTTGTCGAAGGGGGCGTGTGTGGCAGCAGCAGAACAATGTTTACTTTGGCCACGTTTGCAACTTGTTGTATGACAAAATCTAATTGCCGAATGCAGTCGATGCGAAAGTGCAAAGTCATGTCAACAGCAATTCGCCATTGTTCATTTCGTTCGCTCGCTCGTTTGCTCACTCACTCGCTTACCCGCCCCCTTGCCAGAGTCGTCGTGCAACAGTCAGCTGGGTGGCAGGTGGCAGGCAATCGGTAAGGATTGCGTTGAGCTTATGACAAAAGGCTTAAAGGGTGTTTGACAGCGAAGAAAAACTTTGCCAAAAGATACAATTTATTTGTTAATAATACATTATCCCAAGCGTGATAGGAACAAATATTATTAAACTAATATTAATATTTATTAATACATCATGCTGAAAGATCATTGGGATCATTGGGATCATTTGATTTAAGCAACTGTAAAATGTTTCTCACATCATATATAAACATTCAAGCGAATTTCTTTGTTGGGATCTTGAAAATTCTTCACATTAGAGACACCCTTTTTTCTTGATGAAACTTACAACACTGCTTGCCCCACGCATCGCTTGCACAGTGCACTCACAATGCCTTCAGCTCAGTTGCCAGTGAGTGAGTGAGTGAAGTGTAAGACGTGTGCGAATCCCGCGGACTTTAGGGGTCTGTGGGATCTCTTTGTGTGTGTGTGTGAGTTGTGTGATATTTTGCTGCTATCTGACAGTCGAGAAATTTGCCACGTACGTACTTAATGTGCAACACTAAGTGCAATAATATTACGCTACTTCATTTATTTGAAGAAAAATATAACAAGAATGTGACATTTTCAACAAGAGAATAATACGACTACAGCAACAACAACAACCACAATAACAACAACAACAATAATAATAATATAGATAACAACAACAAGGACACACTAACAGCAACAGCAACAATAATAAGAAACAACAATAGCAAAAATAACTATTTTATATATACATATAAATAAGAAAGCTAAAAACTAAAGAGGACAGACAAAAGAAAATGTGTGCGCGTGAGTGAGATGGAAAATGGAAAAATGGTTAGTTTGGCAAGACAATAATGATGATGTCATTGTCAATACTAAAACAGCAACAGCAACAACAACAACAATGGACAGAAATAGCTGAATTAAGCATTAAGTGCGGATATAGCAACAGCAACAGCAGCAGCAGCAGCGATGTGATAGAAGAAGGGCTGGGGCGGACAAAAGCAGTGCAAGAAGAAGACAACAACAACAATTCGAACGGAAGGAAACATAAAATAAAATGCAAGGATAAAAACACACACGCACACACACACACACACACACACACACACACACACATACATATATAAAAACATATAGAAATGCATCTACGAAAACTAAAACTAACGACAGATACATGCCACCAATAAAAGATACAAACATATAAACAAATACATACATATATGTTTGTACGCGTGTATGTGTGTGTTTGTGTGTCTACATGGTTAGGACAACTAAATTTTGCGGCATTTGAAAGAAATTATCACAAGTTTTTGCTTTTCGAATTTGTTGACATGCGCAAAATATTTTCTAATAATTTCATACAAAAATTTATTTATTTTTGCTGCAACATGTAAAGTGCAAATGCAATTCTTATTGCAATTTTAAATTGTTATGCCATCTAGTATCTCAACACATGTATCTGTATTTGTATTTGTATCTGTTTGTGTGTTTTGCGCTACTAATGAATTTTGCATGTTTTTCCAAAAGCCAACGAAAGTAAGCGGGCTGCGGTGGCAAGTAGATACATGCATTTACTTGAGTTATTAAAAGTTTTGATTGCAGTCGAATGCATTAAAATTGATGGCAGGATAAATAACAACTACAACAACAACAACAACAACAATTGCAAAATATATTTAATAAAAGTCAATTTAGAAGTTTGAAGGTTTTCTGTTTTCTGTTTTTGCATTTGCATAATTTTACGCTTTTGACACTTTTTTGAAGCATACTTTAAGGCAGTTTCAACTTGAAGTGTTTCTTATTGAAGTATTCGCAACACTTCAAAACTGCCAATCAACTGCTGGTGCTCCTGCCTCTACCTCAGCCTCTGCTTCAATAACTCAATTGCATAACATTTGAGTTAAGTTGAACGTTTCGAATGAAATCAAATCAAATATTTTACACTTGTGCTGCCGCCGCCGGCAATGATGCCGAGGCTGTTTTTTATTGCCATTATAGTCAGTGGATCAGCGAGCATGTTTTGCACTTCACTTAATGTTATACACTGTCACTGATACAATTTACAGTTACACAGTTGCATATTTACACATTCATTGACAAATTGCGGTGATTTTTACTTGATCATCATCCTCGTCTTCATCGTCGACGTCGACTCGCGTCAAGTGCCTTATGTGTTCCAACAATAGAACAGGCAATGCCAAACGTATTGGGTAAGCAACACCGGAACTGTCAATTGTTTCTGAAATGCGACCAGAGCTGAGCTGAGCAGAGCAGAGCAGAGGCCGTGCCTCGAACTAAGCGTCAATCTCAGCAACAGATTCAACGACAATAAAGCAACAAATTCAATTATGTAAATTTCACATATAAAACATGAAATGTATGAGCAACAACAACAACAACTACAACAACAACAACATGAGCCGCTTTAGCATCATTATGCTCATCATTGCCGCTCGTAGCTGTCGTGTTGTCTATCTATCGACAGTTGTGTTGTGTGCGATTTAAGTTTGGCATACATGACTATTTTAAAAATATATACCATACATATATTTACAAATATAGAGCATGACCGTTGCGGTCCGAGTTGTTGTTGTTGTTGTTGTTATTATGCTTGTTATTGTCATGAACGTACAATTGGCATTGGCACTACATGTATGTAAGTATGTCCATGCTGGTCCATGCGTTCAACTGTCCGTCTATTTGCGCATAACTGCTACAGCCTACACAGATACACACACACACTCGGATAGACATGAGCGCGCGTCGGTTTGCCGTTGCTAAATAATTCATTGCATCAATTGTCAAAACAAAATTCGTGCGCGACGATTTCAACGGCGATGGTGTTGCTTTCAATTGAACTTAATTAAATTTGTAAGTGAATCTAGTGCGGGCTACTTCATCTTCTTCTGTTTGCTGCTCTTCTGTTCTACTGTCATTGTTATCGTTGTTGTTTTCATTTTCGTTTGCGTTATCGTTGAGACAAGTCTTGTGGCACATAACAATGCCGCCCCCGCTGTTTGGCTCGGCTCAGCTTGGCTTGGCTCGGTTGCAATGCAAACTTTTGTCTGCTGCGACAATTTACATAAATTTAAGTCACTCAAATTATCCGAAAACATTTCAATTGCAAAACTGAAAGCAACAACAACAACAGCAACAAAAACTTGTAAAAAAATACAAACTCAAACTCAGAAAAAACTGAGACTTAGACTGTGCGTCTGTGTTGGAGTTGAAGTTGTAGTCAGACTAGCAGACCGACTGTCAGATACTTTTCTTTTGTCTTTTGTCTGTCGCATTGTTTGGCTGGCAAAGCCATGAATGATTTTGCGTTGCGTTTATGCAAAAATGCATTAATGAGACGCATTTGTGAGATGCGCAGCGACTGAGTGAGTGAATGAATGAAGTTGCCTTGAGGCGCGTTCTTAGACGCGTATCGCATTACATTGGCCGGGGCTATTGTCTAGAGTTGATTTAATGAGCAGCAGCAGCCTAATGATGTAATTGAGTTTCAGCGCACAATGAAATTTGAAACAATTTGAGTATTATGTGGGTTGATTTTTCTTTCTGTCTTCTTGACAAACAGCTGACAGTCAGTCTCAGTCTCATGCTCATGCACAGCTGGCGAGCTGCTGGCTGCTGCTGCTCCTTCATAGCCAACCGCAACGAATCGCCGCTAGCGTACACGCTTACCAATTGACTGACCGACCAACTGACCGACCGAAACATTTCAGTTTGCGTGTTCGAATTGATCTCCTTAAATTTCGTTTCGTTTCGTTTCTTTGTTGACGTGTGCCAAGCAATTTTCAACACTTTCGAGCACAGCTGCTTCAAGGCACGAAAATTCACATGTCACTCATTCACTCACTCACTCACTCACTCACTCATTCAAAAGGAACTCTTCAGGTCAGTTCGTTTCCTGCGAGCAACTTGGTTAGCATGAATGCCAATTAATATTAATTACCTTAGTTTGCTCGCTTACTGCAATGCATTTGGCCAAAGCAAACTAAATGAATTTAACAAGAAGAAGCAGCAGCAGTGGTGTGTGTGTGTGTGTGTGTTAGTATGGCGCACAAATGAGTTTTTAATCATTTGCCAAGTGTGAAAATTAGACTTGCCATTAGCAGCGCATTAGATGTGAACAGGTACGACTAAATGTCTGTTTGGTCAAATGGTGAACGCTTCGTTAATACACGCATTAAAGTCGGCCATCCGTACGTCCGTCCGTTTGTCTGTCAGTCAGTCAGTCAGTCGCACACTCACGCCTCGTAATTACTTTTACGATCTGTTTACAGCTTTTAGTGCTCATTTGCGGTCATTTCTGTGTTACTTTTGCTGTCAATTTATGCAAATTTTTATACGACGAAAGTTTCACTTCAAATGCCCACTAGGTGACAACTAACAGAGCGTGCGGCGTTCGTCCGTCCGTCCGACAATTGGGGGGTGACGGTGGCCAACAACAACAAGGCCGAGGCAGCAGCAAAGAATTGACTTGAGCTTAGTTTGGTTTTTTTTTTTAAGACTTCTTTTTAAGAATTCAACCACCAAAATGTTGAAAAATGTTTTATAAAAATTCTATCTGAACTTCGTGTCTTACCACACCACACAAGCGCAGCCCTCATGCCGTTGCCCCCGAGTCATGCGTTTTGAAGTTGAATTTATTTTCATTGCGCATTTTAAAGCGCGTAATGCTAACGATATTGTTGTTGTTAAATGTTATTGTTGTTGTTGTCGTTGGTTGTTATTATAATGTTAAGTTTGGTGTCGGCTTTTGTTGTCATTGTCGTTGTTATTGTTGTTGTTGCTTGGTTGGTTGGTTGGTGTTGTTTTGCATATGAATATGTTTGAAAACATTCACCGCCAGCAACTATTGCCCCTTGCATCAGGGGGTTGCTGCATACCCTTTCGCTGTCTCACTTTGAAGAGTCTCTAATCCCGTGCATATGCGTCACCAGCTGTGCCACGCCGAATCGCTTTGTGGAGATTATTTCATTTTCGGCTGTTGAATATTATTCAAAACTCTTTTGAAAATGTTTCGCAAATGAGATTTTCTCGTTATTGTAATGCATAGCAAATGTTGTCCATTGACATCGTTAATCAGTTTGGATACGAGAGATGAGCGCTGATGAGTTCAGATGAGTATAAAAATAAACAACCTGTATTCATGCAAGTTTAATTATACGCTTTCGAAATTTCGAATGGTTGATTGTAGGCGGAGTTTTTCTTATGACCAACAGTTGCTCGACAAAGTAGCTTCATAGTTTGGCATAAACTACCCTTGAGTTTGAAGCCCTAGTTTGTCTGTCTTTATATGAACAATTTAATAGTGAGAGAACACCTGAGAACACCATCCAACCGTTGCTTAAAGCAGTTTCAGTCTATAGAAAGTATCTGGGGCCTGAATGTATCCAAAACTCTCGAAATAAAAGTCATTATTTTATAATTATGTTTTTTGTTGTTTTATTTCATATTTATTACAATTGATGAAAATCATTTTGCTCAGATTTTTTTTTTTGCATTTTATTATTTTTTTTTTTTACTCATGCACTTCAACTTATTTCACCGTCGTATTTTACATAGAAGCTTCATGTTGTAATTCTTTTTTTTTTTTTTTTTGGTTTTCTTTTTTTTTCAGTTAATAATAATTTTAATTTAATTAGTTGCTGATAAATTATTTAAATTTTATTTAAGTTTATTTTTTTCTTTTTGTTTGTAATTAAATATTTTTTTTTCGATTTTATTTTATGTTTCATTTTATTTTTAATACTATAAATTTGTTTTATACACGCACAAATACTAAATTACATTACATTATTTCGCCATTAATTAATTAATAATAATTAATTTAATCCTCAGCTGCTCTTGCTTCGCTTCCTTCTTTCCCTTCTACTACTTTCTCTCAACTGCTCGTAGTTTTTTTCTTTCACGCTTTCGGCTTATATATTGCATTTAGTCTATAATTTTTTTATAAAGTGTATTTTTATAAATTGTTAAATTTTCGTGTAGAGTTTTTTTTCTCATTTCCTTTTTTTTATTTTTATAATTAATTTTAATATATACAAATTATTTAATACAATCATTTATGGCGTATACTTTTAAGTTTCGACAAAAATCACATTTCAATAAAAGTTGTCAGCTGGAAAAATTTTCATACAATACCAAAAAAACAACATAAAAAGCAAATACAATTATTGGATTTCTTTTTTTTTTTTTTTTTTTAAATATTTAATAATGATTTAATTTTTATTCTTTAATATTAATCGTATTTTGCAAACATTTCACGCATTCGCATTCGCTCGCTCAGTTACACTCAAGCGTCGTTGACGCCCACTTTTTTGGTTGGGGCTTGTGTTTTGTGCTGCTTCTTTAGCCTCTGTCATACGCAATTTCTGCCTCTTCTCTACTACTTGTTTGTTCAGCTAAGTTAAATACTTAAAGTCGTAAACTTGGTTCCTTGTCGTATCGTATTCATTAAGTAAAAATTCTTGTTAATTATTTTATTATATAAATTTTTATCATCAAATACCAATTTAAAATTTATATTTTTTTTTTGTTTCTCGTATACATTTATTTATTTTTATTTTAATTATTTTTTTTTTGTATTCAACTTAATTTTTTTGTTGATTTTTTTAGTTCTTATTTTTTTTTTTCGTGTGTTAAGGCGTTCTGTACATTTATGCTAAACTTAACTTAGCCGCTAAAGAATTCTGCTCTAATTGGATTTAAATTCATACAATAATTTTTTTTTATTTATAATTTATAATTTTTAAATTTAATTTTTTTATGCCACATGTGTTCTTCGAATACTTTATTTGAAAGCGTGTGCTTTATTTAATATTCTCGTTTGTAAATAATTTGAAAATGATTTTCGGGATTTGTTTTCTTTACAAGAAAGTCGTATACATTTGCGTGATTGTTAAGTTGTTATTTTTTTTATAAATTTTTTGTTTTTATTTAAATTTTTTCAGTTTTAAGTTTGCAAAACTCATGAAGCAAGCTCAAGTTGTGAGTTTTTGTTGCTGTAGTTGCTAATACATAATAAGGAAATGCAATCAATCAAACTACCAATCAATCGATCAATCAATCAGTCAACTAATCAATCAATCGATCGTTCGATCCATCGTTGTTTCAATAATACAATAATAATTGTGGTAAATAGTAAATTTAAAAGGTACTCGTCGCTAGTTGTTCTTGTTGTTTTTTCTTGTTCATATTTCTTTCCATTTAATAATTTTTTTATTCAATTTTTTTTTGGTTCATGTTTTCATTCATTTACGTATATCGTTATTGATTTTTAGTTTAAACGCACTTTTTTTAAATATTTTTTCTTCACTTGACAATTAAATCGAAATCAGTTCAGCATCATTCAATAGAAAGTTGCTAAAAGTGGATATTATTTTGAAAAAGGAACACAAGGAACATAAAAAATTGAAAACAAAGCTGAAAAAAAAAGACTCAATAAAAAAAACTTCAGAGTTTCGAAACTTATAAAGTTGACTTGAGATGAAAATGATGCAATGACGAATTGTTTCGTTGTTAAATACCATAGAAACCTCAGTAAGACAGCCATAAAACACCCCGAGAGTGATCCTAATCGATCCGACATAAAGAACTGTGAAATAATTCTGTAAGAAATAAAACCCAAAATCAAGATTGAAGGAAACCATAAATGCTAAAAAATCGTGTATAAAAAAGTATATATATAAAAAAATAAGTATAAATAACAAGACAAAATCAAAATGTTTTTTTTTTTAGTTTTTATGTATTTCTCTTTTAATTCACTCGATAAAGTTTTTTGCTTTTCTTTTCTTGCAATTTAAGTATAATAATAATAATAATTAAAATAATTAATTAAAATAACTAAGCATAACGCATAAAATTAATATAATTAAATAGTTACAGTTAGACAATATTTATATAGATTTTTTCCTTTCATTATGTACGAATATATGCAAAATTATACATTAAAAAATAAAATATATTTTATGCAATAAATTTTAATATTTATAGTATAGAAATTAGCTGGAAATAATACTACACACAAAATCGTCATCAACATCATTATCATTAACATCATTATCATGATCATGATCATTATTATTATTATTATCATCATCATTGTTCAATCAAATTGAGTTGTAATTGAAAACTTTTCAATTCAATTCATTTTTGCATAAAATTAGAAAACAAACATCGCCAAAAACCGTCTCAAAAACTCTATATTTCAATTAATTATTATTCTTCATTTTTTTTTATATATGCAAACTTGTAAAATATAAAAACAAAATTAAATTTAGACCATAAAAACTAAATTAGCAACTAAAATTAAATAAGCGAATTTGCAGAATTGTTTTGTTTCTTATTTCAACTTTTTCTTCTTCTTCACTTAATTCATTCACACGAAAATTAATTAATTTTGAAATCAGGCAACGCCAAAGGACTTGATTAGCAACCCTTTGGCTTGGGGCGGGGCAATTTTCAATTCGACGCGTTAAAATATAATTTACGTATATGAATATATTCAATAAATAAAATTGTTTTAAATTTTTCTGCATATTTTTTTTACACGCGATGAATATTTTTTTTTTTTTAAGAAAAAGAAAACAATAATGAAAAATTTACAATTTTGTTGTATGTTTTTTTTTTCGAATTTAATTGGAAAAGCTTCAACAAAACTGAAGCTCGCATTTCAAATGTTTTCCTGCATTTTTCACTTTTCACTTTTTTTTTGTATTTATTTTTTATTTATTTATGTTTTGTTTTGTTCATTAAATGTGAAATTTTTAAATTGTTTTTGTTTTACTAAATTCTTGTTTTTATTTGATTTTTTCTCGAAAACTTTCAAACAGCTGCGTGGGTTTTGGTTTCAGCAGCTGCCATAATTTTTCACAGTGTTTTTTTTTTATTTCATTTATTTATTTATTTTTTTTTTTTGCTTGTTTTTTCAACGCTTTTAAGTATTTTGCTATGCGTGTGTGTGGGTGTGTGTGTATTTACCATGTTTGTGTGTGTTTATGTTCTTGTGTATGATTTTGATGCTTAAAACTATTTTTTTCTTTCTTTACTTTTCTTCTTCATGTTTTTTTTTTTTTGTTTTGTATTATTTATTTATATATATATAAATGTTTTGTTTTTTTTTATTTTTATTTTTGTTTTGAAATTATTTAAAGTATACACAAATAGTTTCTTTAAAGTTTCTCCCCCTCCACGACATGACACGCCGTCTGCTGTGTGGTGGGCGGAGCCTTTTGCTAATATCAACGCCTGCATTTACCTATTTGAATTCTGATATTGCCACTTTTATTACATTCCTTTCATCTTCTGTATTTTCAACATATTTCTAAGCTTTTCCCGTACTCATTTCGCTTCTGACTTTCCTTTCTGAGTCGCCTTAAGTAAGGAGATCATAATTGCTGCCGTTCACTTTACCTTTTTTTGTTTCTGTTTTCTGACATTTTCCAATTAGATTTTGTTTGCTTTTTGTTTGAATTAAATTTAAATTTTTAATGTTAAATAAAACTCACTAATCAAAATTCGTAAACTAAGCAAAAATTTAAGAACGTTAACAAATGCAAGAAATAAGTTACGAGTTACAAAGATACAAAGATACAAGCTAACAATTCAGTTTGGTGTTGTGTATGTGTGTGTAGATTTTTGCTTTTATGCATAATTGCTAAGTAGTAAACAACAATTTAACAATGGTTTTTTGTATTACTTTTGTTTTGTTTCTTGACTTAAATTTTGTTTTTTAGAAAAATTAAATTCGCATTTGTTAAGCAATTTTTGTAGCCGTCGGAACAAGCGCAGTCGAACACTTTGTGGCCACTGAAATGAGCAGAAAGCATAAAGAATATTTCATTAGTAAAGATTGCTTAGTTAAATGTTTATTAAAAATTCAAAAAGTTGTTGGAAAAAATTAATAAAAGTTGATCGAACATTTACTCACCTGCAAGAAGTTCACAACGATTTGTTTTCGTAATAAAATCTTTATGCCGAAAATGTGCCAAATATTTATGATTTAATTACGTATTTTGAGGTTTTACTGTAAGCATGTTTTTTTTTGTTTTTTCATTGAGTTTTGCAATTATCCAAAAAGTATTTTTTATACGTGATTTTCTATGATTTCCTCAGTTAAGGTTTTTTTTTTGTTTTTTCTTCTTTGTGCGGGTTTGATTTTTTACTTAGTTTTTTCTCTCTCTCTCACTTTAACGTTCGCTAACTCCTTCGGTGCTGTTGTCTCTCTCACTCTGTTGTCTCTCTCTGTTGTCTGTTGTCTATAACTGATTTTGGTTTCTACGCTGCGTCTCCTCATCCAATACATCATCCGTCAACATCATTGGCGGCGCGGTTGTTGCTGCTGCAGTTGCCGTTGCAGTTGCCGTTGCTGCTGCCGCTGCTGCAGCCGCCGCCGCTGCTGTTGCAAACTCTGCTACGCCCGCATCTGACATTGCCGGGCCTTCGCCCGTGCATTACAAGTGCTGACCATAATATTCAGCGGGCGGGTAGTGCGGATAGCCTTGATGAAAGCCGGGATCGCCGGGCGGACGATGCATCATATGCGCCTGGCTGTCCATCATATAGCCCATGGCGTCATGCCCGTAACCGGAGGGACCAGGATGCGGTGTATAGACTGTATATAGAAATTAATTTAATTTATTAATTATTAGTCATTTATTTAATGGTATTTTCCATAGAAATTAATTAATTTATTTGTCGATGCCGAAAACATTACCTGCTCGATTTGACTGATCGATCATGGGCTGCACAATTCTTCGTCTCGCATTGATGAACCTGTAAAATGAAATGCGAAATGAGCGACTTGTGTTAAACTTTAAAAACTAGATATATATTATTATATTATTTGTTGTTTTTTTTTGTTGTTTTGCCGCTTAAGCAAAGCTGACAAAATGTTGGGCGTCCAAACAACAAAACAAAAAAAAAGTCACGTTTCACAAATAATCTCATAAATAATTTATGAAATGCGTTCGCAATCAACGCAACACGTTTCGTACTTTGATATTGAACTGATCGTTGGATCGTTGGAACGATCGATCGATCGATCGTATGTACGATTGAGCGATTGAAGGCGATTGCAGCTTTTGCTCATTGCTCGTTTGAACGTTGTCAGGGCTTAACTTGGTTTATGTGAGAACTTAGCCATAAACCAAAGCAAATCTGTTTGGCTTTTTGCTGCTTTGCTGCTTTGTCGTTTGGCTACCGTCTTTGCTTGGCCGCAATTGACTGATAAGTCGCGATTCGTGTCTCTGTGGCTGTGAGTGTGCCTGAGACCGCGTCCAAGTCGGGCACATCAATGCCGACTTTGGTTATGATTGCTGGTAATAAATGCAATAAGAAATAATAAGCAGCCGTCGTCGTAGTTGATACACAAGCTCAGCAACAAACAAACAAACAAACAAACCAAAAAAATAAAACTTCATGATGAAAGCGAAAAGCCGCCGCTGCTGAGCGTTTTGCGGCGGCAGCGACAAAAGCTTCGACAAAATCAGCGCAGCGACAAAAACGAAGACGTGCAAGAAATGCTCAACATTAGAGCAGGACCCTGGACTCTGGCCTAGGGTGCACAGATTGGCAAGCGCAAAAAGTAACTTGATTTTTGTCATTGTTGTTGTTGTTCTCTTTTTTTTTGGCAAATTACAAATGTTGAGGTTAATGCACTTCGATGTGTGAAAATGTGTTTTTGTTATTCTTCGCTGATTCGGTTTCACTTTGTTGCGGTTTTATTTCATTTGCTTGTTGTGTTGTTGTTGTTCTTGTTGTTGCTGCTGTTGTTGGCACAAATGAAATGTTGCCGTTTTCATTTCTGGGCGGAAATTGTTGCAACGCCCTGAAATCGTTTATCAAACGACAAATGGAATTGAGTTCCGTTCCGTTCGTTCATTCGTTCTTCTCTGTCTCGTTCAGTCGTTCATTCAATCGCTTTGGCACAGTTCAGCTCAGTTGGCCAGCAGCTTGAATATGAGCCTGGCTGACATTCAGTCTAAGCGCAGGCAGAAGATGTGCGCACAGCACAGGAAACTGCACAGTTATCAGCAACGTGCCTCGCGTCCCTTCCTTCGCACAAAAGTCGAAGCCAAGTTATGGCAAAATAATAACGCTTGCCAGCACACAAGCACAAAAAGTTAAGTAACAACAACAGCAACAACAACAACAACAGCAACAACAAGAAGAAGAAGAAGCAGTAAGTATATAAAAATAAAGAAAGTAACTAAAGTGAATGCTGCAAATCGATTTGGCCGCTGGCAACGGTTTTGCTTTGTGGCAAGCGAGTTGATTGCATGACTGAACGACTGAGCGAGTGAGTTGAACAAAATGGACGCCATAATGAAACTTTACTTATCAAGTACAAACATAGCAGAAGAAGAAGCATGAATAAAAAAAAAAAAA
The DNA here is from genome assembly GCA_037044515.1 of Phortica magna. Classification (NCBI taxonomy): domain Eukaryota; kingdom Metazoa; phylum Arthropoda; class Insecta; order Diptera; family Drosophilidae; genus Phortica; species Phortica magna. The sequence goes on along the minus strand of JBAMBP010000982.1, from coordinate 149,102 downwards.
ATGTGCAAATATTTAAAACTTTTTGCGTATCAATTTGAAAAGTTTTTCGATTACAAGAAATGCTTTCGTGCGTTCGCCGCCGCTGCTCATGGCTCTGCCGCCGCCGCCGCCAAGCATTGAGACGCGTTAATGGCTAACGTTGTTGCCCATTTGAATTACATATACTTTGCCGATATTTCGGCCTTGTTTGTTGTGCTTCACTTACACAAATAAACACGACCATTAGCCCAGCAAAAAGTATGCCACACTTGATGCCCGAAGGATGTTGCACGTCGCCGTTGTGTCCTGGCGAAGGTGTTTGGCCATAAATTACACAAAAGTGTCAACATTCTCGGAAATTCTTTTAATTTCTTTTGCAGTTCGCTTTTCTTTTGCCTTTCGCTTTGGCTTGGAAAGCGGCTTTTCTGCTGCTGCTTCTTCTGCTTTGGGTTTCGCTTCACGCTCGCCTGCATTTGCCACAGTCTTCTGCCTCAGCCTCAGCCACCGCCTCTCCCAACGCTCTAAGCCGCTCGGTTATGTAGTCTTGCGTAAATTTTTTTCTTGCTTGCTCCACCCCACCATGTCCTTGCTGGTCTACTGCTGCTGCTGCTGCTATTTGTTAATTTCAGTGTGCTTCGGTAAGCGCGAAATTCAATTTAATTGAGCTGAGTGCCATGCAACATCTTCTACCAGCCAGCCAGCCTTCTACCCTGCCAACCTTCGCACAGCTTAACCAACTTGTTTGCTTGCCACATGCCACATGACACACAACGCAACGCAACAGCAAAACTTCTTTTCCATACATTTTATTATGCTGTCCAGGCTGTCTAAAAAGGCTCTTTTAGTTTCAGAGTCTTTTCTATTACGCTTAAAAGCATTTGCCAAAGCGCATGAAAGATTCAGCAATACTTTTAACTAGTCTTGACTTGACTTCAGTTGCCTACGAGTTGACTTGACTTGAGTTGAGTTGAAGTTGCGTTGCACATGTGTGCGCTGTGCTGCAGCAAAGTGTCAAGTTGTGCCGCCTGTCGCATAACATAGCAAATTTGATGAAGTTGTTAGAGTAACGAAACCTAATGCGCCTGCCAAGCCAGCCGAGCCAGCCGAGCCAAGCCAAGCATAGACTCAAGCCATTGCCTTTGCCTATGCAGTCAGCCAGAGCCGGGCCTCTTCTACTCGGCCTGCCTACACAGGCCGGCCTGAGTCTGCCTTGCCGCATTTCTCATAATCCTCAACATCATTTGCATGAGCAACTTTGCTGCTTTTTTTCTTTGCCATTTTTCTTGCTTATTTACAATGCATGTACATTGTAAATTCGTGTGTGTGTGTGTGCGTTGTTGCAACATGAGCATGCAACGCCGCAACTGAGGTGACTTTGCGTGTTTAGTTGTTTAGTTGAAGCTTGATTGAATTTATGCTTTTGTTTTGTCAGACTCACCAATTGTTAACTTGCAGTATCGTTAGGCCAGTGTCCTGCGCTAACTGTTTTTTCTGGTCCTCGGAAGGGTAAGGATGCTGCAAGCACACAAATAAAACATATAATTATTATTATTGTAAAAAAGAAATTTAATTATTATTATTAATAAAGTTAATAAAAGTTCATGACAACAACGGGCAAAGGCAAAGCGATCAATCATGGCAACCTGCCTGCAATTGCAGCGCAGACTGAAGCACTTGAGTGCCCCTCAGAAGTGCCCTTATCATCGGCGCCCGAAATAAAAAAACCAAGCATAGAACTTCTTCTTATCAGCTGCCACTCAAAGTGTCCTAAATTTCCTCTCTGTGTGTGTGGGGCAGTGAAATGTTCTAGCGTTAATCGGGGGGCAAACAAGCGCGCCACACGCCCTCATAAATCTTGGTGCAAGTCGCCGCCACAGTGGCGTCAGTGGGTAAACAAACTGTCCGAAATTATTGTCGACTCTAATGTGCGTCTGAGTGGCGGGCGCAATGGCGCGCTCTATGCCAGAATTGGGGGAGTGGGGGGCATGTATGTAATGTTGTAAGTTAACAATTGTTATAAACGCATTATCAATGCTGCGCTGAGCGTTCGACATTGCAATCTAATCGCGCCCGAAAAATGTGCGCTGGCCAAGCTGACGGCCTGCCTGACAGACTGACAGACGGCCTGACTGAGTGTATGGCGCTTAGTGCAGTCGCCCATGTCTCTCACGCCATGCCGGGCCACATTATTTATTTAGTTTGTGTGCATTTATTTTTATTTATTTATTTCTTTTTTTTTGGGTGTTGCTTGTTGTTGTTGTTGTTTTTGGTGGCGCGTCAAATATTTACTCAATGATTTCGAATCAGTTTTCAAACTCAATTACGCGCTGTGAAGTTTTCATGTTTTCCATGTTTCATGATTTTTATCGCAAATGCTTTTAGCACTTTTTAAATTCGAAGTCACTTCTTCCATTTCCCAACTGATAATGTCTTTTTGTATGGCATGCCTTTTCGACTTGCACGCCCGTGCCACGCCCTCGCTTAATGCTGGCCGAAGCGGAAGTTGCTGTCAGCATTTTGCATACAAAACAATTTCGCTTTGTTTGAGCATCGCTTTGTCTGCCTTGATCGTTTCATCATAAAGCAGGCATTTGGATTGTAGAACCCTTTGAGTGTTCGTTCGACTGAGGCAGGACAATGCTGCGCACGCGTTCATGCCTTCATTCATTCGTTCATTCGTTCGTCAATGTCCTGTTTCCGGCAGCTGTGGGCGTCTTTTTTATGACAGCAAACAAATCTTGACTCATGTGTGGTTTGGTTTTGTTTTTTGGCATTTAAGCGGTTTGCTTCGGTTGGAAATTGGCGCGTTTCGGTTTGTCTGTTGCGGCACATGTGCTCTGCCGCCAATTAGAATTAGTTGTGCATTGAAGTTGTTCCGATATTGTTTTGTCTTCGAAGGTTCAAAGGTTGCCAATACTTCTTCGGCATGTCTTCGGCGACTCTTGTCTGTTGTTTGTTGTTTGTTGTCTGCACGCCTTCAACAACAACGAGAACGAGCACAACGTTTGTCCTTTGGTCCTTGTGCACTCAAATGCAATTTGCTATTGCCAGTGCCACTTGTCTTGTCTTCCCGCTCCTCTCCTGCCCTTCGCTTAGCCACAGCAGCAAAACATGTTCGCACAACAATGCAAATAATTTTGGTATTTCAGTTGTGTGTGTGTGTGTGTGTGTGTCTGTATTTGTACAAGTATATTTAGTATCTGTCATTTGTTGCGTGAAATTTACCGTCTTCTTGCAATTGCTGCCAAGGCTGGCTGGGCAGAACACACAACACACAACACACGCCTTTGCCACAGTGTCAGGCAAGAGTCAAAGTTGGCTTTGTTGTTATTATTGTTGTTATTGTTGTTGTTGTTGCATGTATTGGCATATTTGTACATATTGAGAATATTTGCACAGCTCATGTATAAAATATTGTGCATGCCAATTGATAACGCACACACACACGCACACACACACACACACACACACACACACACACACACATCGACGTCGCTGCCTCTGCCAACGTCGCAATGCAATTTAGTTTGCGTTTCATGTTTCATGTCCTTCGTAGGCGTCACTTCGCTTCGATTTGCTCCCCCACAATATTGTTGATCATGCTGTGGGCGCTGCTGCTGCTGCCGCCACACCCACCACTGCCTGTCCGCTGTGCATATTTGTTTGCGCATGCATTTTCCTTATTGTTTGTGTTAATAAATTTTCAACATGTCTCTAAGTTGCATTCGTTGTCGTAGTCCTCTGCTGCTTCTTCTTCTACTACTACTACTACGACGACAATGACTACGTCCTTGCAGGGCAGCGCATTGTTCTGTTGTTGTCACACACACACACACACACACATGTGCTTTTGAGCACAAAGTACATTGAAAATATATATTTGAAATTTCTATTGACGCTTGTTAAACACAAAATGAAATGCAATGCTCAACACACACACACACACACACACACACAGACACACACAGAGTCGGAGATACTCATGTGTAGTACAAGTCAAATGGCATAAATTACATGGCAGGTAAATTAAAATGGAATTTATTGCATACTTTGTGGCGCAAACGAACCAACTCGATTGCCTTAGGTTGTTTATATGCATTTCTCTGTGTTTGTGTGTCTGTGTGTGTGTTTGTGTGTGTGTCATGGTTAATTTACAGAATAACCGCACACAAATTAAAATCGAGATCGGTCAATGAACCAATGAAAAAACCATCGACAAGTAATCATTTTGCTTTGCTTTGCCACAACCATGCCCGCTCTTGCTTTGTCTTTGTCATCTGCTTCTGCTTCTTCTTCTTCCTCTCCTGCTGCTGTTGCATTAGTACAACTTGTCTACGTTTCGACGCCTACTTGCCTCAATTACCATAATGCATGCAACAAACACACATGAGCAGCATTCAACGAAGAAGAAGCAGCAGTAGAAGACATGTGTGTGTGTGTGTGTGTGCAATGGGCAAAAGTGTCATGTGAAAAACAAAGTCCATTTGGTTTATTAATTTACCATACGACAAAATAATTAATTACTGTCACGCCTTTAAGTAAGTTGCTCGCTCATGTGTCCGTCCGTCTGTCTGTCTTACACACACACTTGGTCACGTCGCCCACGTCACTTGCCACTCTTGCTGTTCTTGCTTTTGTTGTTGTTGTTGTTGTTGCTTCTTTGTCTTAGCCATTAACGCCAAAGTTTTTTTTGCTCGCTTCTTTTTTCTATCATTTCTTTTTTTTTTTTTGTTTTTGTTTATTTAAACTTGGCAAATGAATTTAAAACAATCAACTCAAGTGTCATGCCGCGCCGTCACACACCCCACCACACACCCCACACACACCACACACCCCTTGATGGCTGCTGCCTGCGGCGGCTTGTCTTGTCTTGAGTTGCCTCGATTTGCCTTCAGTCTTCAGTCTTGAGTCAAGTCTCGGCTCGACGCGACTCGAGGCGACGCGACTTGGCTCAGCACATGTCAACATGATTGCAACAGCAGCGTGACACATGGCACCACAGCAACAGCAACATAACACGTTGTACGTTGCACAAGCAAACAAAAACAACGAGCGAAATGAGACATTTTGCGGCACTCAACGCTCTATTAAGGCATGTCGCTCGCGTGGGTAGTTTGATGACTTTGCCAACGCTGGCATTGCGCTAATTGTTAGCGTTTAAGCATACGGCACGTAGAAACGCCTCACGTGCGACGCACACACACACACACACACACACACACACACACACAGGCACAGAGGAGCAGAGTTGCCTTGTAGAGCGAAATTTGCAATGTTGTCGCCTAAACAGAATGTAAACGTCGCGCAAATTGTTGCAATTATTTGTTGTTGTTGCTGTTGCTGTTGGTGTGGTTGGTGGCGCGGCAAGCGTGGCAAGTGTGGGTGCAGCAGCAGCGTCGGCAGCCATTATGAAAAGTTTGCCAGTTGCACATGTCTAAACAAAAAGCGAAGCGAAATGAGCTCGGAGGGCAAACGTGAGGCGTCGACGCCATTACCGACGGCAGTCGTCTGTCGGCCGACGGCAGTCGTCGTCATTGTCGCGTCGCCATCATTGCAATGCCAGTTGTTGTTGTTGTTGTTGTTGTTGTTGTTGTTGTCGTTGAGGTGCAACATTTGCGCAATGCTGACGATTGACGACAGCCACGAATGAGGAGCGACATTGCTGTTGTTGTTGTTGTTGTTGTTGTTGTCGCGAATGCCTGGCATGCACACATCATGTTTGTCGCATTGTTGTTGTTGTTGTTGTTGTTGCTGCGGCAACGGTGTCGGTTTCGTTGGTGTCGACTGCGTTGATGATGATGATGGTCTCGCTTCGCTGCACTTGCATGCAACAACAACAACAACAACAATCATTTTCAAGTTGGTTGGTCGGTTGCGTCTGTCTTCTTCTTCTTCTTCTTGCTGGCTTGCTTGCTTTTGCATGCATGGAGTAGGCGGAGTTGCAGCGCGATGCAGGCAGACATGCAACAACAGCACATGTTGCACCGCCGCCGCCGTCTTTGTTGCCTTCAAGCAACTTCAGCATGTGTCTCGTTTGTGTGTGTAAACAAAATAAACGCGCGTCTGCCATAATTATGGCAACTTCCACGCAAGTTCAACGCAGCGACAGACAGACAGACAGACGGACGGAGGGCCAGAGGGACAGAGGGAAAGACATGCGAAGGAACGCAGACGCTTTTGTTTTTGGTTGGCTGACTTGTCTTGTTGTTGTTGTTGTTTTTATTATTGGCAACTCGTCATTGCTTCTCTGTTTGCCGCCGCTCTTCTTCTTCTTCTTCACCCGCCGCTTGACTGCTGTCGATCATTTGCGCTCACCAACGATCGCTAAACTGTTAATTATCGCCACGACAATTGTTGTTGCTTCATTTTTTCAAACATCGGCAATAAGACAAAACGCCACTTTGCCAATTGAAAGTTGCGCATGTTTATTGAAGAAGCAGAAGAAGTGTGTGTGTGCGAGCGAGAGAGAAGATGCGCGTTTTTCGGTGAAGACGAAGTGGAAAACAATTTCCTTAATGCTTCTGCAAATCGCTGTTAATGGCATTAAGCGCATTTGCTCAGACGGACAGACAGACAGACGGACGAACGAAAGCCATGCGAGGATATCACAAAGGATATGAGTCAGTAGCTTAGGGGGGGTTGGGTGTGAGGCTGGCAAACATGACTGATGCGCTGATTTAAACGGCAATTCATCAATGTCAGACTTGTGTGTGCTGAGAGCATGAGAGCATCATGAGCAGACGCGCGCACGCTCGCTGGAGGGGTCGGTGGGCTGGTCGCACGTTGCACAGTGGTGGTGGTGGTCTCGATGCTGCTGCCGTTGGTGGTGGCTGCTGTTGTTGTTCTTGTTGTTGTTGTTCGCTTTCGCTTATTTTAAACTTTGAGGTCAATTACATGCAGACAACAACAACAACAACGACAACAACAATGCCAACAAATACAGATAAATACGAAGATTCAACTTTAATTTCCGATTTCTTTGCCTTTACCCTTATCGCACACACACACACGCACACACATGCCAACTCAACAACCCAGCAGCTCACCAGCAAAGCCACCAAAATGGTCACTTCTAATACATAATGTACGCTCGGTGCCTCCATCGCACTCCCTCCCTCCCCCCGCCTGCGCCTTCTACCAACACGACTCTTGGCCGAAAAAAGACATTTACAAAATTCCATTAAGATTTTTATCATTCGAAGCAAACAAACACCAAAAAAAACGAAACGAAACGAAAACCATAGAAAACTAAAATGAAGGCAAAATAGCAAGAAGAAGAAGAAGCATGAAGAAAAAAAACCCATAATGATAAAAAGAAGTTTTGCGTGTTCAACTTTGACTTCGAAATTTGACCGGTAGACAAAACACACACACACACACACACACACACAGAGACACACACACAGACAGACGGACAGGCGCACGCATCGATATAAATAAATAGTCAGATCGGAATGAAGTCTATAAGTTTTTATTGTTGTTATTGCAGTGGCAACAACTTCATGCATAAACTCAAGCCTTTCGCTTCTTGTTGTTGTTGTTGCTGTTGCTTATCTAAATATGCACAACCGCAACTAAAGACGGACATTTGCCATAAGGATTTTGCCAAATTATAAACAAAGTACAAAAAAAGGGCGCAAAGCAAAGCAAAGCAAAGCAAAAAAAAATACGAAAACAGTCGTTTACCAAATGAAATTTCAATTTTTTATGTGACCAACTCGGAAAAGGAAGTCATGTGCGTGAAAATGTACCAAACACACGCACACATGTGCATTAAGGAAATAACAAAATGGAGCATAACAAATCTGTTTATTTGCGCAGCATCCGTTTTGACCAAGCTCAGATACTTAGATGCTCAGATACTGAGATACTTTGGGCTGGCCAGACAAAGTTCACGTGCGCAAACGATCGATGCCTCGAAAGTGTTGTATTTATAGGCGAGGCATGTGCGTGTCTGTGTGTGTGTGTGTGTGTGTGTGCTTAGACTACTTTGAAAGCAATTTGTTTTTAGTAGAAGTTAATAAAAGACCATAAGAAGCCATTAAGCTTTGAGCTCAACTAAGCTGCGCTGAGCCGTGCGTTGATGGTCAACTGCCAGTGTTGCCATTGCCGCTTCCTCTGCCGCCGTCATTAAAAGGGTTGCCGCAATAGGCATGGCAAATGGCACTAGTAAAAGAAGAAGAAGTGCCAACAACGAAGAAGCAACGAAATACGCAATGAAAAAGGATGTTTATTCGAATGCCGATTTGCATGGCTTTGCAGGCGTCGAAGATGTCATTAAAGCTTATGGCAACACTACAATTCGGCCTAAAACCAACGCCACTTAACGCAAAAGTTGTGCCAACAAACATGAACAGAAAACCGGATAGATAACTATTCTATTTGTAAGTTCTTCGCTTTATGGGCGGTGCCACGCCCTTTGGCATATAGTCAGGCATTAATAGAAACACTTATTTGCAAGTTTTGATTAGTTGAAATTCAAGAAAAAAAAAGATCCTATGGCAGCTATATGATATAGAGTTCCGATCGAAATAATTCTGGGATATATAATGCCTGGACATATCTGAGGATCTTCCACGTTTAAATTTGTTCGATATGTCTGGAATTTTAGGTGGAGTTTGTACTGAAACAGACAGACAGACAGATGGACATGGTTATAAGAACTTCCCACTACGTGCTGATCAAATATAAATATACTTTATATAGTCGGGTGTGTCTTCTTCTTTGCCTTGAAAACTTCATGACAAATTAAAAAACTGCGCAGTTTAAAATCTTCTGTTCGATAAAACAGATAAATTGAAGTATTTAATCAAAGTATTTGTATTGTATAATTAAATGTATTATTTGTTGTTTTTTTTTTCCAACCAGTCGCACCTCCCAGCCCCAGCCCCAGCCCCCTCCCACTGGCATGCTAAAGCAATGCAAGTCAAGTTGTATAAGTAATAAATATAATGCCAAATGATCTTGTCGAAGTGTATCTCTCAATCATTAAGCACAGTTATGCATTCCTGCCTTGCTTGCTTGGCCTACACTAGTGCTGTCTCTCTCTCACACCGACACAAGTATGAGAACTCGTTTGCTCATTTGATTTATCAGCCGATCTTATCGCAGCTCATTAAATAACTGCAAATCAAAAAACTTGAAAAACGCTCAAACCAAAACAACAACAACAACAACAACTCAAATGGCAATAATAAAAATTGCGTTGCTCATATTGGCCAATAATAATATATGTTTTTGTTGGCGGCACTTGAACATTTAACGGTGAATGGTCGGTCGTTTGGTCATATAGCATTTCTACAGGGTGCCTTCCACTGCTTCGCTGCGTTAACTACTTTGTTGTCGCTGTCGCTGTTGTTGTTGTTGTTGCTGTTGTTTTTGTCTTGCTTGCTTGTCATAGATAAGATCATACAATGTCTGGGCGCGTCGACGCCGGCATACCCCCCGCGCGACAGCTCGCTCGCATCAAGAGAAGAGGGGCAAAAATGTATATGAAAGTACATCAGTCATGCATTGGTTTGTGTATGAAATACAACAACAACAAGAACAACAATAATAGCAACAAAAAAAATAATAAGTCGCAAAGAAAAACAATGTTTTATCGCAGAAATAAAATAAATGTGATTAAACATATTTTTAGTAGAATTTACTAAAGTTTCACTTTGCTGAGTTTTGCTACTGTTTTCTTATTGTTGCTGTTGTTGTTGCTTGGGTAGGTGGTGGCGTTACGCGCTGCCATTATTTTAGCCAACATTTTGGTTGCTTTTGTTATTGTTGTTGCTGAGCGTCGAAGCCATTTTGCAAGTCGCCATTGGTTGCTTCTGTTTTGCCATTCGTTGCTGCCTTCTTTTCATGTTGTTGTTGTGGTTGTTGTTGTTGCTTGCTGAGTTATCGCACATTTGTGTTGAACAAGTTTTAGTTTATTTTAGTTTCGACTTATTTTAGTTGATTACGTTAATGTGTTGTTGTTGTTTTAGTTGTTTTGGTTGTTGTTGTTGTTTGACTCACCGTTAAATGCTGAAACAGCCACGCTCTCAATATATTTGTTGCTACTTTCGGGAAAATGCCACGTTTCTTTTGGTTCTTCTTGCCGCTGGAGTCATCGTCCTCCTCGCCGGTGCCCTCACCGCTGCCTATGCTGGCATTGCTGGCGTCACCTGTAATGACAAACACAAAAAAACAACACATTTAATATGAGAAGATTTTAAAGAAGTTATGAAAATAAAAAAATTAAAGTAAATAAATTAATTTTGTTGTTGAAAAAAAAAAAACCCACGCTTATCTGCAAAAAAAAAAATGTCGCTTGGACTTTATTACAGAGCGCTTCATTCATTCATAAAATTTAACTAGCACGCTTTCACTCACACACAGTCACTATCACTATCACTCTCTCTCTTTCTCTTTCTATCTTTTGGCTGCTAATCAGTTATGGTTTTGCTACTGTGTCAGTGAAGAGCAAATAACTCTGGGCCGCTGCTCTAGAAGCCTTATCACGCCTATGTCAATATATGTATTACACACACACAGACATTGACAGAGTCAGAGCGAGCGTCGTCCAAACATATAGTTTGTTTGCTCTGAAAATGAGCATAAAATTACCAACAAGACTTCTATTATCGTTAGAGGCTTCATAGCTTCGTAGTTCCTAACTGAAAGTATCTGAGACACTATTGTGTGTGCTTTCATTAGTTTGGCTTGAATTTGGTTTGGGATTTTTGGGTTTTTGGTTTATAAACTTTATTGTTGTTGTTCTTGTTATTGTTGTTGTTGTTTGTGTACACAAAGTAAAAGCCGCACGGCATGTAATGTAATGATAATAAAATATATTCTAATATGACATTGTTTAGTTGCTGCTCTTGTTGTTTTTGTTGTTGTTCATTTTTGTGTCCAAAAATAATATTTGTCAAAGCCTTGTGGCAACGTACGAAGAAGCCAACGAAGCCGACGAAGTCATGAAGTCAAATGTCGAGTAATGTTCATGCATAATTTTTGGTTAATTTAAATTTTCATAGTTTATCTTTTGTTTGTCTCATGTTGGCCACACCCACCAGACCAGACGCCCACAACGCACAATTTATTTACATTTCGCTTTAGTCTTTTGTACAAGACTTCAAACTAAGCAAACTTCGGCTTGCTTACTTTTTGTGTGCTCTAAACTCATATTTAGTGTTGAATCCATGAGCTTGATTTTGATTGCTTGCTAGACAAAGATGCTTATATGTTTGCTTAGACGCACACACACATGCACACAGACACTTAGTGTACTCAAAGCAAATCATATCAAGTAAAGTGTAGTGAAGTGAAGTTGAGCAACTTCTTGGCGGCAAAGGCCGGAAATGAACTTCACGCAAAGCATTTCTTGTATTGCATAATTTGTACATGTTTTCACGGCCTTTTTTTTTATGGTAAATAAATGTTGTTGTTGTTCTGCCGCATTGTTTAGTTTGCCTTAAACATAAAAAGATTTCGCTTGGCGCTTCATAAATTTTCACCTTTATCTGCAAAAAAAAAGCAACATTTTCCTGCCGCCGCACGAAATTCGACTTTCGACTCTTTTGCTGTGCTCTGTTTTTCATTAATGTTTTTTTTTGTTTTTTTTTTTTTGTTAACTCATTCATTAATTTTGGCTTCGCATTTGCGTAAAGTTTTTCACAGGCCATGAGCAAACACGCATTGAACACACACACACATACACACACACACACCTGCCACACACCTTACTCTGGCTGCGCTGCCGGAAGTTGGTTTTGATTAATTTAGTCGCCGAGTGAGTCTCGACTAACGAAATGCCACGTAAATGATTCTCTAAACAAATGAAATTAATTCTTCGGTTTTTAAGCAACAAAAACAACAACAACAAAGTGGCCAAGTTTCGTGTGGCATGGCGTGGCGTATAATGCCACAATTATGCTAATTTTTACGCACATTGTATGCTTCGAAAGGGTGGAAAGGGGGGGGCAGTGGACATGAGTCGGCGCTGGCAAAAGCGATGCTGACGATTGACTTTGGCCAAGACCATTAATACCAAGCGATCGTCTCCTCACCACACTCACGCACTCATGAGCTTTTATTGTTGCAGCAAACTATACAAAAATGTTGGTGAAGGGGCTAAGAAAAAGAGGGGCAAACGCGAGCTTATCACACATGTTTTTTTAAAATAAAATAAAATCAAATAAAATAAAATAAAGAAGTAGTAGAGAAGAAAAGTCGTGCAACAATCAACAATGCCCGCCGCAAGCGTCGCCAATTGCCAACCGCCAGCAACAACAACAGCAACAACAACAACAAGAGGAACAACAAGAGCAACAACATCACTTTAGCTTGGCACTTAACAACTTCATTAAAAGTTGTTTATGATCCTCGAAATTGATTATTCCACTTCTGGGCTGTGCGCCGCCATGCCTTCGCCGACCGACCGACCGCACTCCCTCCTACCCATCAGGCACACACTCAATGATGCTTGCGTTGCGCGGCAATGCGAATGAGCTTAAGAAAACATGAAATTGATTAATGCATTCGTTGCAACGAATTGGTGAGTGTGTTGCAACAACAACAGCAACAACAGCAAGTTGAGTGAAGTGGCAACAACGTCGAGCCAAGTGAAGTGCAGCGTAGTGAAGTGAAGTGATTTGGTGGCCGAGCGTAGTACGCAAAGTATCTGAGCGCTCTGATATGTAAATTCCAAGCAGAGTCAACACTTTTGCTATGCTCCAACAACAACAACAACAACGCTTTTTTTTTGTGATTTTCAATTTGGTTCGTTTTCATTTCGTTAGCGCATCTTTTTGCCTCAATTAATCTTAGCGAGCGTGTTTGCTTATTGTTATAATAACGATGTGCAAAAGCACTTGTGTGCCCTCACACACACACACACACGCACACACATATACTAATGCCATGCCATGCCTTGCCAAAGACAACGTTCGATTTTTGTAGTTTTTAGTTTTGAATTTGGTTCTCTTTTCATATAAAAATCGACCATGAGCACAAAAGGCACATGAGTCGTGCCACTTGAAAGTTTGCCTGCCCCCCCCTGCACCAACGCCGTTGGCTAAGCTCATATACGTGGATTATTTATAGACGCATTTTGATACATTTTCATGCTGCTCATTGTTGTTGTTGTTCGTGTTGTTGTTGTTAGTTTGTGAAGTGCTTTTCGCTGTTTTGATAGCAACTTTAATTGAAATGTAAACTTCTTCGAACATTTGCCAGAAATTTGCTGCTTTTCGTTGGACTTGCCCCCCACTGCCCCACACTCCGCCGCCTCTTGGTTGCTACAAATTAGTGCGCCACAAAGTTCATTAATTTGTTTTCGTTTGCGCACAACTTCGAAGACTTTATGACTCGATTTGCTATAATTTTTTTTGCGAACTTCTTTTTGAGTTCTTTTTGGGTTTCTTTGCCCCTCAAAGCTTTTGTTGCCGCTGCCATTACGTGCGCATATAAATTCTTTCTTTTCGTTGCGTTGCGTTGCATTGCATTATTTCTTGAAGCGTGCATTTTTGCTGCCACCAACTTCTTCCTCTGCCGCTTAGATACTTTCAGTTTGAGTTGAAGTTGAAGTTCGTAAGTATTTCTGTGCATTCGTTTGTTTGTTTGTTTGTCTAACAAGCATTTTTATTTATTATTGGCTTTAAGCAGCGCGCATGAGTCCTTGCACACACACACACACACACGGATGCAGCATCGTCTTGCTCACTCTACTGAAGTCATGTCTCATGGTTGGTCCTTCTTCAGTTCAGTTCAGTTCAGCTTGAGCTTGAGTCTTGGACCATTACTGTTGCCTGTTGTTATTATTATATTTCAGTTGTGTCCTTTCAACTCGTCTTGTTTGTGTGTGTGTGTGTGTTGGTGTTCTATTCTCGAATTGCGCAAAATTCCAATTTGCAGTAAATTTTGCGATTTTCCTTCATACAAAACATTTTTAGTTGTACTTTTTTTTGCTTTTACTTCTTCTTCTTCTTACTCATGCCTTGGCCAACATCAGATGCGCCCACACACACACATACACACACACACAAGCTATGCAACACAATTCATTGCTTGCTATGCTACGCTTTCTCTTATTTTTTACTTCTTTTTACTACTCTTTTTTTACTCCTTTTTTTACTCCTTTTTTGGCATATTTCAATGCAATTTAAAAGCTTTCAGCCAAAATTCGTCCAATAAGATTGCGCGACCGTTACTCTTCTCTTACTTAATTGTCGGTTTTTTATTGCATTTGATTTTGTTTTCTCGCTTTTATTGCTAATTTTAATTAAATAATTGCTGACTTAAAATGTTGGCTTTTCTTTAATCAACTTTTAATCTTTAATTTTATATAATTTATTATTATTATTAATTTTTTGTATATTTTTATTAATTGTTAAAGTTTCGTTTGTTTGATTGATCGCCAATGAATTTGTATTAATCAAATTCAATTTGTATCTAGATACATGCAACTCATATGCCGAGCGATCATGCAATTTGGCATTTCAGTTTTGCGTTTAATCATGCAATTGATGCTTTTCAATTAGGCAAACTAATCCGCAATTAAGCAGCGCGAGCGATTGACTTGTTTCGCTGTCAACATTTTCGGTTCATTAGTCTTTTGAAAAATAGCAAAACGCTTCAATAATTGTCAAATGTATCTGCTATCTGCGTATCTGCGTATCTAACGCAGCAATAGGCAACAGCCAAGCACCTGTGGCTCAACGCTCAACTGGCAGTGGCACGGCTTATGTGTCAAATATTAATTGCAGATTTTTATCATCGCACAGAAGTCAAATTTCAAAGCCGTTAAGTCGCAACTTTTGCCGTTGATTAATAACGACTTTGCTGCCTTCTTAATAACTCAATTTTTTGTGCAGTTTTGTTGTTGTTTTCGCTTTGCGTTTGGTTCGCTTTAAGCCATGTCGCGTCGCCGCCGCCGCTGCGCATAAATCACGTGGCGTGCGATCAATTCCAATTGGACAAGAAGAAGAAGACTTATGAATTGTGCATTATTTGCTTTGAGTTCATTTATTTATTTGTTTGTTAATTTAATTGTTGTGTTGGTTAAAGATTTGTTTGTTGGCTTCTTGTATGAATTGTTTGTTCGCTCTTTGTGTTTGTTTTGGCTGCTGAAGTGTTGGCCACGCCTTTGGCCACCCACCCGCCTGTCTTGACTGACTGACTTTCCTTTGCTTGCGGCGTGGCCAAGTGCGACAAATTTGTCAACAACTTCAAGCGACACTCAAAGTGAGTGTTTTTCTGCCACTTCTGCTTCTTCTTGTGCTTCTTCTTCTTCTTCTGCTTGTGTATGCTGAATTACAAGTGCTGTTGTTGTTGTTGTTGTTGTCACTGTAAGACGTTCAAGCGCAGCTTTTACGTACGTTCAGCTTCTAGTACTTGTAAGCTCTTCTTCTTTATGTACTTGCGCTGCTTCTTCTTCTTCATCTACTTGCGCTGCTGCTTCTTCTTTGTATTTTTCTAGATTTTCAAGGCGTTTGCACACTTCAATTTAAGCTTGAATCTTGAGTCTTCTGCTCGGTTTATTTATTTAAGCAACAAAACTTGACAAAAAACCCACCCATGAAGCATTTTCAATTGTGCCATGCTTATAACCATAAGCAACAACAATAACAACAACAATAGTAATACTAATAATAACAACAAAAACAACAACAAATGTTATGGTCTTATAAGAAAGCACTTTGTTTATTATTTTTATAGGCAAAACTCAATTAGTTGACTATGAACACACACACACACACACACACATGTGCTCGTATCTATGTGCAATGTGTGTGAGTGAGGCAGAGTGATAT
Source organism: Phortica magna (assembly GCA_037044515.1). NCBI lineage: Eukaryota > Metazoa > Arthropoda > Insecta > Diptera > Drosophilidae > Phortica > Phortica magna. The sequence goes on along the minus strand of JBAMBP010000982.1, from coordinate 133,335 downwards.
ACGAAATATTTGAGGCCAACTTTCGCGCATTTTGAGTCTAAGCAGACAACTTCCGCCATTTGCCATTCATGTGCTTTCATTCGTTCGCTCTTTCGTTCGTTCGTTCGCTCGCTCGCATGCATGTTCATGTTCAATGTACAATGTACAATGTTCAGTCCATGATGATTTCACTTCACCAATTGGAAAATGATTGACAGACGATTGGCATGATTTTGTATAAACAGTAATGAAGGCGCTGGCAAAAGTTATTTCTTCTTCGTATTTATTTTGTTTAAAAAAAAATCAACTCATTTGCGTTTCAAGAAGAAGAAGAAATTCAAAAAGAAAAACAAAACATGGAAAATGTTTTAAATTTTTGTGAAATTTGTTTTTCTTATTGGATTTATTGCTGTTGTTGTTGTTTGTAGTTTGTAGTTTATTGAAAAACTAATTGAAATTATGGCCGACGCCGCTTGCCGCTCATCAACAACATCATCATCATCATCATCGTGAGCATTATTATTATCATGTGCTCAAGTATGGCGTCTGTTGAAGACGCATCGATTTTGCGCTTCTTCTTCTTCTGCTTTTCGACATTACATTTTCCAACACAACACATCAGCTGGCAAATGCATTTGTTGTCATTGTTGTTGTTGCTGTTGTTGTTGTTGCTGGCAATCATTGAATGATTGCTTGGCTTACTTGAGTCTTCTTCGCTCCAACTTTTACCCCTGCCCCCTTCGACACCATCATTGCACCCTTTGCTCCAACGAAAGTGTAAAATTATGATGAGCAAATGCATTTTTAATTTGTTATTTTTAAGTGCAATGTTGGGCAGTCTTCTACTTTTGCTTTGCCCCCTCCCCTATCTTTCAATTGGTGTGCTTCCAAAACCGCCGCCCCACGACCACGCACAGCGTTGGCGGCGCACATCAGTTTGATTGAAAGGCGCAGTCAAGTCATGTTAGCTCAGAATTGCACTTGAAAATTTATTTTTGACGTTTCACAAAACATTATCGAAATGAAATTTCCGTTAACAACGCACACATACACACACACACACACACATACAGAGACGAAAAGCGCACTTTATTAGTTGGAAATGAGCTGTGCTGTTGTAAATCAAGTAATGCAATTAGATTTTATTATTGTTAACGTTAACAATAACAAAAATGGCGCGCAATAAACTTTTACCGCAAAAACGATTTTGTTTTAAATTGTTTGCAATTTTTTTTCGGCTTTTTTTTGTTTAATATTTTTCAATTTGCCATTTTCGCGTGCAAATAATTAATTTTTTTTATTTTTCTTATTTTTTTTTTATATTTTTTGTATATTTTTTACAACATAAAAAATTTTTCTAATCGTCAAAAACCTCAAACATTTAATTTATGCAAAATTTTTTTTTGCTAATTAAGTGCATTGTTTTTATTTTCTTTATTTTTTGCTTATTTATAAACTTTTCTAGAAACTTATGCTTTGCCATTAACACTTGTAACTGTGCGCAAGCCAACTCACAGATACATTTGTATCTTGAACGTTTTGAGCGCGGCCAAAGCGCAGAGCAGAAGATGGGGAAAAAAAAGGCGCAAAACAACACAAATCAAATTATGATGGATCACCAATCAAGCAACGCCATAAACTTTTCAAACCAGATTAAAAACCATCAAAGAAAAGTGAAAAAAAAGGAGTTGAAAAAAGGCATAAAAAAGGTATAAAAAAGGAGTAAAAAAAAGGAGTAAAGGCAGAAAAAAAAAGACTCAACTAAAGTCGCAAAATGCAGGTTGATGCTTTTGTTGTTGTTGTTGTTGCTGTTGTTGTTGTTGGTCGCCACAAAAGCAAAAGCAGAACGAACACACAAAGTCAATAACAATTTTTGTAGCCATTTTTGTTGTTGTTGTTGTTCTTGTTGTTGTTGTTGCCGAGTCATTTTTTGTTGTTGTGCTGCTTTGGCAATTTTTAGCACACAAAATCAGGTATTAACGCAAAAGCGGCTCAGACACACAGCAACGCTGACGCCGACGTCGCTGCTGACGTCCGCTGCAAAGCCATGGCTTTGAGTTGGCTCATGCATTTTTATGGATTTTATGGCGGATTTGTGTGATCCGCTGCAATATTGTGTTGCATTGTTTTGCGGGTTTTCGTTTATGTTTTGGCCTCTTTTGTTGCACGGCCGCAACAGCAACAACAACAACAAAAAGGAGTATTAAACACAAACAAAAAAAATCTTACAAAACAAAAAATAATAACGAAAAAAACTATTTTTGCTGTACAAAATTGTTTTGGTTGTTCTTGTTGTTGTTGTTGCTGTTTGTTGGCTTTCATGTTTTTTGTAATAATGTTGCAAGTTCGCATTGCTTGCTTGCAGCATCCACAACCAGCCAAAGCAGCAGCAAACAATGTTGCCAATGTTGTTGTCTTGGCCAATCGCCTTCATCCAAGCACTCAACTTAGCTCAGCTCAGCTCAAGCACCGCGCCACCTGCCGTCTCAATGGCTTTGCAGTACGTCCATCCGTCCGTCCAGCTGTCCGTCCGACAGTCAGTCAGTCTGTGTCGTTTCCAACATGTTCATGCCTCATTATTTTTATATGATTTTTGCGGTTCGTTGAGGTTCTCATGCTGCCAAAATGCCGCAGTTAAACCATTTTTTTTCTTTCTGCTTCTTCTTCGGCGTTTTTTTTTTTCATATTAGACTTTATCAAAGACTGGCAAAGTGGCAAAGTGGCAAGTAAGCCAACAACAACAACAACAACAACAACAATAATAATCATCAGTTTGCCAAATGTGAGACAAAAGTCGCTTTGAAGTCGCTTGAAACATTTACAGAGCTCAGTTTATCACATGCCTGTAGCTTTTATATTTTTTAAAGCTTAATTTTATAAACAAAAGTAATATTTATTATTATTTCCTGATTTCCTATATTTTAATTTATTTTTGTATATTTTTTTTATATTTTTTTTATATTTTTTAATATTTTTTTAATATTTTTTTTGTAATTATTTGCGCATAAAAATTAAAATTCCAACTTGCATGAAACGACACATGTTTTCACGCTTTAAATGTGTCGCTTACTGTGCTGTGCTCGCCTGCTCTTACTCATGCTCATGCACACACACACAGCCGGACTTGAGCAGTCTTAACGTGACATGCCAATGAGCCAAGCCCGATTCATGGTTTTTTTTTTATTATTATTTGTTCTTTTCAAATTATTCAAATTCAATTATTGTCAATTTTATTTATTATTAATGCGCATAATTGTCAAATTTGCCAAATTTATGAATGCCGTAAAATATTTCCGACTCGTTGCGAGTCTGAGACAAGAGTCAAGCGAACACTCAGCGACATAAATTCATGCGCGCACTCACAGATACAAAGATACATGCGAGCGATTTGCGATTTGCGTTTTGCGGCCTGCAAGTGAATTTGAGCGCTACGGCCGCAGCTTCGTACGCCGCATGTGCAGAATATGCAAATTTGATTTGCGAAGTTTCTCGATTTCAAATCGGATTTGGATACGAATTGAATTGAGTTTTGTGGCTGCGCACGAATTTATGAGACATGTTGAAATGCATCTCACCTTGATTATATGGCGCTGTGTTGTGTGCCTTTGCATCATCAATGGGGGGGGGGCGATTGAGGGGCTACGAGTGCTGCGCATGCGTGCACAGAAATGAAGCTGCTCAGGCTTGCTCGCCCAATGTCTGTCTGTCCGTCTGTCTGTCTGTTCGTTCTCAGTCTTTGTCGTTGAACTGCGTTGTCTTTGTTTTTGTTGCTGATCTTCGTTGTTGTTGTTGTCTGCTGCTCCGTCGCCTTTAAGATTAATGGCGGCGCGTTTAATTTGTTTTTGGGTGTTCTGCATTCATGTCCGTCCGTCTGTCCGTTCGTCCAAATGTCTGAAGATCTCTGACTGTGTTCCTTGTTGCTGACTGTGACAACAGTTTCTCTGACTGTCACACCTTCGCCTGCGCGCCACACCGCCTCTTCTGTCTGTCTGTCTGTGTGTGTTTGTTGCACTGGCAAATGTTTTGGCGAAATATGAACTCGTCACACGTCGCCATAAAGCATATGAAACGTGTTTGCAGTTGACAAAAATGACACGAACACGCATGCAACGCTCGGCGCTGCTCACCTCACACACTCACTCACTCAGGCAGTCATTCAACGTGGGCGACGCACAAACAGCTGGACACATGGACAGACGAGCCAACGAACGAACCAACGAATGAACGAACGAACAGCATTTGTGGCATGCAACATGCAAGTTGTATCTGTGTGGCAACGATCGCTCTTCAAAGTGCATTTTAACGGCTCCTGTGAATTGTTGGGCAAAGTCGTTGGGGGATTTGCCAAATGGTGTACGAACTTAGGCACGTTTGTAGTCACGTTTTCGGTTTGCCATACAACAACAACAACAACAATAGCAACAACAACAACAACGACTATTTAAGTAATTCCGCAGCGTGTAATTTTGTTTTATCAAGCGAAAACGAAAATGAATGTCTGACGTTTCTCGAGCTGACATCATAATTGCTCGCTGCCGTGTTGCTGTGCTGCCTGCTGCTGCTGTTGTTGTTGTTGTTGCCCTCTTTTGCTGCACTCTATGTGTAGCAAGTCTGCCTGTCTGCCACTGCTCAAATGCGACCCCCGCAAACATCACTTTTGCCTGCAAAATATCTTTGTTTTTGGCTCAGTCGTCTTTCATGCTCATGTTGCTCACTTGCAGCACTGAGTTAGTTACTTAGTTAGTTAGCCTGTTAGTCTGTTAGTTGTGCGCTAACGTGCGCTTAGTTTAGGCAACTGCTTTGCCTAACTTTTGTCGTCAATCGCATATCTCATCGCCTTGGCATTCTCATCCAATCTCAGGCATCTCTTAATCGCCTGCCTCACTGTTCTTCAACTGCTATGACTCACTTACATGTCTGTCAACCAACTATCTTTCGCACGCCTGCCCTTTCACGCTCAGCCACACTTTTATTGCTGCGCTTAATGCATCTTCTGCAGTTGCCAATCGTAATATTTCGGAATTGTATAAAAATTATAACGCATAAGTCACGAATTTTGTTTGTTTGTTGTTGCTTTTTTTTTTGCAAGTAACTGCAATGCGCAACCCCAACATGTTGCAGGCGCCCCTCACCCTCATGTCATGCCGAATGTTTTCATCAGCAGCAACATGGCCTCTCTGAGCCTGTGAAATTTTGCTGCTTTCAACACAAAGTGGCAAGACTTTTTTACATGTGCGAACACACACACACACACACACACGCATACACATGTGCTGTTACTTAGTTGCGCTTGCTGCCATTTTTCTGCTTCTTTTTTTTGCATAAAAATGTTGTTTTTGTTTTCGCGCTCTTGTTGTTGTTGCTTATGCTGCTGCTTCTTCTTATTGAAGTCAGCCATACTTTGAGCGCATTGCATTGCATGGCACTTGCATGAAGCTTTGTAGCAACAAAATGGTTTATTAAGAAAGGAAATGAGGCGTTTGCAGCGCCAACAACAACAACAATGCATTTTGAGGCATGTCGAAATATGGAAGTTGCCGCTACTCATGCCTCATGCCTCATGGCCGTCGTCATTGATGGCGTGCTAAACTTAGTTAAGCGAAACAATTTATACACATTTTTAATTCTACTGTTTTTTTCTTCAGCATTTTTTTGCTTTTTCTTTGTTATTTTGTTTTAAATTTTTGTTTTTTTTTTTGTTGATTTTTTTTTGTATTTGATTTCTTGCTCGTGATTGCTTCCCGTTTGTAGTTTTGCCCAAATGGCTTCAATATGCAAATTGCTTTAATCACACGCTGCGCATGTGTTTCACGTTATTATAAATAATTTCCAACTTGATTTTGAAGTTTGCTGCGCTCACACACACCATCATACACTGCGCTCCCTTGGCCCAAGTCGTGGCTTCAAATAATGCATAAATTATTGCCGCCTTGCCAAGTGATTTCAAACTCTGCTCATTCCTTTCATTTTTCAGTTGTTGTTGCTGTTGTTGTTGTTGTATTTTTTATCAACGCTCGCTTAAATCAATGACCTCGTTGGCTCTAAAACGCGCCTCGGGTTCAAATGCTGATATTGTCTCATAATAATGAAATATTTCCCAAAAAGAAAAGAAATCAGAAGAAAAAATAAAAAAAAAAACCAACAACATTCAATCTTAACTCAAGTGAAATGCTGTGTTGTTGTTGTTGTTGTTGTTGGTTGCCTAAAAATGGAAAATACTAATTTCAAATTTAAATCTTAACTGTGACCTTTTTATCTCATCGGTCTGTCGGTCTGTCTTTGAGTCGATCGCTCGACATTTTGGTTACGCTTTGCGTATTAAATTACAAACAAAACTCACAGTTACCAACACATGCACAACACACATATGCATGCACAGAACATGTGTGCATACATTTTTGGATACCAAACAAGAATTTCAAGTATTTCTCAAACTCAAAACTCTTCGCAGACGAAATAAATCCGTAAGGCAAAACAACAACAAAAATATCTTCTATGGCTTAAAGTATTTCACAGGAAATCTTCGACGGAAAAAAAGCAACACACACACAACAACAACAACAACATTGTATTAAATATGTTGCTTTATTTTTTTTTTTTTGGTTGGTTGGTTTGTTTCGCTTTGGTCCAAAGACCGAAACCGATCCAAAAAGACCAAAGCCGAAACCGAAAACGAAACCGAGAAGAAACGCGCGAAGCTGAAATCCCGAAACAAAATCCTATAATGCCTCAAAGGGGCAGCAGACATTTTCAAAAGGCACACACACCACACACACAGGCAAACGCTAATGAAACACACGTTTCTGGCGGCCTCTTCTTCTTCGTTAACATTTCTTTTTTAGATACTATTTTTTTTTTTCTTCTTTAATTTTTTTCTGCTTTTTCTGAGCAGTCAAAAGTCAATGCTTATTTCTCAACCATTCTCACACACACCATTTTTTGTGCGCCCCCCTTTCACCGCACACGCACACACACACACACCATGGCTGAGTCGTATGCGCGTAGTCGCTCAGTCTATAATAATGATAAGATGGTTCTTAATCAGAAAATTTATATCCCCAACATTTGTAAGTGAGCATATCTGTCTGTGTGTGCGTATGTGTGTGTGTGTGTCATGTGGTGTGAGTCTCAGTCAAGCAAACATATAAAAATAGTAGTTGTGGCCGGTAATCGCAGAACGTGTCTTTCTTTGGTCTTGCTTTTCACATCGTTCACAGCGGCGAAGGGGGCGTTCGGGGGCTCGGGTTCGGGTTTGGAATCGGCGTTGAAACGCTTCAAAATGATTTTGTTGATGATGGGTTATGGCCGTTTATAATTATAGGTCCTGTCAAACGCTAAATGAAATGCACATAAAAATACAATTTAAGTTTAGAGAAGGTTATGCCAACGGTCTCGCTTATTATTGTATTTATCTTATACAACAACAACAGCAACTACCACAACAACAACAGCAGTACAAATTGTAGTTGTCTTTCTCGCATTTCATTTCGCATTTTTAGCTTTTTTTATGTCTTGTGATTTTTTGTGATTTTTTTTTTGTGATTTTTTGTGATTTTTGTGATTTTTTTTTAAATTTTTTTCAAGCTTTGATTTTGATTTGTGGCGCGAACTTAATAAAGCAATTGACAGTCGGAACATGCCTTAGCTTTTGTTAGTTCATGCTTATTAGAATTGACATATGACTTACCACTTGCACTCGTGCCGAAATTGTCTGCAAATAATTAAGAGAAAAAGTTTATTAATTAAGAATTATATTTGCATTTATAAGACTTGAAAATATATGTTAACAAATTATAAAAAATTTCTTACATAATGTTTACAAAAGACATAAGAAAAAGCAACTTCTTCAATCAGAATATTCGTTCACACATAAACAACTTTTTAATTTGAAATGATTTCCGGTCAAAGTCTGAAGACGGAGGAACCCTTGAGATACACGTAACTAACACGTTTGATGTTAGTTTGTTTTGTTTATTTAAACATAAAACAAAAATAAATTTATGCGCAACAGCCTTGAACAAATCTCTCACCTGCGCCGCACCGCGCCGCACATCATCTTGCCACACACACACGCACACACACCAACACTTCGTCAAACATACAAATTTGTGCCACTTTTCTGCATAGTTTTTTGCTATGTTATTTAATTAACAAAACTGAAACTCGTAAAACCGACAAAAACAAAATCCCACAAAAAAATGAGACATTCCCAAGCTCGACAAAAAAACAAAAAACAAAAAAAAAAAGGAAAAAAAGCGCGCGAAAACTAATAAATCTCGCCATATTTGCAAACGGCTTAAAAAATGAAACCAATCCGAACCGAAAACCCAAACCGAAACCGAAACAAATCAAATCAAAGTCGAAAACCTCAGGAAAAAAAAAACAAAAACAACTAAAAACACTAAAATAGTTCACACAGTTGAAATTTTTGTGTTATGCGTTTTGTTTTTTTTTCAATATTTTTTTTTAATATTTTTTTTAGTTTTTATTTCATGATTTTTAAAAACCGCAAAAACGTTTTACGTTTTGAGTGTTGAAAAATATGAAATATTTTTTGCTTGTGAATTGCATACGCGTCAATCAATCATAGAGGCGTGAATGCGCGCACACACTCGCACACACACACGTGAGTGTTAAAAACAAAAAATGGCGGCAGCATTTGCAAAATGAACACACATAAAGTTCAAATCGAAGTCAAAGTCGAAGACGAAGACAATTATGCCGTAAGAAATTAAAATTGTTGCAAGTAATTTTGGCAGCGAAATTAAGCACAAATGAGCGGCTTGTAAGCACAACAGCAACAGCAACAAAAAACAACAACAAAGCCAACACAACAAACGACAATTTTTAATCCTTGAAGTTGAAGTTGAAATCATTCGATTTAGTCAGCCATGACACATGTTCGCATCGCATCGCGTCTTTGCGTCTGTCTGTCTGTCTGTCCATTGTCCAGTTTGTCGTTATTTTGCACAACTACTTTAAGCTTGTCTCATAAATTCCTTTTTCATCTTTTTGCTTTTTTTGCTTTTGCGCAATAAAAATACTTTTAAACGTTCGAAGGCGAAAACGAAGTCGAAGTCGCAGTTGAAGTCGAAGTCGAAGTCGAAGTCAGAGTCATGGCTGTGCTGTGCTGTGCTGGCATTATACAAAGCTAAAGCCAAAGCCAAAGCTCAAGCTTAATACTTATAAGTTGTTAATTTTCTTGTTGCTGTTTCAGTCAGACGGACGGTTGGACGGACAGACGGACGACACCTCATCGTCACATCGAAAATCCCCAACTAGGCATAATAATTTCGCGCTTCAATGAAATGTGATCCGCGCACGGAGCACGTTGATGAGTTGAAGTTGAAGTTGCCAAGTTGTTCTTGTTGCTGTTGTTGTTGTTGCTGTTGTTGTTGTCCAACAAGCGAAGCTGTGAAACTGCCAAACGTCGTCGTCGTTGTCGTCGTCGTCGTTGTATTGCCAAAGGTAAAGATACTTTTTTTTTGTTGCTACAAACATTGAGCTCGAAAAACAGTCACCAAGAATGCCAAGCAACACACACCTTAATGTCACTTGGGACACTGGAAACAGTTTAGTTTTGCGCCTGCTTAAGCCAAGAAAGAAATTAACAAAACACAAAAAATCAAAAAAAATCACAAAAAAAAGATAAGTTGATTTGATTTAGTGATGAGTCTTTGGCAGTTCTCTGCCCTGCAGACAGACATACTTTGTATTAAAGCATGCTTTAGTATCATGTATCGGCACATCACTAAACAAAGGACGACAAAAAAAAAAGAAGAAGAAGAAGCGCAGCCAATCATTTAAGCCAACTTCATCAGTTATTTTTGGATTCATTTCATTTCATTCATTTCGTCTCGTTTCGTTGTCATTTAACTCATCGAACATGCATTGGTACATGGTGTTGTTGCATCGCAAAGCAAACTAAAGCAGGCGCGCATCCAACAAAAAAGTATTAACAACAACAACAACAACAAATGCCAAAGCGAAAAGTATCTGTGAGGACTCACAGTTCATAAATAAGCGCGCATTCGTTCGTTCGAAGGCTGAAGTCTGACGACTGACGACGGCTGATCTTAGCCGCGCGTCGACTTGGCTAATTTGAGCCTGAGTTAAGCCTTGTTTGCTGAATTTAACTTGCGCAGTTGAAGTATCTTTTTTTTGTTTGTGTTTGTGTTTTTGTTTTTTACACCTTTGTTTTTGTGTCTTCGTTGCTGTTCAAATATTCCATAAGCGTTTCATTAATGTCGCTTTGCTTCAATTTTTTCGCTTACCTTTAACGCAACGCAACGCAAGTTGACTTCAACTTGAGTTTGTTTTCTTAGCGATATTTTGATCCCATTTTAATATTCTAGATACTTAAATAAAATACGTGTCTGGCTTGAGAAACAAACGTTTATTGTTTGTTAATTGATTTGGTTTTCTCTTTCAGTCGCTTTTGGTCGCTTTCGGCCGCTGTGTGTTGCATTCTCGGTTGGCTCGTTTGAAATGCAAAGTGCAACTTCAACGTTACTGAAGTTGTTTGCGCGTTTCGTTCGTATTTCGTATGCAAAAATGGTATTCATTTTGGTTTTGGTTTTAGTTACGATTTTGGGTTTTCGGTTGACGTTCGGTTGACTCGACTTGGCTTGAGTTGGCTTGACTGGCTGGTGAGACTTCTCGAATAGTCTTGAGCAAGTGTGGCGGAGTACTGACCTTGTTGTCGCCGTCGCCGATAAGTGACAAAGCGCGCTTCAAATTTGACAATGACAACGCTGCAGTGTTGCACCTTTGCAAGTTGCAAGTTGCAAGTGGCATGTGGCAGCTTTCTTAGAAACATGTCTAAGCGCATAGCGACGGCAATGACGGCGGCGGCGGCAACAACGACAAAGCCACAATAGGTGAACTCAAGTGAAACATTTCATTACAGCGAATGTTCTTGATGTTCTCGAAAGGGAAACGAACAACAGTACGCTCAAGTCGTTGTAAGTTAAGCCTGAGTCAAGGTAAAGCAGCACAAACGTACTACACACGACTTCAAGTCGAAGTCGAAGTTGGCAAAAAGCAAATTTTAGCGTCGGCTTTTGAGCTTTGATTTTTGCTTGATTTCTTTCAAAATCACTCCAACTACAAGACGAGCAAACGGCGGCGGCCATGCCATGCCATGCCAGCAAATAGAGTTGCACATATGTGGCCCCCACGCACGCCCGCCGCCACACCAAACCACCGACGGCCAACCAAACGGAGGCTTTGCATGCAAAAAACACAGAAAACAGAACGGCGCTTGTTGAAGAATGCTGTGGCATGTTGCAAGCATGCGCAGGCGAGTGTAACGCCATTTTCAAGAGTCAGGCAGCAGCAGCAAACAGTTGTTGTTGTTGTTCAAAGGCGAACCATTCAAGCAAAGCCAAAATCAAAATCAAAGGCAAAGGCAAAGCATGAACACTTTGCAAGCATTTTCACTCAGGCAGACAGACAAAGAGACAGACAGAGCGACAGACTGCGACCAGTCAATATGCAAAAGAGCTGATCTGTCGAGCAGTCATAGCAGCACATAGCATGTTGTTGCATGCACTGGTTGCAGCTTGCAGGTGCTGAGGCGGCGTGCAGGACTCGGCTTGTTGCCGTGCACGCCAAAAGGCAAACCGCCAAAAGGATAATCAGCAACAATTTAGTATTATTACACCACGTTCGAAACGATCAAGATCACTGCGACAAAAAAGGGGTCTGCGGCTGCAACAGAGGCTGCAACGGCAACGGCAACTCAGACTCAGACTCAGACTGAGACTCAGACTGAACATGGCAGCAAGACGGAAGACTCAATGTCGTTGCTTTGCTTCATGTTGAACTGAATCGGTCGACTCAAGTTGAGCTGAGCAGAGTAGAGCAAAGCCATGCCGATATTGCTGTCGCTGCCAACGTCGCTGCCGCTGCCACCGTCGCCGTCGCCTGCGAGTGCAACTTTGACTTTGACTATGGCTGAAGTATGCATTTCAAAGAAAATCATTATATTCAAAGCGATTCAAGTTGTTTTTCTTCGTTTGTTGCTTAGTTGCTATTGTTGTTGTTGTTGCCGTTGTTGTTGTTGCTGTCGAGGCACAGATTGAGTTTCAATGGAAAAATGATTTGCAAATTGACTTTAACGAATTGCCAAAGTGAAGTTCTTTGATTTTGTGTTGCAAGCGTGAAGAACATGAACAGCGACGGCGACGGCGGCGGTGAAGAGGTGGAGGGGCATTTTGATTATAGCGTTTGTTCGTTGCTTGTATGTATTATGCGCTGTAAATTTCATGGTTCATGTTTGCATCAAATTGCAGCAAGTTAACTTGCTTGCAACACCAACAGCCGCAACAGCAACAACAACAACAACAACAAGAACAACACTTGTAGTGATTGTACGCTTGTGAGCCTCTCTAATTTTGAATTAATGCGCTGCCAGTTGTTCTCAGCCAATCCCGGCAGCTTGCAACAAGCACTCAACAACAACAACAACAACAACAACGACAACAACAATGAGTACAACATAAGCAGCAACAGCAACAGCAACCTTGTCTTCATCAGCAACATCATCATCATCATCATCATTGGCAACATCATCGACGACTTTATCCACTTTGCTTGCTGCTTTCTATGCTTTCAGACGCCCGCATATCAAATCCCTTAACAATAACAACAACAACAAAAGTGCTTTGTTTGGCTTTTTGTATGCGCGCAATTTTCATTGCCAAAGCTGAGCTGAGCATGAAACCAAAGCGTCTTCTGTTGTCTAAGCCAACTAAGCCTACTTCACCCTTCAACGCTGCACAGCCTAATCAACATGCTCATCATCTGCTTCATCATCATCATCATGATGATCATCATACGCTGCCATTCAAGCAATCAAAGCCACGTTGCGCTTCCTTCTGCTCAGCTCAGCTCAGCTCAGCCATTGACGCATTTCGCTCGTCCATCCATGATGCAATGGCCCGAGCATGTCCACTTGTCTGTCTGTCTGTCTGTCTCTCTGTCTGCCATTGGGCGCGTTCGACTCGACATTTGTGGCTGTGTGTTGGATGCGACTTTCAGTGCGCTTTGATTTTTCGTATTTCGATTTTCATGGTTTTATGGCCCACGGACGCTCTTCTTCTTCTTCAGCTTGAAAAGGAGGCACTCAGGCAGGCCTTCAGTGTGCGGCAGTTAAGCTGCATGGCAGGCAGAAAGTCTGAGCCGAACCGAACCGAACCGCCATTATCGACAACGTCATAATGCTGACCGACGGAGGAGGCAAATGTGCCTAAGCTTTGTCACTCCTTGCTTGCCCCACCTCACCCCTTCGCTAAGCAATTGCTTTGAGCAACTTCATGGCACTTGTAGCAAAGCATTTTGTGCTGAAGTTCGTATATCATTACAGAAATTACAACGATTTGCGGCAAAAGCGGCAAAAAACCTATTGTCTAAGCTATTGTTGTTGTTGTTGTAGTTGCTGCCTTTGTTAACCATATCAGCAAACGAAAAGGCTTCGATCTTGTTTCTTAGCACGCTGCTAAGTAACTGTCACGGCCAGCAACGACAACAGAACAGAACAGGAGAGAAGAGGAAGATATTCGCCATTCGGACCATTCAGAACGTTCAGACGATTCATTATGAAAAATAATTGATTGAAATTTATCGGAAAAGCAAAAATATTGAAAGCGCAATCTTATTGAATAACAGGCTGGAAATTGTTGTAGTTGTTTTTGTATTTGTATTTGTATGTGTTAACACTTACCAGGACTACCAAGGAAGACTGAGGAATATAATCGCCGGGAGGCGTCGGCGTTTCTTGCATCGGCGGCAGGTGAGGACCATTCCCTTCGACACCATCGACCTGAAACAAGAAGCAAGAAAAGCCGCTTATAAGTTAACTTATACAATTTCGCTTAAATACTAAAAAAATTTAATAAAAAAAATAAAGATTGTTGCCTTTTACGTTGACCAATCAATGTGTGATTTGCGTCGCTTGACAACTTAAAAATTAAAGCGCTCAAAAATTCGCGGCCAAAATTACATATTTCTTATAACGCATACGCATGGTTTGCCGCACTGACAGTAATCGCATGCCAACAACAACAACAACAACAACAACAACAGCAACAACAACAAATGTGTCAAGTAAACAAAGGTGACCGGAAAACAAAGCACATTTTGTTTATTTGGGGGCGTTTGAAAATGCCTTTTTTATGCTCTCATTGGCCATGAAATTATCTTCACGACTTCAACATCAACAACAACAACAACAACAGCAACAACAACATCAACAACGCATCAAAGAATGAATGACAAAAATGGCGTTAATAATAATTTTGTTTATTAGCCTTAATTCGCAATGAACATTGTTAAGGGCAACGAGGCGGGGCCGTAGGTGAGGCAACGAGGCAATGAGGCAAGCCAAGCATTGTAAGGTGTTAGAAGGAAGGCGCGGTGAGCTGAGTTGGGTTGAAAGCATGGCAGGCGGCAAGACAAGCATATTCAAGTTGAGAGCATGTCGAATACAATGGCTTACTCATAGCCCTCTTTGCTGGCCAGGGGTGAGGGTGAGGCTGCGCTGAGGGTGAGCTTGTGTGTCTGAGACTGAGCCTGAGTCTGCCAGGGGCGCCCTTCAGTGAAAGTTCTTAGCATTTTTTTTTTACACTCAGCGCTTCTTCTTCTGTTCCAATTGAGTTTTTTTTCATTTTTTTTGCATTTCCTTGTTTCATTTTACGAATTTTCTTATAAGAACGCCAGACGCACCTTTATTTAAATTGCTTCTTGGGCTTTGCTTTGCTTTGCCCTTCTTACTCCCGCTTAATGGGCAATTTCGTTGGGTGTAATGGGCGCGTTTTATAGACACTTTTGTGGGGTGTTTATGTGCGCAACGAGTGAGGCGTTGGTGGCGCTTAGCAGCGCGGGGTGGGGGGCAACAGGCGAATGACCCACAGGAAAACATTTAAAGGCATTCAAATGAAGTATTTTCGTTTTTTTCTTTTTTTTTAAGAAGCTTCAGGGTGACATTTTTTATTTTTTTTTTTTTGTAGTCTTTGTTGTTGTTGTTGACTTTGTTTGTCATTAAAATAAATATTAATAATGTATTAAATTACAAGACAAATAAATAAATTATGCCAAAGAAAAGAAAGAAAACCAATTTTATTTTGCAGTTGGCATATTTTTGCTACTGGAAACTTGTATCAAAAGCAAAATGTGCTTTAAATATAATAAATATTAATAAAATTTATAAAAAAAAAAAAAGTCATTCAATTCTTATAATAAAAGTCGCGCTTGCCGAACATAAAATTGAGGCTTTAAATCAGAAGACACCTTCTCTTTGTGTTGTTGTATGTCGTGTCTCATAAATTTTATGTTCATTTCGTCACTTGTCGCACTAATTTGAATAGTTCAATGAAGACGACAACGACAACGACAACGACAACGCCAACAACAATGACAATGAAAATAAAAACAAAATACGAAATACGAAATAACAGAAATCAAATTGGAAGTCGAAATTGTTCACACATAAATCTTTGAAACTAAAACATTTCATTTTATTGTCGTTTTTATTGAATTTGTCGACTTTTGTGTCGTTGACATTGGCAGCGCAGCGACGTCGGCGTCGGCAGAAGCCAAACAGTCTACCACATACGGCTTTGTGTTACGCAAACAAAACAGAAACACGCACACAAGCACACGGCAATCGATCGCAGGGCGCATTGTTGTTGTTGTTGATGGTTGCTTTTTGAGTGCCGTAAAAGTATTAAATTTGTACTAAAACTGCAGGACTAAATTACTTTTCAATGCCAAAACAAAGTAAATGATGCAAAAGCACATATTAATTTACTGTTTACAAAAATATCATGCATTTTTGCTTACGCCGAACGTCAATTGATCAAAATAAGTGCTGCCACTTTTTGCGTGCATTTTTAACATTCATACATTAATAAACTTTGTTAATAGCACAAATATAAATTAACAAAACATATTTTTATGACTAAAACAATTTGAATTCAACTTCCGACAAGCGTTGTGCAAAATATGCCAGAGAAACAGAAAGTGGCAGCACTCGCGTCGCTCTCATTTGCGTTCTCTCGCTGCGAAGAGCGCCGCTTTCGCACGCACACCATTGCAATCGAGTTATTTCCCCTTCGGGCGAATTCGTGCGTTCATTCACAGCGCTTGCATGTGTTTGTTTGTGCATAACGTAAAGCCGTCCGTCCGTCTGGCGGCGCTGAGTGTATCGTAACGTAAAAATATTTCACGCTATGCGTGCGAACGAGACGTACGAATGTTTTGCCTTATGGCGCGAGCGAGATGGCACGAGCGCGTTTTGTGAGCGAATTGAAGATTGTAAAATACAAAAACAAAAATGCAAAGCAAAAACAATAACAATTATAATTTAATAATAAAATAAAATGTTAAATAAAACGACAATCGAATGTTTATTAATTAATGTGTTATGCGTTTTGTTCAAGGCAAAGCGGAAAATTGTTGCTTACTTAAATGTTCTTATTAATAAACACAAATCGTTATTTTTAGACATGCCTTTTGTTTTTTGCTTTTAAATGTCAAATAAGCGTACGAAATTAAACGACACTTTGGGTGTCAAATGTGCGACAGCACAAAGAAATGTGAAATGTGAAAAGTACAAAGTTGCCGCCCAACGTGTGACATCGACGCACAGCCGACGCGGTTGCCTTTGCCGACGGGCGGCGTGGCTTGACGACTGACGTCGGTCGTTGGTTGAGGCGCTTAGATTTATTACGGAACTCAACTCAACTCAAATTGCTACGAAAATTGATTCAAAGAACTTTAATTGATAAGATTTTCACAGTAAAACATTTTCTGCTTCTTTTTTTTTTTTAAACACAACGAAGAAATTATGAGTGAAAATCGTTTGAAAATGTCATAGCGCCGAATTTATGGCATTTGAAATATTTTCGAGTTCATTCAACATTTTTTTTTTTGGTGTGTGAAAAATCTCTGCTTTCATTTACACACATTTTTAGTGACTTAGAAAAGCGCTAAAAGATTTATTTCAATTTATTTCATTGCATTTGTGCGCTATTAATAAATAATATTACGCCCCACCAAAGGGGCGCGGGCCGGGAAGGCTTACAGCGACGCTATTGACTTAATGAACTTTGCCTAAATGCCAAAGTGGAAAAATGACAAATGGCGTGAAAAGTTGCTGCACTCCTTCAGCCCCCCCCTGCGCCTCTTTTCGACACGGCAACAATCAAAATGCTTTGAATAGGGTTGCCGCATCGCTTCACTGACACTTAGCGCATGATTGACTAAATGAGGCGCACTCACTGATGGACGGACAGATCAACTGACTGACTGACTGATTGACTGAATGAATGAACGCTTGATCGCTTGAATGCACGACTGCTCTGCACCGCTCAGCCTCTCATAGCTCGGCCGGCATCTTGATTACAATTTCGTTTAACGTTTCTTGATCATACGCTCAGATACTTTATCTGCAAATGCATGAACGAAGTCAAAGTCCAAAGTGCATCAAATGCATTTCAGTTGCATTTTTCTAGTTGTGTGTTTTGTTCTCGCTCTCGTTGTTGTTGTTGCTTCTGTTGTTAATGGCTTTGTTGCTAACTGTTTGCGCATGAAATTTGTGCACTGTAAAAATTTTTGTTAAATTTTTATAATATTTTTCTTGCCTTATTTTGCATATATTATTTGAATGAAGTTTTCTATATGAAAATTACATTTCTTCTCTGCCACGCTTCATGTTCTAATTTCGCTCATTTTGTGCTTCCTCTTACAGCTAGCACACTTCCCCTGCCTTGACAAACGGCGGCTGTTGGCCACACTGACGCTTCGCTTCGCTCCGTTTCGGTTACGTTCGTTGTAAAAACGCAGCAAAGCCAACAATAACTAAAATAACAACAACAACAACAATAGCAACAACAATAAGAAGAACGAAAGCGTATTTTTGTTTAGATAAAATTGTATTTCGAAAGTGACAGTTGAAATGATTTATCACTTGCGCCCGTCCCGCCTCTGTGCCGCTCAGCCCGACACTACTTCGACGCTATTTGAACTTGCATTGCCAACATCATCTTACCCAGCGCCACCCTTTGTATATGTATGTATGTATCACTGTGTGTGTGCTGTTCTTTAGTTGTGCCGTGCTGATGCCCGCAGGCCCGCACACCCCTTGCCCAGCTATGTCCATGCACAGCCGTTGCTGTCGTCAAAGTTTTTAGCGCAAGTGTTTTTCGCGTCCCATAATGCGTTCCAAAGTATGCTCGGAATTTGTGTAGAAAAATTGAAAATTGCTTTTGTGTTATTTTCATTTGTTGTTGTTCTTGTTGTTGTTGCTGCTCTTGTTGTGCTCCCCCCTCCAGCCGTTCGTTCTTTGGTCTAACGTTTTGTGTTGTTAGCTGAAAAACATCACCGCAGACTACTTTATTTTTCCAATTTTCTATTTGGCTTGATGTCGGCAACGACCGCGACGTCAACGTCAACGTTGGAGTAGGCGTCAGCATCGGCGTCGACCGACGACCGTCATCGTCGATGCTGTTTTTGGCTCCTCTTGCGCGCCCTCACTGGCACTGGCACACACTTGCCTATTTAACCGCACCCACAGACGCCCCCTTTATCATTGTTGTTCTTGTTGTTGGCGTTCATATGAAAATTTAATTCCTTTTCGCTTCAGTTTTTTGCCATCGATAATGTTGTTGTTGTTGTTGCTGTTGTTGTTGCTTGTTTCGTTCTAAAAGCTAATTTAAAAATTTTTGTAATTTTTCTCGCTTGTCTCTATTTATTTTTGTTGTCTTTGCTATCACTTTCTTTTTTGTTGTTTTTGTGTCGTTTTGTAAAAATGCGACAAAATGATTTATGCAACTTTTCGTAGAAATATAAAAACAAACATTTACGAACACAACAATTATTTAAAAACACTTTAAAATTAAAAGTTTGTGCTGAAAATGGCATTTCTTCAAATGCTTGCAACAGTGCTGCCACTCCTTATATTTTTTCATAGTTTTGCTAATATTTACTATTATTAATTTTGGAATATTTCAGCCTAAAAGTCATTTGATTTTTGTGCATTTGAGAATTCACACATTATTTTTATTATATTTGATTTTATCACATTTTTTTTTTTGTTTGTTTGTTTTATTGGTTTTTGGTTTTGGTTTTGCCGTCGCAAAAACCGCAAAACAATTTTTCACAATTTTCACGTGTAAATTTTCCAATTGGTTGACTGTGCAATAACCGCCCCCTCCCCCTCCCCCTCCACCAAAATAAACCGCCGCGCAGCAGAAGTGCAGCAAACGGATTCGATTTCGTTGAGTTTGTGTTGATGAGCTTGAGGCATGAAGCATGTTGTTGTTGTTGTGGCTGTTGTTGTTATTCGTTGCGCCTCATAAAAGTCTGACAGATTAATTTCCTAATTACGAAAGCGCCGCCAAAAAATCCGCAACACATTTTAAATTCATGTGCAATAATCAAAAAAGACAAACAACACAAAATTTAAACAATGAAAAAAACGCGTGAAATTGCAAAATGGTCACCTTGTTTTTGTTTCTGTTTGCTTTTGCTTGCTTCGTACCTGACTGACTGACTGGACTGAACGAATGGTTGGTTGGTCAGGCGGCGAGGAGTGGCTTTGGTCATGTGTTGGTTTGAGTTGTTTTGTTGAGGAAAGGGAGTAAAGGGCGGGCAGGTAAGGGAAGGTGAGTTCGGTTGGACGCATCTGCGTCTGGCAAATGTCGAATAATGGTGGAAAAATTTGCGTAGCAAAAAAAAAACAACAAATAAAAAACAGAGGACATAAACGAAGGGTTGAAAAAATGTGCATTTTTTATGATGATAAAACAAGAGCATGAAAGAAGAAGAAGAGCAACAAAAAAGCGCACAGACAACAATAACAAACACAAGGATTGGTCAACATGATCCACACACACACACGCACACACACACACACACGCAGAGAGGTGCGAAACGCAAAGGAAACGCGAGGATGCGCGATTGCTGCGAATGTCGCCGGAAGCTGTGGCCGTGGTCAATGTGCGCCAACAACAGTGGGCAAGGGGGGCGCGGCTGACCGGTGACTCTGCCGGCTGGGGCGCTGTCGACAGACGGGCATGAGCTGCAAATGCAAAAATGTGTAACACGCTCAAAGTTGAGAGCATGAATCTGTCGCGCCTCAGCCTGCATGCCAACGCACCCTTCTGCGCCACTGTCTGTGCATGTGTGTGTGTGTGTCTGTGTAATAAATGACATTTTCGCTTTTGTGTGTTTTGTTTTTGCTGTTTGAGCTTTTTTAAATTTTCACGTGCGTTTTTTATCTGCCGCCGGAAGGTGCAATGCAGATGCTTTACGATTGCAGCCAGCATGAAGCAACAACAGCAGCAGCAATGCACAACAAAAATTGTTGAAATGAAAAGCGTGAAAAAAATGCGCTTTTAAATTTTTCCACATTTTTTGTTTTTTATACTTTTTTCTTTTTAATTTAAATGAAATGAAAATAAATAAAAAAAAATCCAAAAAAAAGAAATAACTTTTTTACTTTTCACTCGCATAGTTGTGGCAATAATGGCAATGGCCATGTGTGTGTGTGTGCGCCCACTTGCCGTCCGTCCTAATGCATTGAAACGGCGCTGCAAAATGGATTTAAAGCTTTGCAAAGTTTTTGCATTTTTATTAAACATTTTCGAAACGAAAAATTTGAATTTGAATCTCAATGAATTTTCACCACGGTCGGCGTCGTCGCGCCACTGTCACCGCCCCTCACCGCCGCACGCCGCCTACAGTCAACGCTTCGTCAGTCGCGACGCTTAGCGCGGGCTTAAAGATGAGTTGTTAAGCTTTAAAGAGATTTATGCGCCATTATTGCCGACTATGCGCGACGCGACGCCACGCCCTCTTGCTGCCCCTCACCCCATTGCGACGTGCGTGAAAATTCAATAAAATTTTATGGCACGTTAACGCACACAAAAAAAAAAGGAGCAGAAACGCAACAAAAATCGAAATTTAATTTGTGCAAAATTTGTGAAAAAAATATTCAAAAAAAAATATTGAAAAAAGTGTAAGAAGTTTTTATGCCATCAGTGTTGAGTAATGAAAACTTTTTGTTTGTTGTTTTAGACAAGTTTAATTTTAAATGTCAAAGTATCTTTTTTTGAAATTCCGCTTGCAAAACTTGGGTTTTCTTATTGCAGTTGAGGAAACTGTTGAGCTTGCTTACAAGACTCTCAACAGGACACATGATATGCGCCTTGGCTGATTGCTTGCAGGCGGGAATGTTGATCATGTCAATGATGATAATAATGATGATGATGATGATGATGCCACGTGCGTTGCCGTATTTTTGATACTTTGGCTTGTAAATTTTTGGCCTTTTTTGTTGTTGTTGTTGTCTTCGTTGCATTGAAGTAAATGCACAAATGCACAAAGACGGACATCATCATCAACATCATCATCATCATACAGACATGAGTCTCGCTTCATTGTATCACTTTACACCTTAAATAATTTGAATCTCTTTTCTTTTTCGCTTTTTTCTTTTTCCTTATGGGATTTTGTTTTATTGTCTTTTGACTTTGTCCCCACGCGTCTTTGACAGCGTTGCCTCACACCCGCGCCCCACGCTTGGCTGCTTTCGCTGGCAGGCTCGTAATTCTTGACTACAGATCAGTCGTTGTTGTTGGCGTTGTTGTTGTTGTTGTTGGGCGTTTGCCTTTGGCTACGCCTGAGGTGTGAGGCTCAGCTGTGAAGTGAGTCCGCCTTTGACTTTGAGTTGTTTCTGCAAATGTATCGTATTCCCACACATTGCACACAGACACATGTATAGCACACACACACACACACACACAGAATTGACTTGCAGCTCAGGCCGTCGCCGTCGCCCCCGCCACATGTGTGTTGCCACCATGGTCATTGCAGCATCTTTTTTTTTTCTTCGTGCTTTATCTGCTTAAAAGTATTTGTTGTTCTTGTTGTTGTTGTTGTGTTTTTTTTTCACGCTTTTGGTTAATAAATTCCGCTGTCCGTTGTTGTTGTTGCTGACTAATATAAACGTACAAAAGGCAACTTAAGCTGAAATGACATTTGCGACATGTTTTGCGTAGGCGTCGCAGTCGACGTCGCAGTCGACGTCAGAGGCGACAATGATGGCTGCAAACAGTTGACGAAGGGGTCAATGGGAGCAGCGGCGAAGGCTGCGCGTCAGCACAACAACAACAGCAACAACAACTCAAGTCGTACGCAAATGCTAAAAAGTAATTTTTTTTGATTTTTGTATCTTTTTTTTTGTAACATTTTTTGTATCTTTTTTTGTATCTTTTTTTGCTTCTTTTGTTTGGCTTTAATTTTGTTGTTTATTTGTGGTTTGCTGCTCAACTGTAAAGAGTTGTCGCATTGCTTGTCGCGGTTGTTGTTGCTGTTGTTGTCGTTGTTGTTTATGCGTTGCCGTTGTTGGATTAAGGTGACAATAAACTTTATCGCATTCATGTGAATTCACTTTATGACACCTTCATGCATTGCTCGTTGTGTGCAAAAAAAAAAAACCGACCAAAAATGTCTAAGAATTTTATACTTTTGCGCTTCAATAAAATATTATTATTTCTTTTTTTAAGTAAAACAATAAATAACATAAAAATATGCAATTTCCCATTGATTTTTTTTTTTTTAGCTGCCTTGGCTTTTATTATTTGTTGTTGTCTGCCAAGGCTTTGATTTTGTTTTAACTTATTTTTTTTTCATTTGAATTCTTGCAATTTTTCGGCCAAGCGGGAAATCACGCAAGCGTATGAGCAAACAAAGCAAGTCCTGCGCGACTGACTGCCTGACTGACTGGCTTCCTGTTTGGCCGTCCGTCTTGCCGACTCAGTCAGCATAATGTGCGTTTTGCCATGCTCCGCTCAGCCACTCAGTCGCCCACTCCACCCCTGACCACTTTATCTGCTCGACTGGCTTGTTTGCTTGGTGTTGCTCGCTGCGGTTGTGCAACGACGCCAACGTCGGCCAACTTAAATATTTAATTTCCCGTCGAATGCTGCGTGAACAAAAAATCAGCAATCAGACGAAGGATAATGTCGTCGTCGCTGCCGGCTGCGCTGCAACGCTTCGGTCATGTGCATGGGCATTTAGGCGAGCGCTCAACGTGGCTCACGACGTCGTCCATTTGACGGTCACGTAACCCTAATAAATCACCGAATTAATGTTACGTGAAATGAAGTGTGCATGTATTGTGCGGCCGTGCGTGTGTATGTGTTGTTGCTTTGCCATTAATGCTTGTAATAAGTTGAGAAGGCAAACAAGTGAAGCTTTTCGCAGAATGTAAAATGTGCAAAATGCGTGCAAAACATTACTCAACAAGCGGCAAAGAAGAAGAAAAACTCAACTCGAAAATTCAACGCATTTTCAGCGAAAACTTCATTTCAGCTTTAAGGCTTTGAATAAAGCGCGCCTACACACATGTTTGTATGAGAGCACACACAAATGCAATTGATCGGCTCACGCAAACACACACACACAGAGAGACAGACAGACAGAGACAGACAGACAGAGAATTGCGTTGCGCACTCGAATGCGTGTGAGAGCCAACAAAATAAACATAACCATTAAAAATCCCCAAAACGGCAACGAAAATTTCCTCATTATCGTAAAATTTATTCAAGCAAAATAAATTCATTGGTCGTTAACCTTGACACTGGTTTACCATTGTATAAAAACACACACACAGACAGACAAACACGCATAAGGCACATTTATTGAGATACACACACACACACACACACACACACACATGCATGCCTGCCTGCCTGCGAAACGTACATGTTGTCGACCATAAACGCTTTTCCGATATATACGCGTCACTCTCACTCTGCGTGTGTGTGTGTGTATCTGTGTGAGTGCGGCTCTGTGTTGGTCGCACTTCACTTAGACCGGTGTTGTGATTTTATGCTCTGCTACTTCGTTTTTTAGTGTCATCAACGGCGGCCATTAAAATGCAGCGTGCCAGACAGACAGACAGACGGACAGACAGACGGACGGCCAGAGGGACGTACAGTGATATGACAGACAACTCATGCATCATCATTTGTGCATAAAAAGATGTTTTTTTTAAAGTTGTCTTGCTTTAAGTTGGCCGTGTCTCATTAAAGCATAGCATGCTTTGCGGCGCAAACACGCCAGACACACTTGGACGCATAATTAAAAACGCAGCAACAACAACAACAATGGGAGCACAATTTTTGACTGCGTGCCAAACGCGTTTTAATGCTGCTGCTTCTTCTTCTTCTGCTGATATTGTTGGCCTAGAATTGTGGCACCCTCTGGCTGCCTGTGTGTATGTGTGCTTGTGTGTGTGTGTGACAGTCAAACTCACAGCGCACTCGAATATAATTTAAACAGCAGACTTACGGCAGCCTTGAGCGGCCAGCCTAAAAGCAGACTACATAAAATTATTATGAAAACAAAAAAGTACATGAACAAAAATTTCATTCATGTTCGTTCGTTCGTCCTTTGTTGTAAGAAAAGGAAGGCGCGTAAAGTAAACATGATTTTCATTATTATTATTTGCCACAACGCAAATAAAAAAAAAACACACACACACACACACAGGAAGCAAAACTGGCGTTGGTCATGAGTAATAAGTGTGTTTTTCTTATTGGAATTTTTTTGCATTTACACTACGCTGTCTGTGTGTGTGTGTGTGTCTGTGTGGGCAGCATGTATACATAAAAAGCAAAAGAAACAATGACAAAAACACATACATGCAAAGCAAGGCTTGCCAACAAATGTTTTGGGCGCGCTCGAAAGTATACTACAAATAATCGATATGCGCGTGTGTAACGACGACAATGAGTACAGAGTTTTAGGCTGCCGGCCAGCAAGCAACACAGAACACACAAAATTACTACAAATTTCTTTGCTTTCTTTGTTGCGACTGCTGTTGTTGTTGTTGTTGTTGTGCCGCTTGTTGTTGCTGCCGTTCACACTGCATGAATATGCAGTTTTTGTGCTTTCAGTCCTTCATTATGCCAGGCCTATGAGTTGTTATTTGTTTGTATGCATGTATGTGTGTGTGTGTGTGCCTTGCTGTTGCTTCAATCTTTGTGTTTGGTTTTTTGGAATTTTCTCAACAGCCTAAAGTGAATCTTTCTTTCTGTCTGGCTGATTTTGCTTTGGCGCCTTCAGGCAGACACGACCGAAAAACTGTTTGTTATTTGTATGTATTTTGCAATTATTATTAGCGCTTAACAGCACAGACTGCCTTGGCATTACCCTACCAAACCCGTCCCGCTCTGCCTGCACACATGTATTTGTGTCTGTTTTCATGTACTTTACCCTTTAGCATTGCATACTTTTCAGCATTGCAACAACTCTTGCGGCACGCCACGCCACGTCTCTTGTCGCAACGCACAACGCTTGCCAACGTGCGCTCGAGCTTTCAGTCTGGCTTTCAGTTCTAGGCCAGTCTTTGACTTGGCAAAAATTAATGACTCGCCCGAAATTATGCTACACCGCGCGCACAATGCGCCTTTGTGTCTCTCTCACTGTCTGTCTGTCTGTCGGCTTGTCTGTAATGCCATGTCGACGCTGTGCTTAATTTATGAACAGTTGTTGTTTGTCTTTGTAGGCTATGTCAAAGCAAAGAAATGCAGACATGCTCAAATCAAAACTTGTTGCATATGTGTTGTGGCTTTCAAGGCGTTTTACATGCTGAAGTGCATAAATTTAATTTATATGCAAAATTTATGCTTTTTATGAGACATTGAAAATAACAACTACAACAACAACAACAACACTTCTGCTTGCTTTGCGTTAGTTTTGTGTTTTCATTAAGTTTTTCATGCAACTTTTAAGGCTTTAAGCAATATTCAACAAAAGTGCTAAGAAAAAAAATGCAAAAGCGCATGTTTTCTTTTATTAAAAATGTATCTTTGTATCTACATGCAAAATACACTTGTTCATGTATATTTTATGCACACTTATTTCGGCACAACATATTCAGGCAGGCATTCATTTGTTCGCTCGTTCATTCATTTGTTCATGCTTTCATTCAATTTAATTTGATTTGGTCTCGTTGTTAGTTGCCATAGCGTCTCATATATCTCATATATGTATGTGCATGTATATACAACACAAAGTGCTACATAGCACACACACACACACACACACAGATACGCACGCATACCAACATGTTAAAGAGCACATAAAGTTTAGTGTAATGCTTAAGAGTGACTTTCTGTTTGCCATCACGCTCGCTCAACCGCCCATTAGCCCACACGCCCACACCGCGGCAGGGCGCCTAATGCCAAGGCAGAAGGCACCAACTAACTAACTCACGAAGCCATGAGCGATAAAGAAAGCGAGAAAGAAAGCAGGAAAGAAAGAGAAATGTACGAATGAAGCACGAAAACTCATATAAAATGAAGAAAAGCTTTTCGCTTAAAACGAGGCAGACATACTAGGGTACAACATGAGCTGTCGCTGTGTGTGTGTGTGTGTGTGTGTGTGTGTGTGGGTGGCCTGGCGGCAGCTGCTTGCATTGGTATTGGTGCGCCTGCGAGCGTACGAAGGAAGGCCACGAAGGAACTTCTGTTGTAGCAAAAATGCAAAGAAATGAAAAGCAAAGAAAAGCAAAGCAAAAAAAAAAGGAACTCAATTTCTTTTTTCAGCTTTCTTTCATTCGCATTTTTATGTTGGCTAGCTTTCTTTTTTTTTCTTGTTTGCTTGTTGTTGTTGTTGTTGTTGTTGCTTTGCACCACCAGTTTTCGCTCGCTTTCTTCGACATGCTTTTTTTTTTGCTCGATTTTTTTGTACACTTTTCTTTTTTTTTCCACTTTTTTGTTGCGCAGACTTTCGTGGCAGCGACAGCTTCGTTTCTGTATGTGTGTGCGACTCTCTTTGTGTTGCTGTCTGCGCTGTATCTCTGTGTTTGTGTGTGTGTGCTGCACACTTTTCTTCTTTTGAATGATTCGATGATTTTAAGCGCCTGCGTTATATGAAAACCAATCGCATCAAAGCACCCCATTAAATTTCATCGTCAGGAATTTATCCTTGCCACACACACACACGAACACACACACAGATACACATAGAGCAGCCGTCACATGAACTGGCACGGAAAACAACTTGTGCTACAAAAGCAATGAGGAACGAACAACGAACATGAAGTTGAGCTGAGCTAACTTGAGTCGAGTCGAGTTGAGTTGAGTTGAGTTTGGCGTCAATTCAAGCTGCGCTCTGTGCATGTATTTGCTGCTGCTGCTTCTTGTTGTTGTTGATGGCTGATGTGCAGATGTTGGTTGAGCGGTTCGGGCGGTTTGGTAAGTTTTTGCGGTGCAAAGAAGAGTTTTTGGTTTGAAAAGCGACGCTTTTTGGGTTTTGAGTTTCATGTTATGTTAGGCGCCGCCATGACAGTGGCAATGGCGGTAACAGCTGCTGCCACACCACCACCTCCCCAGCACCCCACCACCGCTGCTGTGGTTTCGCCTTTGCCGTTGGCCGTCATCATGCTCATCAGCAGCAAATTTTCTTGGCTTGGGTTTTCAAAAGCAAATGGCAGCAAACGCCATCATCAACAACGGCGGCATTGTTGTTGCTATTGCTATTGCTATTGTTGTTGTTGTGATAGTTGCATGTAAATTCCAAGTGTGCTCACTCACACAATCGTCAGTTGTTGGCACCCTGCCTCGTCGCCTGCCTCGCCTCATGTCTCCTGCCTCATGCAAGGCTCCCATCATGACTCCGCCGCCGCTGCCATTGTTGCATGCTATCCTTGCTATCTGTCGTTCATATCTGCTTTGGTGGCAACATAAATATACATACGTGTGTGTTTGTGTGTGTGTGTACAATGACTCCATCGTCTAATATCCTGTCATGCCGACATTGCTTGTCCTTCTCATGCTCATTCTCATGCGCTCGCTCGCTCGCTTATCCTTTGCCTCATTCGGTTTTTGTGTGCCGCTTTAAATTTACTTTAAGCACTTCATTTTCGAGTGCATCAAATTATGAGCCACACACACACACACACTCACACACACACACACACACATGCATGGTTTAAATTGTCTGCTTATAATTAAAGGCTTCGCAAAATGTTCTTGTTGACTCTTTAAGTCATGGCCCAAGCAAACTTGTCTTTTATGTATATGTATGTATGTGCTAAAAAAAAAAACAAAAAGTCGTCGAAAAGTAACTCAAGTCATTGTCGTCTTCTTCTTCTTCCTCTTCTTCGTCTTCAGCTTCATCTTCAACGTATAAATGCAACTTATTGTGGCAGATGCTTTTATATACTCATGACTCTTTCTGTCTTCTTTTGCCAGCTTGCAATGCACTTCAGCCACCCTCCACCCCCCCCCCCTTGCGCCCCTTACACCACACACATACACATAGTATTTTACGCTTGCTTCGTTGTATTTTATATACGAAATTCTTCTTCTTGCTTTCAATTCTTTTTACTTTTTGCATTTTTCAACTTTTGCTTTTTGCTCTTCTTTTTTACTTCTTTTTTTTTCATGGCAAACATTTAATGGGTTTTTCAGAAAATTGCATTTTCCTTCTACACATATAAGAGTATTATTTTCGCTTCTGCTACTGCTGCTTCTTCTTGCTTACATTCTATATATTTTTTTTTATTTTTTATTTTATTTTTTTTATTTTTATTTTATTATTGCAGAACAGCTTTTCTTTTAAAAAACTTCTACTTTGCTCTTGCTCAACGTCATCATCATCATCATTATTGTCATCATCATCATTGTTGTCGTTGTTGTTGTTGTTGTTGCTCATGACCATGGCTGCCATATTAGATTTTGAATGCATTTCCGTTTGCCAACACTGTCAAAGTGCAAAGCGTCGTAGGAGCAGATGAGCAAATGTGCACAAAGGAGTGGGTGAGTGTGTGTGGGGCAGGGGGCAGTGGGCATGCCGAAACAGAAAAGTTGGCTCATTGTTGTTGTTGTTGTTGCTTGGCAAGCACATTTGGCCATTCTGGCGCAGTTTGAGTTTGAGGATCGATCGTCCTTTGTTCGTTAGTTGCTTGCTTGTGTTGGGGGGCAGGGTTAGGGGTAGGGGCAGGTTGTGTGTGCCTCAATGGATGGATGGTTAGCTGTATGGATGGATGAATGAGTGCCTTGGCAGGATGATGTGATGTGCAAACTTTCCTACTGAGTTTGAGTCATGTTCTTCTGCCTTTTTTTTCTATTTGCTTCTTCTTCTACTTTTTTTTTTGTAACGCACAAAATGCAAAATGGCGTCGACGGCGGCCAATGAGAGAAACTTCCGTTTGTTGCTGCTGTCGTTGTTGTTGTTATTGTTGTTGTTGGCATGAAGCTTAAAATTGTTGCATTTGCCACTTTAATTTCAAGTTTTATTAAATTTTTGGTTATTTGCCTTAACGCAAAATGGTTTATTTCAAGCCTTGACTTGTTTTTCCTGCTGTTTCCTTTGCTGTTGTTATTGCTGTTGCTGTTGTTGTTGTTGTTTAACACATACTCATGTTGGAACTTCCGCTGAATTTGAGTTTCATTTTCGTAAACGGGAAATTACAAAAATGTTTCATTTAGTTTTGTTATACGACAAGCAAGAAATACCAACACTCACACACACACACACTCAAACACACACAGAGACATGTAATCAAGCATTGCTTGGCAGTCCTGCGCGAAGGAAGAAGCCAACTCGTCGCTTGTTCGTTGCCATTAAATGTTACTTTAAGCTCACTTAATACCTAAAAAATGTTCGCCATGGCAGCAAAAAAAAAAGCGTAAGCAATGTTTGGCATGCGTTGGCAGTGCCACCGAAAGGGGGGAGGGGGGCTTGCAAGTAGAAATGTATGAAATTTTAAGCAGAGTGTAGAAAAAACGTTGTTTAAATTGCATTGAGGCGAAATGAGGAATTTGCTGATGTTTTATTTATATCTTTTGCTCTCTCCACTCTTCTGCTGCTTCTGCTTCTTCTTCTTCTTGGACTTCTTCGACTCCTTTTTGCAATTTTAGTTTGCTGTTTTCATTTGGTTTTGCTCGACAAGCGTAGAAAATTAAATGTGAAAATTCCATACGAATTTTCCTTGAATGTTTTTTTCCATTTGCAACATGTTTTTAACATGATTGTGTTTTTGCAACCCCTCACCCCATTTGGCCTTTCCATGAGGCGTGAAAATTACATTACATTTAAGTTTTTTGTTGTAAGTTTCAAATGCCGGGTTTATCAGACTCAAGACTGAAGTAAATATAACTTTTTGGTTGGATTGGAATTCGATACATGGCGCCGCTTTCTATATAAGTTCCCCCCATCCCCCCACCCAACTTAAAATGCGTAATTAAAAACAGAGAACAAGTTCCGCTAATTCAGTGTTGTATGTTTGTTGTTGTTGTTGTTGTTGATCATAAATCGTTTGTCAATTAGCAAATTAAATGAAAGCATTTAAATAGTCTATGCTGCCCCCCGGGCGCCCCTCATTTGTCGTTTTATTATAGCTTGACGTATGTTATAAAAATCAAATTCAACTCTTTTGCTTGATTTTTATGGCGCCATAAAGTTTTTTACAAGCTGAGCTGTGCTGAATGTGCGTTGATGGGGCGCGGGGGGGCAGTGCGGCGTGTTAAGGTGACAAAATTTTTGACTGATTTTGAGCATATTTGAGACACATGACAATGACAGCAACGACGAATGCTGATGAACTTAAACATATTGTTAATGATGATGATGATGATGATGTTGAACTCTGCGCAGTCATAAAGTTTTTATTTATTTGGTCTTTTTTTTTTCGGCGTCGTTGTTGTTGTTGTTTTGTGTTGACTTTGCATTCATGCTCGTTAAACTTTTTGATTGACGCCATTAAAATGAAGAAGACGACAACAAAATGTCTGTTTGCGCTCAAGGACAGTTGAGGCCGCCGAAACGCCGAAACGCCGAATCGCTTTTACGGTCGCATTTAACTCGATTTTAATGACAAACGTAGCGAAACTCGCTATGCGCGTTTGTCCATAAAAACCGTTTTATAAACCGTTCCATTTGTTTTATATACGACAACAAAGTGTTGCTCAAGCAAAGCGAAGCATTTGGAAGATGATGCTCAAATTGACTGCGCAATTTATGAGTTTTTACAATTGGGAAACTTCGTGCAAAGTGAAAGAAAGTAAAAGAAAACTTAAAAAAGAAAAGAAGTGAATTGTGTAAATTGAAAACGTGTCCGAGCCAACGAAATGCGACAGGACATCATCATCAATATTTAAAGAGGCGTAATCATTTTGTAAACGCTTCTTTACATGAAGACATGCCTAAACCAGTCAGTCGCAGGCATTGGCATTGGCCAAAAGAGCAGCAGTTTAACTATGCCGGTCACATTGACAAAACTCAAATTTCATTCGCACGTCGCACATCGCACATTGCATGGCTTCGGTTGGCTTGGCAACCCTCGTTTGCGCCTGAAAGTTGATTTCGAATTTTTGCACGTAACAAGACAGAAAACTAAGCGCAGAAAAAATAAAGAGCAACAAAATACGTTACAATTTTATACAATTTGTTGCATGCATAATTCACGAGCGGCAACTGCTCACTAAAGGGGGGTGTGGTGCAACTTTTTGCCTTATAGCAAATGTCGGGATTTATGCATGTGCTTACTTGACTTGTGCCGAGACATCGAAATTGAAAACTGTTGACTTTCAGTGCTTAAGCTAAAACGCCGTAAAGCATGCTACAGCATTATGATGAGCTGACCGTTTGTGCGCGGCAATAAAAAGAAGTAGCAAACAAGAAGAAGAAGCGAAGTGGCGCCAATTTGTCAATTTTATGAGCTCAACTTAACTCAACTCAACGCAACTAACAAAATGCCAATTTAACAAAAGCTGAAACGCTTTAATTGATACAACTTCGATTTGTATTATTATAATTGTTGTTGTTGTTGTTGTTATTTGAAAACGTTGAGAATGCAAAAGGCAAATTTATTAAATACTCATTTATCAAGATCATAAATCAAAGTACGAAATTGCCTATCAACATATTCATTTTGTGTATTTTATTTGCTTGCTGCGCTAAAAAGCCACGTTTATTATTTACGTGTTTTATTTTTTATTGATTTTTGTTTTTAGTTTTTGTTGTTGTTGTTATTTTCGCGAGAGTTAATAAACGAGCCATTGAACTATAAACTAATGTTTCAAAATTTTGACACACCAGACTTGCGCGCAGACGGTCAACTGACAGACGGACAGGGGGACAGACATATTGAAAGACTGACGAGCGTTGGCACACTGACCAATTTGTTGGCTGACAGACTGTGTGTGAGTGAGATAGCATGACTGTCTGCCTGGTCTGGCTGCACTTGACAGTTAACTGATTGTTTATAATCTGTCAAAGTTTGCTGTCAAATGTTGCGGCATACGAAATTTTAACGCTCGTCAAAACACAACGATTTGACCTTTAACTATTTTCGGTTTGTTGTTGTCTCAGTTGTTGTTGTTGTTGTTGTTGTCTAAGCTTACACAAAATGTGTCAAAATGGTTTTGCGCGCACTTCCGTTTCCGCAAACAAAACTAATGCATTGACAGGCAGACAGACAGACAGACAGACTAACTGACTGAGTGAGTGAACGAATGAGTGACAAGCAGACAAGCGTCAATGACAGCGCGCGTTTGAGCGAGACAGCATGACGCGCTTTTGATGAGTGGCGATAAATTTGTCAGCTTTGTTTAACGCATGGAAAGCGATAGTATTGCGACTGACAGACAGTTGGACAGACATACAGACAGACAGACATGCGATTAAGTGAACAAAAGCAGCGTTGCTTTGACATTGCTGACAAATGTCAAATAAGCTGACCATCACGCACCAAAATATGCAACGTGCACAACAACAACAACAACAATGAGAATGATGAGCGTCACCTGAGCGTTGTCGTGCATTGAACTTTTGCCGTTTGACAGCTGTTCATTGCTTGACCGTCGAGCCGACCCCCGCCACCCGACATGTGCTCTACACACACGCACGCTACACTGACCTTCGGCAAACTCCGCGGCATGTCATGTCTCATTGCCATCGTCGTCGCACTTTTCGCACTTTCATGTTCCATGTTTCACGTTTCGTTGACAACAATTTATGTTTGACAAGTGGCGTCGCTTCTGAGCCACTAAATCATTTTTGACACTTTTACTGTTAACCCGCGCGGCACAAATGCGCGTCGGGGAAGTCCAACAAGCCTCGAACAACAACAACAACAGAAACAACAATTGAGTGAGCGCATAAATCGAACACACACACAAACAAAAAACCGTGAAGAAGAAGTACAAAAAAAAAAAAAAGCATCGCTTTAACCGTGACCTTGAAAGCAGTTTGTAACAGTTTTTCATTGTTGCTCACGTTGTGTTGTTGTTGTTGTTGTTTGGCTTTGTTTATACAATAAATTAAAAGCAATAATTTTTCATCTTGAGGCAGCGCCCAACCATGGTCTCAGCAGCAGCAGCAGCAGCAGCAACAACAACAACAGCAACAGTTGTCGGTTGAAAGTTCGAAGCCCTACGCAGAGACGACGTCATTGCTGCTGCCGCTGCCGTGGCCAGACCGCTGTTTGCCGCCCTCAGCTAACCGCCTTCGACGCCCGCCCGCGCCCCGTCGTGATTCGCATTAATTTTAGTAAACTTTATTCACTTTTTTACTTCGTCGGCAGCAACGCCAACAACAACAACAACAACAACGGCAGCAGCAAAAGTGATAAAGCACCGAAATGACTTTGGTAGACATTGTTTTTAACTCGCTCGAAGCACTCACATGCTCACACTTGCTATCTCTTTTTGGCCTGCGCTTGCATATGTAGTAATAAATAAATACGCGCCGCTACCCGAAAAACAATAATTCAACATAACTGTGACTCTTTATATATGTATGTGTGTGTGTGTGCTTTTGTGCGTCCCCCCCAAACGTTTTCAAACACAGGTTCAATGTGCAACAACATTTGGCGCTTGCGCACGAAAGAGATAACAATAGTTAACATGCACAATGCTTAATAAAAAAGGCAAGAGGAAGAAACGAAGGAATGAAACGAATGAACGAAACGAAACGAAACGAACAAACGAACAAACGTACGAACGAAACGAACGAAACAAACGAGTGTACGAACAAACGTATGAAAAAGTAAGCATAGCCAAAGTAAAGTGTAGCGAAGCGAAGTGAAGTGAAGTAAAGGCATGGCAAGGCAAAGAAAACGGCACAGTGGAGCGCACAGACTGGAGCAGCGCAGTAGTCTGGGCCCATTAATTCTAGCGCTCGCCGACTTCTTTGACAGTTCTGACAGACGATTATTTAAAGTTGTGCTTAAATACTGAATGCCCCACTGTCGTTGCCCCACTGTCCCCTCAACCGGGTAAGCAAGCACAAAATGCCTGAGTCAAAGTTGTTTGTATGAATGAAAATGCCTGTCGCCCAACGCCTGTGCCGCTTTCAACGCCCGCAACGCACACACACACACCGACACACACAGACAGACAGACATTAAGCGCGTTTTGGTGTCTTTGTCTCATACACGCTTCTCGACTTGGTTAAGTCAATGCGCGTCATAAGTCACAAACAGCGCGCAAAATATGTGTTTTCGTACTTAAAAACAAATAAAACATGAAAAAGCCAACAAAAAAGTGTTTTTCGTTACTGGGTTAGTAAGCCGCACACACACACACACACACACATACACATGAGCACGGTCGGCCGTGGCAATGTGCTTTATTAACGCGCCTCATACACACACGTGTAGTCTGCCAACGTATCTTCTTGCCGCCTTTTTAGAGGTCAGCATTTCTTGTCTGCGCGCACACACACACACACACACACAAATGATGATAAATCACAAACTGAAAGTTTTCGCGTATGCGTTTTTGTGTCCCCCCCCCCCTTTTTGGTTCAATGAACGCTGCGCAGGCATAAAATTGTTTAAAATTTTATAACAAACGCTTTCACATTGATGACGCAACGTGTCGTATGCGCAATCTGACTTCTGACTTCATTTAATGCGCCTTTTTTTCTCCTTTTTTTTCGTAACTTATAACTTATAACTTTTTCAAGTTCAAATCAAACGACTACGGTTTGTTTTTGTATTGTTGTTGTGGTTTTTTTTTTAATGGCCAAGCCGAGAAAAGGAAGCCTGAAAAATCGCAGCGAAAATAAATTGTAAAAGCAAATATACTTTTTACGATGCGCCGCCGCGTTTCATTAAACAAAATAGCAACAACAACAGCAACAACAGCAACAATTTTATTACAGTGAAGTTGACCAAAGCTAAGCAGAGCGTTGTGAGGGGCGACGGCGTTGTAAGCGGAAGCGACCTCATGGTCATGTTGTTGGCGCAGCTGAGTTGCACTCATTTTAGCATTTTACAACTATTGCTAATTTTTATGGGGCAAATACTTTTACACTCCATTTTTCATTTAACACACCGTGTCAGTCGTAAAAAATGTTTATGAACTTGTAGCCAACAACAACAGCAACAGCAACAACAACACGGACAGCAATAAAGCTGACTATGATAATGATGAACTTCTTCGTTTGCTTACAACGCAACTCAGTGCTTTTCACTTCACTTCACTTCACTACACTTCAGTTGGGCTCAGTTCAGTTCGGTTCGGTTTGGCTTGGTCACTCAGTAAGTCCGTCATTCAGTTATTCAGTCATTTAGTGAAGTTAAAGAGTTTCTGTCATAAATCAAAGTTCGCCTTTTTATCGCAGCTCAAGAAACGTACGAATCACGTGCCACTGTTTGAACGATTTGTACCGCTGGTGTACGTTATACGACAGCTGCTGCTGCTCCTGCTGCCACCAATGCCACTTCCGCTGCTGCTGCTGCTGCCGAAGTTTATGCAACACGCTATTTTGTTATTTAAGACATATTTTTGGTCAATGATAATAATGATAATGATGATAATGATGATGATGATAAAAAAAAACGCTGCATTTATGCAATCGCAAGATCATTACTTTGGGGCGTTGCGAGACACGTACGCCGCCAGTAGCGAACAACAACACCAGCAACAACAGCAACAACAACAAGAGGCGATGTTGTACAACAACATTTAAAGACTTTTGTGTTGAAGTCTTTTGGCACAAGTTCATCAAAATGAATATAAGTACTAAAAATGCAAAAGGCAAAAAGGAACTCATTAAGCAGCGGCCAGATCGCTTGCAAAGTGGGCGTGCCAGGCGGCCGCAATGCGTACGTGATCATTCAAAGAGCGTGCGGGAGCTGTCTTAGGGACGAGTGACGATCCTCAGCCACTGATGGACTGAGAGCAAAAGATATATGAAAAACTTGTAGAAGAATTAAAAATCGCCAATTTATGAGCGCTTAACACAAGGTGCAGACAGACAGGCACAGGCTCAGGCACAGGCACAGGCTTTGACGTACGTCAGTCAGTCGTCAGTCAGTGCCTGAGCCATGGCCCAGCCGGCGATAGCGATCGAACGTGTATCGATCGATCGCTTAATGGTCGCTCGACTGAAGTGTATGAATGAATGTCTGTTTGGTTTGGTTGGGTTTGTTGCATAGATCGTTGGATCGTTCGATCGTTCGATGGTACGTTCGATTGGCGGTTTTTTTAATTAAAATTTAACATTATAATGATTTTTTATCAGCTGTCCTTTCAGCTTAAGTCTAAATTAAAAAGAAATTTCTCATTTTGTTGCCCAGCTCATGGCTGAAGGTTGAAGTTTGCTGTTTGAAGTCGCATGCAGGAAGCTCGCGCGAAGTTGGGCGTGTCAGCAGCATCGGCAGCCTGCCACATTACGCGCATGTGTCTTGATCGGATTAGTGGCGCGTCTAAGATTGACGAACTAAATGAAAATGATGAACGACAACGCACGGCCGGGCGGATGGATGGACGGCCGAAGAGAGGCACTAATATAGTGACTGTCGACTTGATAAATGTTTTATGGCACTTTTGCCAACCTTCTTGCTATCCTACAACGTTTCTATGCTTTGACTTATTTAATTAGCTTTTTTTTTTGTTTGCCTTCGTTTGGTGCGCCATCTGTCGGCCTGGCAACGCTAAAGGCATAAAAAATACTTAATTCTAAATAAAAATAATGATGCAAAAAGAAGTGTTAATGATGCGATGTGACTTACCATCGTATGTTAGTTCTGTAGGATTGAGTGATGATAAGAACTTACCATCTGCAAAGATACAAAAAATAAATAAAATTAATTAGACAACATTATTAAGTTAAATTATAATATTCTAATTTAATATGTTTAACGCTTGAAAGCTTTATTGTGAAAAATTGCATTATTTATTAATTAAAATATGAATTATAAAATTAACGGCAAGGCAGACAGACAGTAAAACAACATAATTCGCTGATTTACATAATTTGTGCATTAACATTTTTTCGCTTAAAAAATATATTTTTTTTTATTTCCGCTTTTTTTTAATATTTTTTTCATATTTTTTTTTTATTTAATTTTTTTCGTTAATTTTTGCATATTTTAAAGCGCTTTTTTATGCGCGACTGTTGTTGTCAGCTGCTTTGTGTGTTGTTGTTGTTGTTGTTGTTGTTATCATTATTTTATTTCATTATAATTATTTCATGTGTGATTATTGTGAAGCATTTAATTTAATACGTTGCCGAATAATGTAATTATTTTAAATTCGCTTTGACATTTCATATATCTCCCTTTTTTTTTTTGTTGCTTTGTTTCGCATAACACATGCGCGCTCTTTCTCTTTCTCATGCGTTTTTTTGTTGGCAATTTTTGTCATGTTTTGTTGCTTGTTAATGTTAATTTAATTTTTTGCATGCGGTTGCGCATAATAACAACAACAACAACAACAACTGATATGACAACAACACAAATGTGCATTTTTAATGCCATTTTCGCACTTATTTGTTGGTTTTTTTAATACTTTTTTTTGTTGTATTTGTTTTGCAAACATTTTATTGCAAGTTGGCATTTTCATGAGTTTTTTTTCTTTTATTTTTTTATTTGCTGTGCCATAAAACACTAAAAAAAAATATACAAATACATTTAATTGCAAAAAAAATATATGTTTGCAATTTGTTTGCATTTTTAGCCAATCGGAAAAGTGCATAAAACATGCGCGCAGCCAATGAGAAGTGTTTGTTGCATGCAACATGAAAAGGCAGCAACAAATAAGTCGCCAATTGGCGTTGCCGGCGCGAGTAATTAGTACATGAATTGTTGGCTCCTCTGCGCTTAGGCTAAGGTGTGTTGTTGTTGTTGTTGGCGTTGGCTGAGGCTGAGGCTGTGCGGCACATGGGGCAAAACAATCGCCAATTAATAATGCCAAACGTTGCAAGTTTGTTGTTGTCTCTTATAAATAAATAAATCACGATAATTAACCTTCGACGCAGGCGCAAATAATTTTATTGTCAGTATTGTGTCACGAATGACAAACGAAGATCTTAAATCATTCGATCAAGAAGAAGAAGAAGCTGAAGAAGCCCAAAATGAGTTGAAATGAGACGAAATGTAAACGGAAACAAAATCAAAATGACTCAAAAACATTGAAATGACTGCGACTGCGACAGCGACATGTGGCACACCATCATCATCATCGAGTGTTGATGACAAACGCAAGTGAGCGGTCGCGGGCGCCGAGAAGCGTCGCAATTAAATGCCACACCACATGAAGAAGCCAGCGCGTTGAGTGAGAGCAACAAATAACGACCAAATATGGCAATCAGTTGTGATGAGATGGGATGAGATGAGTTCAGTTGAGTTGAGATGAGATGCCAAGTGAGGCAAGTCAGTGAGGCAGGCGATGCGTTTCGATTTATTTATCACCTGTCGTACCGAATTGAAATTGTGCGCCGCCGTGCACGACTTCGCCTCAACTGCCACTGCCAGTGAGACTCCTTCGGCCATTTGTGTTCGGGCACGATCAATTCAATTGGACAAACACATCATGCAACAATTAATGAAACGTGTAGCATAAAGAAGAAGCAGAAGGGCATCGTTGCCAATTGCGTTTCATTATAAATTTTTAGCAATATGAACAAATTATACAATTCTTATTGGAAAATACAACGTTGCCGTTGCCGCTGCCATTGCCGCACCGGCGGACGCTTCATTAAGCGAACGTGAACGCCAAAACTCATTTTAAATTAACTTTTAAGCAAAGCAAAAGCAACGAAAACGAGTTGTGTAAAACCAACAACAACAACGCGGCGAAGGAAAAAAATAACAAAAAAAAAAAGATGAGAAAAAAAAATCTCATCAACATAATTTATACGCTCAAGGCGATAATGAGCTATAATGGAGTACTACGACGATGACGATGACGACGACGACAACGACAACGACGATGAAGACGACTTGGGCTCTTTGGTTACGACATTGAGTCGATGCGATCAGAAAGTCCAGGCTTGGTCAAGTCAACGAACGGCAATGCTCGGCCGGCAGAAGGCATCACTCAAGATTGGCTGAACGCATGGCCCAAGCAGATGAGCAGGCGCGGCAAGGTAAGCCAGGGCCAAGTGTGGCAAGGTGAGGCAGCGGCGCTGCACACTAGTAAAAAGGTTTTAATGCACGGCGGCCATCAACGGCGACTAGAATACAACAAAAACAAAACAACAACAACAAGACAATCGGAAAAAAGTGCTACTAAGTTGAGGCAAACGAAGCGACTGTGAGGCCTTCAGTATGGCTACATGTGTGTGTCTGTGTGTGTGTGTGTGTGTGTGTGTGAGCGAGCAAGTATATACTTTGCATATTTAAAAAAGAGTAGCCTCGAGACGCGAGTTAAGTTAAGTTGACCAAACCAGACAATCAGCCAACCGACCGATCGACCAACCGACCGACCGACTTGGCAGTCAGAAAGGCTGAGCTGTGCTGAGCTCTGAGAACAGCTGAACATGGCAGTTGCCGCCGCCGTCGTCGTCGCGTTGATCACCTAATCAGAAAAGCCTAAAAAACGCGCGCGAGAAGCGAACACAAAATTAAGCAGAAGAAGCAATGAATTGTACATCTTTCATGCCGAAAATGCAATACACTTCTTTTGAAAGAAACACACCTATAAATTATGATGCACCATGAAGAAAATAGCAGAGTCTGTTTGCCTAGAAAGAATTCCCAAACAAATTTGTCGCTAACATTAAAAAGTGCACCATGGCTTAATCGATTCGTCTTAATGAAAATTGTTCCCGAATTCGAGATCGTTCGGCAAGACTTACAGCTGCTTCTTCTTACTACTTTTGTGCACGAAACACATGACAAATGCAATGTACTTTTTCACGCATGTGTGAGGAGCAGAAAAAATATTTCAAGAACAAAAACAAAAAAATCGAGAAAAATAAAAAGAAGATATGTTAAAATTGACCAAGCGTTAAGTCCAAAAAGCGGCAAATGTGGAACTTGTTTGTGTAGTCAAGCAGATTAAGTCAGCGTAAGAAGAAGAAGAAGCAACAAATAACAACAACAACAACAAAAACGATACACAAGGCAAGTCAAAACCGTAGTCGGCAAAAAGCCAAGTTAAGAAAGCTAATTTTGAATTGAGTGAAAAAAAAAAGATCAGAGGAGTTCAAAAAGAACAGTTGAATTTCTGTTTTAAGCGCATTAAGCACCAAAAAGGAATTTCACAAAGGAATTTGTTGCTCCTGAAGAACGTTTTTTTTTTTATTGTATCTTTTTTGGGCATGCAAATTTTTGTGTGGATTTTTGTTTTTATTTTTTTTTTGACAGACTTCTTCTTTGCTGATTGAACAAAGCGCTTCAACTTGTTTTTTTGATGATTTCAAATCGAATAATGACTGCCTGCGTGTCGGTGTGTGTATGTGTGTGAGGGTGAGCGGGGGCAGGTGCACTAATGTTGTGCTTTTAATTTATCGCACAGCAAATGCACTCAGTGTGTTTGTCCGACCAAACGTTTGAAGACCAAATTGAGCTTGAGTTGATCCTGCAATAACTTCAACTTGGACATGGCCTCAACTGACTTGGGGCACGTAGCCATTGCCGCAGCTGATGATCATGATGACGACAATGATGATGATGATGACGGCAGCGGCGGCGCCTTATCATGAACATGTAAACTTACTTATGAAATGAGTCGCAACGCGCGGCGCAGCAAACGAGGATGACACACCTTGAACATTGATTAAAACGCCCTGACATGGTCACCGTTCGAGTCTGAGTCCAAGACCGTGTCCTCGCCGTTGAGTTGTGGAGATATGGTGCTAAATTATGCACAAACTGATATGTTACTTGTACGTTGTTCTTTTATTTGTATTTATATATATATATTTTTTTTTTTTTGGTTTTCGTTGTTGTTGTTTTTTTTGCTTTTGTGGTCATTCGATGCATTCGAATCTCTCTCAGTCTCAGTGCATTGCAGACAAGCAAAAGGAAAGCATCAAGAATTGATTTAAATCGTTGTAATTTGCATATTTTGTGCATTTTACGCGACTTGTCTTATTCTGTAACCAAATGTGTGTTTTTTACTTGGCGGAAGGCGAAGAACGGCAGGGGTGCGAGAGCGGTAAAGTTGTGGCCTTTTAAGCGACTTCGCTACATCATTGTCTCATTTAATGGTTGGCGATTTCGAGTTGCATGAAGTTTGTTGTTGTTGTTGTTGTTGTTGTTCTTTTTTGCTTGACTGCTAAATACTTTGGCATTGGCTTTGGCGCATTTAACTTGCAATTTGTTGTAGCTGTTTTTTTCTTACTTGTTGCCAGATAGACAACAACAACAACAGCAACAACAACAACAAGAGCAACCATGAAGCAAACAACTGCTGCACTTTACTTTAGTCAGAGAGTCATTAGTGCGGCAAATGCGCAGGCATTGCAACTGCAACTCAGGTCGCGACTGCGTCTAAATCTGTGCCCATGCCTCAGCCTCAGCCTCAGTCTGAGCCTCTTCTGTCTATGGCAAGTCTAAGTGAGTCTTTTAGACTTTGAAAACTTTCTTCATGTGGCGCGCTATCTTACCAAGCTCTTAAGGCACCATCACCAGCAACAACAACAACAGCAACAACAACAGCAACATTGAGTTACAGATACATGCGCCTTACATCGATCTCGTGCTGCATTTACGGTTTGTTGCATTAGAGCGCGGCTGAGAGCCATGTGGCAATACAGACTTGGATTGAATTATTCTTGCAGATTGAGTCAAAGACATGAAGCAGTCAGCCAGCTAGACAGACAGACCAACAGACAGACAGACAGACAGACGGACAGACAGGCAGGTGAAACGCTTATGTTACAAATAGCAGGCAAAGAGCTTGATTCGCTTGATGTATGGTTGGCACCGGGAGGGGGAGGGGCGGCGAAGTGTGCATGCTTGTGCCATTGGTGGTGCCATGTATAGACAAAATTGTCGACAAATGGTTTACACAAGCATGAAATTTTTTTATCATGAAGAATTTGTAGTGGAAATGTAACTATTTTAGTGAAAATCGCTCAGCTCAACTGCACTCAGACTCAGGCTCGGCTTGGCTTCGCTGAACGGCACTCAGAGCTCTGCTCAGCTTAGCTCTGGGCTGCGCTGCGCTGCGTTCAGTGGCGCGGTACGCCGATTAAATGATTGAATGCTGCATGCAACAAAATTGCCGCACGAAGCTGTAATAAAGTGAGACAAGTGGCGAGGCGGCTTGGTGGCGTGTGGTGTGCAGCAGACGGACAGACAGACCGACAGAACTTGACAACACCAAACAACAAAACAAAATATTTCAAATAAAATACAAAATGTAAGCGTTGCTTTTTTTGTTGCTCTCGTTGTTGTTGTTGTTGCTGCTTTTGCATGCATTCTATGCTATTTGTGCTCTCGTTGCAATGCGAAAGTGTTGACTCAAGGGTATTGGGCGCGGCAACAATGAAGTTGGCGTGAGTTGAAGTTGTTGCCGCAT
This sequence comes from Phortica magna, assembly GCA_037044515.1. Lineage (NCBI taxonomy): Eukaryota > Metazoa > Arthropoda > Insecta > Diptera > Drosophilidae > Phortica > Phortica magna. Next base: position 90,571 of record JBAMBP010000982.1, on the reverse strand, counting down.
TTTAGTACAATTTTTTTTGGGGGGTTTTTTTTGCTGTGGTTGTTGTTGTTGTATTTGTGCACTACTTAATTCCCATGCTAGTTTAAAAATGCATATTGTTGCACATAAATTCCTATCAATTGGTAATTGAAAACCGCATATTTTACGCTCGAATTTTTTTGCACATTTTTTTTTTAATGATTTTTTTTTAATGATTTTTTTTAATGATTTTTTTTTTTGCCATTTTTAATTTCCGCTTTGACATTTGCCTGCATTATAATTTAATCTTATTAAAATATTTATTTTATTAAAATATGCGCACAATTTGTTAATTCAAATATTTTATTTCATTTTGTCAACTATTTTTTTTTTCCCCCCGTTTGCCCCCGCCAAACTTTTGTTTTTATTGTATACGACTTCTGTATTTAATTGCATTTTGCATGAGAATTAATACATTTTTTATCAGTTGTATTGTTGTTATTGTTGTTATTTGTATGCACGTTATAAAAAAAAGAACGCTTGCAGCTGCTTGCCACAAATGTTGCCTACCACAATGTTGCCCCCCGTTGCCCCCAATAGTGTTGTTGATTTTTTTTATATTTTTTTATTATTTTAAATTTTATTTGCGGTTGTTTGCCGCTGACAAAAAACATGATTTCGCAATTTTAAATAATTGATTGCAATATGCTAATGAAGTGGGGTTAAAAAATGTGCAATACACGTTGCCATGCCGGCCGCTCCACCAACCGTTTGCCCGTGGGGTTGCGACATGACGTGTGCGGTGTGCGATTGTTTGTGTGTGTTGTGTTTGAAATGAGGCATTGAAATTTAAACAATTGATTTAATTGAAGAAATACGTTTTTATTTAAAACATGTTTGAAAAAATCTTTTAACAAGCACAATGACTGCCAAGCAGGTTTCTAGTTACAGATACAAATATATCATTAAAAATGTATCTGCTTAGTATATCTTTGTACAATACATATTATTAAAGTATCTTCTTGTATGCATTGCATATTGCTTGGCACACCCTTTACCGCCGCTTCAGTGCAAACATCTTCAGCGTATATTTGTATAAGGCACGAGCGCGCGTGTTACTCGCACTTTTATACCATTAAATATCGATTAACTGAACAATTTCGTAGATACTCGCATATTAAAAGTGACTTTTGCTACCATTTTTCTGTTTGAGTTGTTGGCCTTAAACGCACGACAGCGTCAGGCAAATGTAAACTCAAATTGCGACGACGACGACGACGACGACGAGTTGTGCTAGACTAGACGGACATGAACTCGGCATGCCTTTAATAATAATTGTAGGCCAACAATAATTAATAACATTTTCAACAATTATATTACAGCAAATAGCACATGAAATAACACATTCATTATGACATAAATACAATTGCATGTATCTATGTATCTACTCGTGTGTGTGTGTGTGCTTGTAGATGAACGCATTAATGTGATAAAAAAACAAACGTGCATGAAGTGAAGTAAAGTAAAGTAAAAGAAATGCACGAATATGACTCAATCCATTAACGTTTTGATAAAAGATCTTTATGACACTCGAAGCGGCAATCATCATCATCATCAACGGCAACAATAACAACAACAACAAACACAATAACAATAACAACAACATATATGACCGGCATTTGGTCAAGAAAGTGTCGACAATGCTGACAAAAGCGACGGCGCGGCGTCAACGCTGAAGGTGAAAAGTAATTGCGTTGTGTGTCGATGATGTTTGCTTAATTACGCATACGTACAGGACGAAGGACAATGCCATTGCGCGCATTAATGAAATTATTAAAGTCATTTTGTGTAAAAAAAAAATGAACACAAAAAAAAAAAGAAACGAAACAAAAGACAATAAAAATTGTAACGCAATGAAATCAAATGTACGAAAAATGAAAGTGTTACACAATTTCCGTTGAAGTTCGCTGGCCAACAGCATGAGCGTTGTTGTTGCTGTTGCTGCATTTTGGTGTGGTAGCGCATTTTACGACCATAAAAAAACACACACACACACAGACAGCAGCGACTCATAGATACAGACAGATAGTTGAACTGATAGACAGCTCGCTTGTAAGCAGCAACCCCAAGCGAAATCCGTAGCCGAAGAACACTTTCATCGCTTTCAAGCGTTGCGCGTTAAAAGAGATTTTCGTTTTTATGTCTTTTTAATAGTTCTCACATATAAAAATGCCAACCCCTTTTGCCTTCAGTTCAGCCGCGCCGCAACATGTACGAGCAACTTATGAAGCTTACATCATAAAGTTTTGCACCTTTGAATTGAATTGAGCGTTTTGTGGTCTTCCTCAGCTGTTGTTGTTGTTGTTGTTGTTGCTTTTAACTGCTTTTTTTTTTGTTGCTTCTCCTTTGGACATTAACGCACAAGGCATTAAAGCCAAAAGGCAAAGAATCTTGCGTGTGTATTTGTTTTTGTTTTTGTTATTTTTCCAGCACATAAAATTGATTTCCTTCATCGTTTGTGCGCTTTGCATTCTTGGCTTTTTTTTTTATTTATTTTTTTTTTTTTATTTTCAGCTTCAAACGAAAACGGAAAAGTTGTCTTTACTTTACGTTTAATTCTATTTGACGATTTTGTTTTCTTTGCTTCTTCTTCTTCTTCACTTTTGTTGGCTGTCATAAATTTTATGTGTTGTGTCGTAAAAGCGAAATAGTTCGATCAGATTTCTTACGTATTGCGGCGTGCTTGCTACTGATTTGCATATGTATCTTTTGCAGCATATGTGTGTGTCTGTGTGTGTGTGTGAAGTAGCAATTAAAGCTGTGGCATGCATTTGAAGTGTGCATGTGCGTGGGACCACCAACGGTTTGACCAACTGTTGTGCTTTATGACTTTTTTTTTTCGCAGTTAATAAGTTTGTTAAAAAAAGCGCCATTTATTTTGCTCACTCCTAAATATTTAGAGATTTTTTTTGAATATTACTTTTCATCATATAATTTGGCTTGTCAAAAGTCTAATTTAATGTCTAATTTTTTCTTTGCCAACATTTAATGACTAATCTAACTAATAAACTCTCAGCGCGCCACTCAGCTCAACTTCAGTTGTGCTATGCTTGCCTACACTTTAACTAAGATGCTGTCAATTGGCAAAAGTCGTAAGGGGAAGGCAACAGCAGCAGCAGCAGAAAAAAGCGTAGGCGGCAAAGGAAAGTGGCAAAGTTTGCTGCTAAGCTGCAAATTAGCGCGTCCTTTTGGGAACGCATTTAATGGCACTTTTTTTGACTTCCTTTTAAATACATAACGGGCAGTAAGCGCCTTTGCCCCCACTAGGCCGACAGCTGCCCCTTTTTTTTTTTGTTTTGTGCTTTTCTGAGCTCATCTCTACGTCGCTATTTGCCACTTGGCAAAATGTCGCTTGATATAAACAAACGACTGACATTTATTTTTATTACACACCTTTTGGTTTTTTTCCTGCCTTCCTTTTTTTTTTTTGACTGACACCTTCAATGCCGCCCCGCCTATACAATGTGTGTGCACCCTCATCAGCAATGCTGTGTCTGTCAGGCCGCCAGTTGTAGATTCTAGTTATTTTAATGCACATTTTGTAGGCAATTTCAAATTAGGCAATGTTTGCCATCTACTTGGCATTTTATATAACCATGATAGTCTCACCAACACACGCACTTTCGCACGATACTTTCACCTTGCGGTAGACAAGACTGTTGTGTGTGTGTGTGTGTGTGTGTGGTGGGAGTGTCAAAAAGCCATTTCGTACTTATAAAAAAGTAATTTTGCCATTTCTTTGCTCAAACAGCCTAAACAGCAACAACAACAACAATAATAATAATAACAAAAACAACAACAACAATGGCAGCAACATAAGGCAAGCCGACTGAGCAGCTTGTGAAGAAGCAAGCGAGCGAACGAGCGATTTTTATATTAGAAGAAATGACTTTATTTATTTCATATTATTTCGTAAAACGAATGAAAGCACGAAAGGACGAAAAAGCGTTTCGCAAAAACTTTTACTTTGCTACTTTGGTACTTTCTTCTTGCTTGCTTTCTTTTTGGCGGCAGTAAATTGGCAAGTTTGTGCTTAGCACATATATACGCCAAGCGCTCATGTAAGGTGTTGGTATGGTGCGATGGTGGTATGGGGCTGGGGTGGCAAAGTTGGGCAAGAGGCGGCCATAAATTTCGGCGCACAAATTAGAAATTATGTTTGCATTTAAATGAAAGTCGAAATGCGAAAAGATGCGACAGCAACCAATGAGATGAGACGTGCGGCAAGAAGCCAACAACAAAAAAACACAAAGCCGAAAAAAAAAAGTGTGTGCGACGACTAATGAAATGTTATTTGCGGTAAAGTAACCGAAACAAGTGAGAAGCAAAAAAATAATAATAATAATAATAAAGATACAAAATAAGAAACAAGAAAGTATAAAAGAAGAAACTCGATTAATATTTAATAAAGTTTTTTGCTGCTTCTTCTTATTGCTGCTTATGTCATGAAACTTCAGTTGGTTGGCAGTGTGCGCTGAGGTGAGGGGGTAGGGGTTGACTATGTGTTATATTTATGTGTAATTTGAATATGCACTAACAAAACCAACACTTTTAGTATTTTTACTACAAGTTATTTATGGCAGGCAAAGTGCAAACGAATTTAATATTAAACTGCTTTATGTGACGCACGACACCATCTTGCATAGGTGTTTATGTTGTTGTTTTGCGTTAATTTTTCAAGAACGCGGAACTTTCCAAACGCAAACTCACTTATTTTGTGCCTTTATTGTATATATGATTTAGCATTACAAACTCACATGCCTTTTGTGAGTTACTTGAGAAAAAAAGCAAGAGGCATAAAGTCACTTTTGGCGCTGGCCCTCATGATGCACCGATTTCATATCAATTTGTGCGCCAATCAGCGCTGAATGGCATTCGAATGAGTTGATGATGATCTGTGCGCGCCTCAATTTCGTACAATTTTCGGTGATTTCATTCAAAATGGGGGAAAAATAAAATAAAACATAAATAAATGAAATGAAATGAAATAAAAATCAGTGGCAAGTTGAAGAATAAAAAAAAAAGTGTCATGGACTGTAATAATTTAAAAGCGGCGACAGCGTTGCTGCCGATTGACCGCGCCCTCACCCGCACCGCACCGCACCCACACAACAGATCATTTTGCGTCTTCTGTAGTAAGCCAAATATATTAAGGAAAGAAAGAAAGTTCAATGAACTTCATGCTTTGCTTTTAAAATATATGAAATTTTTTTCTCGTCTTGCGTCAAATTGAAATAATTGAGTGTTGTTGTGCCTTGTTCGGTCTTTAGTCGATAAAGTCGCATTTTCAGCTCACTTTTTCTTTACCATTTTTTTTTTCTTGTTACATTTAATGTATATTTAATTTTGTACTCTAATTTGCACTTGGCGCTCATTAGACGCCGCCAATGTCAACGTCAAAGTTTCGCCCTATCGTTCACACACACATAGAGAGACACGCACACCCAGTCTGCAGTGTGTTAATGCACTTTGCCGTGCACGGTTGGCAGTACTGCAGCGTTGACTGCTGCCACTGCCTAATGTCGTTTATCATTAAATGTGCAGAGCAGCTCAATATTTTCTACCCTATTCAAATATTTAGATTTTTCTTGTTGACGTAAGATAATTTGCGCTTCCTACTCGTCCTTGTGCGCCTCAACAGTGTACTGGCAACTTGTCTGTCTCTCCGTCTGGTTTCCTTTTTTTACCTTTGCCTCATTTGCTCGTTACAAAATGTCAAAATTTCACCGCCTTCATGTTATGCATTGTGTGTCTTGTTGCAGGTGAGGGGCAGCGGGCGCAGAGTGACGTGCGGCGGCGACCACACACAACCACATAATTTGTCATTGATTGTTTGGTTTACCGCCCACCAACTCACACACACACACATACACACACGCATTTACGCCCAACTATGCTAATGTCTGAGGTGTTACCTGCACAAAAGTATCTAAAATGAGGAAGTCGTGTGTGGCGCGCAAAAGGAAGATAGTAAAAATAGCGCAAGTTGTTAAAAAAAAAGAAACACGGAACTATACAATTTCACTTAATAACGATGTAGGAGTGCACTCAAGTTGTCCTTCAAGTGTTGAGTCAGCGACTTGTAGCAGCGTCAGCGCGGAGGGGCGTTGCGGTAAAGGCATGTTTACTTAAGTAGCATTTTGCCAGCACGGTTACGGCTTTTAGTCTTTGTCGCTTAATTTCGAAAATGTACGTTTTTTTATATATATATTTTGTGGTTTGTTTTTTTTTTTTGTTTGCTGCTTTGTTGAAATTATCTATAATAACATATTAAGTCGAAAATTGAGACAAGCATGCATTAAAATGTATTTAACATGTGAATTTCAATTGGACGCCGAACGGAATGGCAAATAAATCTTTCTGCTCGTCATGTTGTTGTGATACGACATAAATCTAAAACTGCCACAGGTCGTTAGAGGTCGCTACCATTTAATATACATATAATTATAATTACTGATAAATATTTCATGCAAAGACAACGCAACATTTGTAGCTAAACTGAGTTTTGCTTTGAGACCGAGACCGAGTCCAAGTCCGTGTCGAATCGAATCTGATGATGAGCCGCTGCCGCTGTACGACGTCAGCAGCGTTGAATTTGTACGAAGCGTCAGAGCAGAGGCAACGTGACGTGCTAATGACACTTGTCAGGCGAGAGTGCGAATGCGAGACGAGACGAGCGATACGCTTTGCTATCGCACTAGCCCCGCGCTACACCGCACCCACATGACGTTAGTGTCTACAACAACAACAACAAACTTGATGAGTTCAATTTGCCTTTTATTTTTTTCTGTATTTCGTCTGAGAAATGCAATTTTAAACGTTTCAGCGCTACTCAAAGCAACACTGCGTTTGCACTCAGGGTTGCACTGGATTGATTGACTGCACCTGCTGATGTCTCTATTAGCGTATGTGTGCATGTGTCTGGTTTAGAAATAAAGCAAAACAAAAGCAAAGTGAAGAAAACATTTGCCAATGATTTACTTTATTATGTTGACGCTAATCAAATAATCAATTTGTTTTATTTCGATGTCGACGTTTGCTGTTGTTGTTGTTGATGTCGTTGAGTGAAGTCCACAACAACAACAACAGCAACAATTTTATTTATGAATAATAGCGCTAAAATGATGATTGCCCGTTTCGAGAGCTCATGTCGAAGACAAATAGCGACATTAAGTAATTAAAAACGAAGCGAATCTCGTCGGCAATAATAACAATTATAGAAATTATAAAAGCAAAAATGAACAAAAAAATGAATAAAAATTATTAACCAAATAAAAAAAAAAAAAAAAAAAAATACAAAAATTCAACACAAATGGCATTCTTTTTATTGAGTGCGTTTGTATATGTGTGTGTGTGTGTGTCTTTGAAGATAGATGAGCAGCAAAGTCAAATCGCAAAACGGCCACAACAACAACAACAACAACTACAGACATGAAATTGTATAAATATAAATGTGAATATAATGAATAATAAAAGTCAGCAAAGACATGATTTTTTATGTCGATTTTCGGACAAATGAAATACAAGCGCACACGTACACATGCACACGCACACACACACACACAGATACAAAATATTAACAATTTCGAGTTGTGTGTGATTTTCATTTTTTTATGTACAAATGTGTGGAGCGGAATTGTCTATGAAGTCAACAAATGTTGTTGTTGTTAAAGGGCGGCGTTTGCTTTGTTGTTGTTGTTAGCTACAGCTTTTTGTTTTCACAGAGCGTGAAAAATGTCGCGCTTGCATGCAAAGCAGCTGTGAATTGTTCAAAGCGGCTTCAAAGCCTCAACAACAAAATGCTTTGCATAACAAAATGAAGTTGTCGCTCACAACGTGTATAGAAGAAGCAGCACAAGTTAAATTAATAACACTTACATTTGGTAGTGCTTGGGACATGGTATTTTCTTCAATTTATGCAAACATAAACGAAACAATTCGAAAACTCAACAAAATTCATATTGAAATTGACAAAACTTGTAGTAGTAATAATATTTAAGACGCGACTGTAACGCACGTGTCTTCCCGCTCGCACATATGCACGTTAAGTCGCACAAAAAAGCAATTGAAATGAAATTCAATGAGTTGAATGACTCGAATGCTACACAATGCTCATGTAATTTGGCAAATTAAAGTTGCCGAGCGCTCATTTAATGCTTTGTATCTTTTTTGTATGAAACAAAGGCGCAAAAAATATCAAAAATTGTATGCTTAAAAAAATAAAAAAAATTAAATGCACAAACATTTGCGCCTATTTTGTGAATTTCGATACCATTTTGTTATATCTTTTATTTTCTTCTTACAAATTTCTGGCTTTGTTTTATTATATTATTTTTTCACACACACAATGTCAGGACGTATGAAAGGACACCCTTTGTTGGCAGTCAGTCAGGCAGTCTGGCAGTGAAGTGAAGTAAACTGAAGACCTCCCAAAATGCAATAGCAACAACAAGGAAAACTATTTCGTTACTGTTATATTTCTATGCATGCTCAAATGCTTTATTTCCATTTTATTCTATACGATTCTATAGAGCGTTTTTTTTTTTGTTGCTTTCGCTTTGCACGGCTGATTTTTAACTCAAGTTACGCACCCTAATTTTCTACGCTGTCGCCAATCCTGCGGAAATGCGCCGCCGCAGACTAACGAGGGATGTGAACTGTGCAAAATAGCACAGCCGAACACAATAACAACAAGGGTAAAGATACAACAGCAAGAATAAAATAAAAGTAAAAAAAAAATAGAACAACAAAATTATACGCGAAGTGAAAATAAAAATAAAATTTCGAAAATGGTTGTAAAGTCGTTGCCAACTGGTTGATGTTATTATCATTGTTGTTGTTGTTGCTGTTGTTGGTGTTACTGGTTGCCTTATCCTTAGCCTCATCGACACAATCAACGACGTCATCGTCAGCATCAGCCGTGCAACAGCAGCGACTCATCAAGCTCGTCCTTGTTTGGTGTCGCTTGTTTGTCAACTTGAGTGTGCGACATGCGGCATGTGGCGCACTTTTCCAACTCGAATCTGTCACAAAAGTGCGACGACTGCCTTCGATACTGGTGATGATGATGATGAGCGTGTTGTTGTTGTTGCTCGTTGAATTTCATACGAATTTTTTTCCCTTTACGGTTTCATTTTTTTTTTTGGAACTCTCACTTGGAAATTCGATTCGATTTGAGGAAATATGATAATATGAGCGTCGCATCATGAGCAACAGTGAGCTCATAAACTTTGAAGCCCGAAGGGATGAAGATGTATTGCTTTTTCATTCAAATTGACGTAAAATGTTACATAAGCTTTGTGTACATAAGTACTTTTTTTCGCTTTGCTTTGCATTTATGATGTTGGCACATGTACCAACCAACATAAAATGGCAGCGCGCACAGCTGGCTTTGACTTTCGGCAAATGGGTAATGCATATATGGTTAATTAAGACGCACAGCAGTTGATGCAAGATGACAGCAGAACGTTGAGCACGGTTGTAGAAGAAGTGCTCTTGAAAAAAAAATGCTCATGCTTTCGGCCTAATTAAAAAATCATGTGACATGCCGCATGAAAATTGTCACACGCTTTCTTCAATGAGCAGAAGCACAAGCGCAAGAACAACATAAGCGTATCAAAATTGTTTAATTGTGCAGCCAAAGGATAACAAACATATCCTTTTGGCTGCGGTTTGGCTTAGCTCAGTCAACAAACAACAACAGCAACAACAACAACAATAATAATAAATGCAAATAAAACGGAGTGCGGCAAATGAGTTAAAATAATCGCCTTAAGTTGGCACAATGAGCATGTTACATAAGGTCATGTTTTTATTTGTATTTTTTATTTGTAAACTCTTCTTCTTCTTAAATTTTGTGCCGATTTTTCACTCCTTTTTGTTTTTTTTTTTTTTTTTAATTTTTTTTTTTAAGAACGTTGACAGCTTTAAAAGGATTTCAATGCCGCAAACGCTCGTGTGTCTGACGACTGACGTGCAACCCTCATGCATAAGTAACAAAGTAACATTTGTTGTTGTTTCTTTTATTCGCTTCTATTCTAAACTGTAACAATTGCATTGCGGCTCACCAGCGAAAGGATAACACGCATCCTGTCGCACCGCACCGCACCGCAGCTCAACTCATCCCAACTCATGCCAACTCACTTCACTTTTACATGACATCGAAAGTTAATTTACGTCACGAAGCGTTGCGTTTTCAATCAATGTCACAAATCCATTCAACTCGGTCGGACGATCTGTGAGAAGGTCACACCCCGCCATAAAAGACGAGGGCCAAAATTGCTGATAAGTCCTTTGATTAGTTTGCTTACGCAGTAGCGCAAAAAAAATAAAAAGGGGTTGTCGTCGTCTGACTGCGGGCAACGCCTGCTGACGCATACCCCGTCTCTCTCTTACTCTCTTACACTCGCTGGCTGGCTTGCTTGGCTTGTTAAACGGCGTCCTGCTGATTTGTTTATTTTTATTTTGGCTAAAAAATCAAATTGTTCCCGTTTTGATTTGCATTTAAACACGCTTCGTGCAAACAAACAGTCACACAGATACACACACACACAACGCTTGTAGCATATTGTCCGCGTTTGACGCCAAACAAGCCGATGATGATGATGGCTCGTAGTCTGACATTTATCGCCGTTTTTAAGTGCATTTCGTTGATAGTTCTTTTGTCTTGGCATTGCACTCTTTTGGCGTGCGGTTAAAACCCCATAATTTTGGTATTAGTGTAAATAAAATTTTTAATTGAACAAACAATTTTTGATGAGGGTTCTTACGCTGGTACGGCGTTAATTACGGGTTTACTTTTTGGGCATTAAAAGTATCGCTTGCTCTTGCTCACACTCACACACACACGAAGCTAACACGCTTGCTTGCTTGCCTAACTAACTAACAAACTAAATGTCTATGTGTGTGTGTGTGTGTGTATAGTAAGCGTGTCGAAATCGTGTCTGTCCGCATATCTGTAATTAACGCATTAAAGCATCTTCTTGCTACAAACGTGCCTTCATTCCTCCGTCTATCTGTCTGTCTGTCCGTCTGAGCGTTCCTGTAACCTGTAATTATGACATCAAATGCGTAACGCTTTAATTTTTGGCTTTTGGTGCGTCGTCAATTTCACTGGAACTCATTTTGTTGTCATTATCATTCTTGCTGTTGTTGTTGTTGTTGATCTGCATTTAAAAAAAACTATGCCTTGCCAAGCGGCCGCTGATTTCTCATGGCTCGTTGGCGCGCTTTTCTTCAACTTCATGCCACTCGTTGTTCTTTGCTTTGCTTTCCTTTTCTTTTCTTTTATTTTTTCGGTACAAAAATTCCTGTCACAATTGATAAAAATCACATTTTCCATTTGAATAACATTTTACGAATTCGTGCATAAAATTACTACATTTCTTTTGCCGTTGTTGTTGTTGTTGTTGCTGCTGCTGCCATGGCACGAAGGCACAACACATTCTATGAGATACTTTTGCTGCAACGGTATTTCGCTTCCTTTGTCCCTCTGTCTGTCTGTCTGTCTGTCTGTCCGTTTGCCTGGCAAAATGATAACTCGCATACAGCGTCATGACTGGTGGCGCCCTCTTTCTCGTTCTACTGTGCTCTCATCTCATATATGCCTGAGCACACTTTAAATGTAGAAAATATACATTTTCTACGCGTTGGTTTGCCAAATGAATGAAGGCATGAATGAAGAAATGAATGAAATGTGCTCTAAAGGAACTCAACTCAACTCGAGTCGTGGCAAGTCGTGTTGAGGCAAGTCGAGGCAAGTCGCGTCGTCTCCACTCAACTGAACTGAACTAAATTTAAGTGTATTGTGTTGAACTGCTCGCCTTTGCTCAACGTTCCTTTCTTATCGCTGTGGTTACATTTTGTCGCACCGCCTCTTCCCCTGCCCCTTGCCCTTGCCCATCTTATCAACATTTTTGGCATAATGCAAAATTAACGTAAAATTTTCACTTAAATTACTCAACTGTGCATAATTTTTATTGAAGTTCGTTTTTTTTTTTTATTTCTTTCTATTTTTTTTATCAAATTTATTTGTGAATTTCTACATTGACATTTCTAGAGACGCCTTGAAGTCTTGTGTGTTATGCAATTTCATGTATCTAGTATCTTGTTTGTTGCTTCGCTGAGTCGTTCATTCATGCAGTTTGCTTTTTCTTTACATTTATACTTATATATATGTATATAAATCAATTGTTTTAGTAACTAATAAACTTCAACATAAACTCATCATTTTAAGCGTTTTTAGCGAAATTACTTTTGTGCTTCAAAGTGTTTTTTTCTTATTTTGGTATATTTTGTTGTTGTATCTTTTGGCGTATTTTGTTGTTGGCGCGGCTTTTGCTCAAAGTCAAGCCCTTGCACTTGGGCTCAAACCGTATTTTGTTGTTGCCTTTTTACAACTTTGGCTTTTTGTCTATCGAAACTATTTCATTTTCGTTCGATGGCGGCTTAAACTGCATTATCACCACTTAGGCGAGCACAACAACAACAACAACAACAAAGCCAAGTGACTGAGTGAGTTCCCTTTTTTGTTTTTTTTTTTTCAATTTTCATTTGCTTTGTTTTTTGTTTTTGTTTTTTTTTTTGACGCTCATGTTTCATCATAAAAATATTTTTGCCTATCACCGTAAATAATTCACTTCAGCTAAACATAAAATCTTCAAAAAGATGCGCGCATTTAAGGCGAAGCTCAAGCTGAAGTTGTTGTTGTGTTGTTGTTGTTGTCTTGTGTTGTGGCAAGCAAAGTTGAGGCAACGAAGTCGGCTTTGAGTAGTGAACTTGAGCCAAGTCGTTCCAGAAGTGTTAAAAAGTGGGCATTTCAAGTCCTCTAAAGCACAGTGTGTGTGAGTGAGAGGGAGAGAGAGAGAGAGAAAAGAGACGAAATGAAGAAGACTTTAATGCTTGAACGAAGCCGCCGACGTCGTTGCTGCTGATGACGATGACGGCGGTCGACGTCTTGGACGATCGTTGGTCGGCTTCAGTCTCAATTCCTATTAAACACTCTTTGAACACTTGAGTTGATCTACGCGCACTCAAGTTGTTGTTGCTGTTGTTGTCGGCTGATTCAGTTTCGAGTTGTTAGTGTTGAAGTTGAAGTGGCCAAGCTTAATGCATATACACATGTGTTGTTGTTGTGAGAGCTTTGCCAGCGTCAACAACATAATCAAGCAAACATTTTTAAGACGCCGACAAGTCTACCAAAACTTTCTTACACACACACACACACACACACACAAAGTGAGCGTTCTAGAAAATGGTATATCACCTTGACGAAGAAGGCTTTCTATAATGGCTTCTTTCAAAGCTGCCTTTGAAGGCGTCTTGAGAGAAGCATGGCTGGCATTATTTACGGCTGCTACAAAACCCTGCTAAGACCTCTATCAGCACTGATCTGCCATACAGCTTTCTCGGGCAAGAAAGGCCTTCAAAATGCGGCCACACCTATGTAAAAGGCATTCAGGCAGGTAAGACTTAAGCAAGTACTGAAACATGCCTTCTAGAGCGCTTCAATTTCCTACTGGGCTCTTGCCGACTCATATACTTATTTATATATACTTAGTATTAGTTATAATGCACTTACCAGGGTCTGATGTATCTAGGACAGGTGGTTGCTGTGACAATGGGCCTGGCGTACTACCAGCGCCCGGCGATCTAGCATCATCATTCATGGCGCCGCCATACGAAAGCGATGAACTAGGCGGCCGCTGTAAGCAAAACACAAGAACAAAAGATACATTTACATTATTAAGTATTATTATTATTATTATTAAAGTTATTGTTTTACACTTTGAAAAAAAAGGAGAAAAAAATCAAATCAAATTACATGTTAGTGTTGTTTAGTGTTGTTGTTAGTTAGTTAGTATAGTAAAGCAGAGCTTGATATCAAAGCACTTTTGTTGCTGTTGCTGTTGTTGGTTGTATTGTTGTTGTTGTTGTTCTTGTTGTTGTTGACAACACTGTCTGCGAGCTGTCAAAAGTTAGTCGCCAATTGCAATAAGATACCAAAGTAAGCAGAGACGACCTAGACCAATTGCAATTAATATGCAACAAAGCAACTCAACTAAGCCAGACTTGTTACACACACACGCACGCAGACACACACACTCAGCTACATATATATAAATAGAGACAATGACGGCGTTGGAGATGCCAACCTTGTCGAAGAGTTGAGACCAACATGGCGACACTTTGTGGCATATTAAGCGGTAATTGCATATAAATACCAATAAGAAGAGTTCAGACAATTGTCGTCGTCGACTCTGCGGCTCTTCACGTTATTAATTATAGCGACGACAAACGTTTTACAACAAAGCCTGAGCAACAACAAAGCACAACAACAACAAAGCACAACGCCATAAGCAATTTAAATTCAGTTAGATCGGTCAAGTGTCTATACAAACAGATATATTTGTATTGTATCTTTATATGTATAACGTATATATAAATGTATATAGATTTATTCGTTATAGTCGGTTTTTAAAGACATTAATTTTCTGCACGTGCAGTAATTTTTTTTGTCTGCTTCTTCTTCTGGTTTTCGTAACGTTTGCGCATTTATGAATTCCTCAGCGACATGCTCAATTTTCCCCATCAACGATTTGTTTTTTTTTTTCGATTTTTTTTTCGATTTTTTGCCATAAAAATTATTATTTTCCCAAGCTCGTAAAGTGTTCTCGCCAACAACAACAACAACAACAACAGCAAATAACAACAATAAAAAAAAAAACATTAAATTCAAACCAAAAAGCAAAAAAGAAGAAGCAGTAGAAGGAAAAAAAAATATTTATAAATAAATAAATTTCACTTTGTATAAAATTTTGTTTTTGTTTTTCTGATCATTTTTTTTTTGTCTTTTCTTGAATTTCGTATGCAAAATGCATGGCATGTGTTTTTGCTAAATATTTGTTAAATTGCATATTAATAACGCCCGCTGACACATGTGTATGTGTGTGTGTTTGTGTGTGTGTGAACAGCAAAAGAATATGATTGCTTTTTTTGCTGTATTTCGCTTCTAATTGGCATTGGCCTTTGTTGTTGCTGTTGTTGTAGTCACGTTAGTTCAACTTGACAGCGCACAAACAGTTACGAATACGAACGCAAATCATTTTAATAATAATTAGAAAACGTTGTCTGCATTTTTAATAATTGACAATTGGTAAACATTTTGTTCGCATGCATGCGTCCGTGCTTTCGTGCGTGCGTGCGTTACTACGTAGACACGAAAAGGTGTCTTTGAATGGCTCATAAAAACGCGTGTCAAGTTTAGCATTTCTATGCTTAATTAGATGCCAGCAACAACAACAACAACAGCAATAAATGAAGTCGATTATAGCAACATTTACGATTTGATGTGCAACAACAACAAAAACAACAACAACCATCATTAGAAGCAAAAGCGACAACATCATTAAGCGCAGCAACATTAATCGTCAGCAACATGCAAAGTTTTAGCAACATGCATGACAGCAACATGTGCTCAACAGCGCTGTGCGCAACATACGTCATTAGCGACATTTGCCTTAGCAACATGTATGTATGCATGAAGGTGAAAAGTTCTTAACGTTTTTGCACTTCAATTTGATGAGCGCAATTTTATTTCTGTTTCTGTCGGTTTTATTTTTAATTAGCGCACATTTTATGAGCACTTAACAACAATTCTTCATGGCGTCAAACATGCAACATTAATGTTGCTAAACAATGCGTTACGTAATTTTGATTTAAGTTACGTTTGATTGCAAAAATGTACAATTTTTATAGGTTTTTTTTTTTATTTAGCAAAACAGAAATATTTGTGGCATCATTGAAATGGAATTTCACACACACAAAAGTTGTTGTTTTTTTTTTTGTATATTTTTTGCTGCAAGTAATTTGATAGGTTTGTCGGCAACAAACAAGCAACCGAAACACTTCAGCATCAAGTTTAGCCCTGAGCTGTGCTGTGCTGTGCTGTGCTGTGCAACAATATAACAAAAGTCCTGAGCCGCGCTAAGCCGAGCTGAGCCTTTTTTGCACTTGTGCTGAGGACGACAAGTCATGCCTCAACGCAACTTGACCGGCAACGCTTGAAATGCGATCGAATTACACAAAAGCTGCTAAGCTAAGCGTTTGCGTTGCGTTCGGAGGACACACGGGCGTTGGCGTAGGGTGCACAAACGCGTGCTACGCCGGCCAGAAGTGTGAGCTGTTGATGATGATGATGGGCAAAGCGAAGGCGAAGGCGATTTGCTTAATTAGGCCTTTCAATTAACTAAAATGAAGCGATCGAATTGCATTCGAAATGTCTTTCTTTGTTGGCTTTCTTTATGGCATATTTTTTTTTACTCCTTCTTCTTCTTCTTCTTCTACGCTTGGTATTTGTTTTTTGTGTCTTTATGGTAAATTAACATGTAAAATGTTGTTATTTATGGTTGGCAGCACGAGTTGATAAGCTCTTCTTATAGTTGTTGTTATATTATCAGAGAATGTTGCATGTTCTAACGCAATTATGTTCAATATTTAAGTTCCTTTTTGTCTTCTTCTTCTTCTTTTTTTTTGGGGGGGCGTATACAATTAATTGAATAGCAATTTAGGCAAAAGACTTTCGCTAAGATAAATTCTTCAAGTTTGTTATTTGCCCAAAGCGCCAACGGTCTGACCGCCCCCCAACGCACCCACCGCCCACAATACCCCCAATCAACATCAAGTGAAAGCACTTGTTTATTAATGAAGAAGTCTTATACGAAATTTGCACATGTCACGTAATTTTGTGTATTAAAAAGTGAGACAGTCGTCTTCTAGCGCTGCGCATATTTTGGGGGGCAGCGGGAAAACGGCACGTGAGATGTGCGCATTTGTGCCTTTGGGGTGCACTAAAATGATCAAGAAACAATTTCGTTTATTTGGCCGCAGCGCCAAAACGCTGCTTCTTCTTCTTCGTCGTCAGCGTCGTCGTCAGCGTAATTATTTATTTAACAGTTAAACGGTGAGTAAAAACGTTACACACAACTCAACGCTTTGGATTGCTTGGGTTCGAAGCTGAGCTGAGCTGAGTTGAGTTGCCGCTTGTGGGACTTGACTTGTGGCGCATTTTTGGCAATAAGCAAAATGGCGTGCGGCTTACTAAATTTTTGATGAGCTACAAAATGTTTCGCATGCCTTTTGCGGTGGCGTGCATGTGGGCAGGGGGGCATTGGCGGTGTGCTGCCTTACTTAAGTAGCATTAAAAATGTATGCCTTAAGTCGAAGGCATGCCTGCCAAAAGACGATTTGCGGCATGAAGATTGTAAAATGTTGCAAATAAGAATTATGCGAATTTTTTGTGTAGTTTTGTTAAAGTTACAAAAAAAAAAAAAAAAACCCCCAAAGGCAACAATAAAAAAATACAATCAATCAATAAATACGACGACAAAGTTTTTGAAAAAAAAAAAAAAAAAACTTAAAAAAAAGTACGAAACAAAACTCAAGTAGAAGAAGAAAAAGTTTCAAGTGTTGGCGTGCAACAAAGTGTGGGCGGCGGCGGCGGCGTTGTGGCAAGCAAACAAAAAGAAACACTTACTTATATGTGATTAAATGTTGCGCAAATATAACAAACAACAACAACAACAAACAACAACAACAATAACAACAACAACAACGAACAACAAAAACTCAAACGAAGTTAAACAAAAGGCAACAAAAACTTTTCGATTTAAGTAATTACAGCTATGTGGCATAAACTTGTGGCAACTTGACCAACATGTGAGCATGTGAGGAGAGTGTGGCAAGAAGAAGCAGAAAAAAGAAAACTTTGACCATTTAACGTGGCACACTTCATTATGTGGTCAAGTGAAGACTTGAGTGGCATTTTGTTTGAGCGCAGAAGGGGAGAGGAGAGGCGGAGAGATGAGATGAGAGCAGCTTAAAAATTTTCCAAGTAAATGCGCAAAGTCGGCTTAAAACAGCAGCCAACAACAACAGCAACAACAACAGGCATTGTAATTGGCCGCATATGCGCAATGTCCGTCCGTCCGTCGTCCGTCCAACCTTGCCGCCCTCGACTCATGTGCTCAGCCGCCTTGTTGCTTATTAACACACCCACTTTTAAATGGAACAAAGTTGATCTGCGCTGAGATTGTTTGTTTGTCGGTTTGGTTGGATTTTACTGTTCTGTGTTGTTGTTGTTGCTGTTGTTGTTGTTGTTATTTTTGGCTCAGAAGTCAATCTTTGGCAAGTTGTAATATCAAACATGTAATTTTCTCGAGTGCCATGCGCGTCTCTTGTGCCTTAATCACTACAATCAACAGCTCGGCGCGCCACCCCCTCAGCACGCGTGCACAGCCGCGTGAGCCGCGCCCACTTTCATGCTCATGCTCATGTTCATGTACATGTTCATTCATGTACATTTCTCAGTGTTTCTCAAATAACGGAAAAACAATCAAATTATCGAAAATTTCGTTCGTTGCATTTGGGATTTTCGACGCTATTGAGTTGTGCCACGTTAATGAGCGGCTGTTTGCGGCAGGGGGGGGATTGGTGGTGTGGTATACGTGCGTTGTGGGAGTTGTCACAATGCCGTGGGAAGTTCAAGTAGATTCAGTATAGCTGAAGTACATGTTTCTTGCATTCACGTGTCCTTTTGTGTCCTTTGGGTAAATGCGTGTGTGTGTGTGTGTGTGCGACACCCTTGCCTGTGCCTCAATTGCAGCTTGCTGCTAATTTGTTGTTGTTGTTGTTGTGTTATGTTATGATTGTTTTTCTATTTTCCCAAACACCATGAGTGAGAATTCCTAAGTGACGTCGCCTGCCTTCATCATCATCGTCCTTGCCTTCATCGTCGTCCTCGTCGTCGTCGTCGTCGCTGTCACGCGTCGTTCTGTCGCTTGTCGTTGCCTCTATAATTTTCTTAATTGGCTGGCATGCAGGTAAGCCCTAATACAATTGGTCGCTCTCCGTACCCGAACCCGAACCCGATCCCAAATCCCCGTTCCCAAGCTTAGACTCAAAACCAGTCGTTTGTAGCCAAGGCTGCAGGAGTCGTTCTCAACTCAACTTAGCTCAGCTCGAGTCGTGTCTGTTGCTGACAGTTTGCCTTAATGCTTAAGGCATCGTCGGCCGCTCTCATGGCATGGCCTAAGCATGCCTCCGAGCGTGCTCCATGCCACAACATGTGCGCCCGCTCAGTGTCCGCTTTTTGTGGCTAAGGCTTAAAAAGGATTATCATGCGCACATGTATGCCGTTGCCAATGCCTTCACCCATCTGTGTGTGTGTGTTTGTGTGCGTTTGGTTTTCCCTCGCTCGTTGATCGATTGTTAATCAGCTTCAGGCTCATTTCACAATTAAATATCTGTTCTTGTACAAATTAAGCACAAAATTCACTTTGAGCAACTCAACTGAATAGAACTTCGCCATGGCTTCGTCCTTCGTATATTCGAGCCCTTTTGGCTTTGGCAATTTCCCTTCACTTTTTTTTCACTGTTGTTTGTTTGTTGTTTGTTGTTTGTTGTTGTTGTTGGTTGCTGTTTTTGTACAGTTTTTCAGTATTTGTTTTGCGGATTTTTCGACGAGTCTTGTTTTCTATTTCAACAACAGCAACAACAACAACAACAACAATGACGCGTACAACAAAAGTGGACGTGAAACATATTTTCCTCAGCACTTATGCGCTCTTCAAATAACAACCACAAACAACAACAACAACAACACCGACAATGACAACACTTAAGTATCTTTGTTGCCTTTGTTTAGCGCTGCTTGTTTGTATCTGTGTGTGTGTTTGTTTGTGTGTGTGTAATCTTAAGCTTTATTTGTATGTATCTGTGTATCTGTAGCTGTATCTGCGTCTGTGTGTGTTTATCTGTTTTTGTATTTGCACAGAAATTTATCCTTAGAACAAATAATTAAATCCTTTTTACACGCTGCGCTTCATTCTAATGCTTTGCTTATTGCGTTCTATCGCTCATGCCACAACAACAACAACAACTTCAATATCATCTCCAACTCCTTTTGGCTTTCGGTGATATCCTTTTTCATTTTCTTTTATTTCGCCTCGTCTCATGTTATTTATTTTGATGGATTTGTTTTTGTGCTTCTTTTTGCTTCACTTCACTTCACTTTGCCTCACTTTGCTTTGCTTTGCTTTTGTTTGTTTTATTGTTGTTGTTGTTGTTGTTGTTTGCTTTTCTTGCGGTTTTTCACGCTGCTACTGCCACTCTCGCGCCTTGCCCCCCGCTCCACAACATGCTCAACATGGCACTTCAATTCAAACAAAAGCTTTGCTTTTCCTGCTTTTCTTCTTTGGATTCATGTTTTTTTTTTTCTTGTTTGTTGTTTGTTGTTTGCTCCTTTATGCCACCGCCACTGCAACATGCTTAATTAACAATATATGCGACGGCGAAGAGATCCTTTTATGCCACAAACACACAGACAAGCAAAGGCATGACAAGGCAAGGCAAAAGGAGCGTTAGCAATGTCTACACATGGCTTGGCAAGTGGCGGCGCCAACAACAACAGCAACAAGACACACACACACACACATACACATGTCTTCTCTGTGTTTGTTTGTGGCACTCAAGTTGAAGCAGTTAGTTTGCCACCTTTGTGAATTTAATTACGCGCATGGAATTTAATTGTTTTTCAAATTTGTTCAAGTTGTAAATTTTCACTCACACACACACACACACACAGAGCAATTCATGGCATTTGTGTGTGTGTGTTTGAGGGTTGCACTCTTTTTAATTACAGTTGACTTGCTTTATTATTACTGAGTCGCAGCAAAAATTGCAAAAAACAACACACACACACACACACACACACACACACACAGAGAAGGCAAAGCAGCAGCAGCGATGTGAAGAAGCAGCAACAGCAGCAACTTTTCATTACAAATGGCGTACGCCATTTTGCAGTCTTTCTGTCTTTGCCTCATAGCACAACTACGCCTGCCCCTGCCCCTACTTCACCTACTCCTCCTCCCTCGCCTACTCATGCGCCTTTGAAATGAAGTAGAAAAATAAATGAAAGAATACTAATTTCGCACGCAATGAAAAACTGACAATTTAATTGCATTTAATTTATATTTGATTTGTGCAACTTGTCATTTTTACAATACAACAACAACAACAACAACAACAACAATCAGACAAAACAATGTCGTTCATTAAGTATACAAATCGATCGTTTGAAATTGTTTTAAATTTCTTGCCGGCAAAGCACTTCAAATACACACACACACACATACACACATGCACACACACATACATACAGTGACACGTTAATTTCATGTCAACATGACGTTTCTCGTCGCGGCTAACATGACTCTTCTTCGCCTATTACTGATATGCCAATTGAGTGCGTTACGCATACGACGCGTTTTACCAACTTGTGAAATATTAAGCAACAACAACAACAACGAATAACAACAATTACATTTTTTTTAACAACGAAAATTTATAAAAATAAATAAAGTAAAAGAAATCTTTGTACGCCGAACATTATCGTTAAGCAGCAACACAAGTACAAGTCCGTGATTAAATATTTATAAGCTGATAAACAATTGAAGCGTTTTCAAAACTGTTCCTGAGCGTTTTTCATACGTTCGTTGTTTTATTTGTGACTTTATGACTGTTGACGACAACAACAGCTACAACAACAACAACAACAACAAAAACATTGTTGTTGAAGTTGGTTTTCTTTATATATTTTTGGAAATCTTGTGCAAACAAAGAAATTAGTATTTTGATAATAAAAAAATTCAGAAGCTACCTGAAAAATAGATAAGCGTCAAATGGCCACCGTAAAACAACAACTAACAACAACAAAAGGTAAAGAAAAGTAGCGCAATTGGCATTATCAACTTATCATTTGTTTGCTTTTGTTATTATTATGTTAGACAAACAACACATGAGCGCAAAAAGCAAACCAAAGTACACTGAGCGAAATAAGAAAAGACAGCAGGAAGACTGCAGCACAGGAAGTGCAACTAAAAGAAGAAGAAGAAGCAAAAGAGTTTGATGGAAATTTCAGTTTGAAGCACGCAAAGCGTCAACTTGCAATGCAGACAGACGGACAGTTGGACAGACAGATGTTGTTGTTGTTGTGCTGTTTTTTTTGTTATCGCAAACGATCGAAACGTTTGTGCAACTTGTTTGTGCTTCATTGTGGCATGAAGATTAACAACAAATCAACGATAGAGAAAAAGTCAGTCGCTTCTAAACGGATGTATCTTTCTTAAGCTCGAATCTTTGTGCACGGTTGCCCCACACTGCCCCCCTTGCAACACGGGTTGATACAAACGCAAGCGTGTTACATATTTAATTTGCTTTAAATGCGGCGTTGCTATGCAAATAAGATAATCATTCAAATGGCATGTCACACACACACACAAACACACACACACACACACACACAGACAGACAGACAGACAGAGAGCGAGTGCGACTCATACCGACACACATTCCAGACTGGCAAACACATGCCGTTCATTATTGGCAAGTGTTGAGGCACGAAATACTTTTGCGCGTCGCTTGTTGAGGCACGCGGGCGAGCAGGCAGGGCGGCAAGCAAGAAGAAGACTCAAGATTTAAGATTCAAGAGTTAAGTTGGACGACGACGACTCAAGACGAGCGAACTGAACGCTAAGCTGCAAGCAATGGAATCATTTACGAGTACTTTCGGGCGATCTTAACGCGATAGCATGCAAAGCAGATAGTTTGTGTTGTTGTTGTTGTTGCTGTTGTTGTGGCTGAGTTGCAAAATGATCGCGCGCAAAATAAGATTTGCATAAGATTTGTCGTCCGTGGTCGACAATGAAGGAGGTAAGAGTCATGCACAAGAACCATGGAACGGAACTGCAACAACAACAACAACCAGAACACAACAACTGACAGCCAGCCAAATAGAAAGATAGACAAGAGAACAGTTGGACAGACAAACGGACAGTTGGACAGACGCATAGTGATGTGAGAACATGTGAGAACATTAATCGTGTAATTAATTTGATGCATGTGTATGCAAAGTAATTTCATGTAAAGTGTCACACGCCGCTTGCCCCACCCCACCGCACCGTTGCTTCGGAGCCCATTGCAATGTAGCAAAAGATGGCGAGCGGCCGGGGCGGTGCGAAGGCAGGCAACGTCGGCGGCGGCGGTCTGAGCTTATCGCTTGACAAGATTGCTCTATTCTCATGGCATGGCTGTGCGAAAGTGCAGCGTTTCTTAGACACACACACACACACACACACACACACACACATGGACACACAGACAGACAGAACCACTGAGAAAGAAAGAGACAGACTGAGCGAAACATTGAGAAACATATAGAAAAATTAAAATGCAATATTTTGCTAAATAAAATGCAAAATTCCAACAAAAACAAACGTAAGAAATGTCTGAGAAGAAGAGGCAGACAGGGGCTGACATTGAGGTGGCAGAAGAAGACAACGCTGAGCGTGTCAAATAGTCTGTCGAGGCCAAAATGCTTAAGAGATCAGGCGCTGAAAGTTGCATGCCGCAGAGCAACCGCTCATTGCCGCTGCTGTTGTTGTTGTTGTTGTCGCTCATCGACATAGGCAACATGATCATCATGCGATTAAATGTTGTATTTACAATTTTCACTCTTGTTGTTGTTGTTGTTGTTGTGCTTGTCATTGTTGTTGCTGTTGTTGTCGCTTGTTGTTGTCATTGCTCGTCGCATGACTTTTTCACTCATTTGCAAATTACGTGTCCTGTTTGCTGTCGTCTTTTTTGCGCTTAATTTCGATACACACACACACACACACACACACATGCACAGGCACATGCACTGAGAGACATTACTTGGCACAATGTTGCCAAAGATATTAGCCGCGATATGCAGATTTCTTTGCCGGCCACAGCCGCACACAAGTGTCTGCCACAATTCGTGGCACAACGAGATTTTATAGATGTAAAAACGTAAAGAAGAAGAAGCTGAAAAAAAACGTTGCGTCTTTGTGTGTAATCCGTTTTGCAGTTTTGCCGTTTTCGCGCCTCTCGTGACATATTATGGCCAACGATGCCGTTTGTTGCGCCTTGTAACAACGCTGACATGGACAGCAACAACAACAACAACGCCACAACAACAACAACAACAACATGACCACTCTCTATTGACATACAACATTGCGCACGGTCGGCCAACTTATCATGGCCATCTTGTTTTGTGCGCCGATAAGCGTTTGACACTTGAATTTCAAATTGTCCGAAACATGTATGTCCGAAAAGTCGCAACGTTCAACGCTCAAGTGAAATGATTAGTTCAACGAACCAAAAGTTGTGCCAAAAGACACGAAACATTTCAATGTATGCGTCACCTATACGAACAAGATCTATTAATGATGAGAGCAAGGAAGTATTATTGAAAATACTGAAAAATGCAAAAAATCAACATTAAACACGCTTAAGTTGCACGGCTCAACAAAGCACATAAGACAGTCTAAAATGTAATAAATGTAAAAATATATGGTTTTATGTTACAAAGCACGACAAAGCACATGAGTTAGACTAAAATGCAATAAATGCAAAAATACATACGCAAGCGACAAAGCAGCGTATAACACAGTCCAATGCAATAAATATAAAAATGAATGCGCCTATGTTACAAAGCACGACAAAGCACATAAGTTAGACTAACATTTAAATTTCGTATTGAATTTATTTCTTATTTGTAGGAACTTTGAGCCAACTCTTTGTTCTTCCACTGCGTGCCACAGTAGCTCAACAACAAAATGAACTTCTAAGCAAGTAAAAACAGTCGATGAAGAAGGGACAAAATATAAGTAATGTGCATGAGTGAAAGAGAGCGCAAGTTAGAAGAAAAGCCATGTACGCCGCCAAGTCTGCGACGCTTGAAATAATGTCGACGTCATTTTTGTTGGCCAAAAAACTGTTAACTCATGTTGAGCGGCATAAACTAATGGAAATGGAAATGAAAAGCAACCAACAACAACAACAGCAGCAACAACAACAATAAGAGAAAAGTGGCAGCAAAGTGCGACAAAAATCTGTTGTAATTTGAAATTCATAGACTCGACTCATGTACTAAAAAGCGATGCAGAGCAACTGATAAAAGTGCGTTTTGCGGCATAGCAAAAATAGATCAAAGATTCGCGGCGCTCAATCGTTGTTAAACCCGCCACCACCACCCGCTCCAACCAACTCATGCTTAATGTCGACGTCGCCGTTTTCTGTTGTCATTATTATTACAATTTTATTCTTGTTTTTTTTTTTCTGTGTACTTTTGAAAAGTTCGTTCGTTCGTACGTTCGTTGGTTTTATGAAAAGCTGAAATGCTAAAAATGCTGAAATTGCGCTGAATCATGATTTCTGTGTTTGGTGTTTGGTTTGATTCACAGCGCTTCGCTTTTGTCTTAAAAGACTGGGCGGACCGAGCCGAGCTGAGCCGAGCCGAGACGGGCGGTTAAATGCAGCGTGAGTCAAACCTTTGTTATTACACGGCCGCCGTGCCCCTTCGGCCACCCTCAACTGTCGTCGTCGTCGTCGTTGGCCATTAAAGCGCGTCTGAATTTAAGGCTCGAAACAACTCAAAAGTGTTGGGAATCTGTCAAGTCATCGTTGGTCGGGCGCAGCAGACTTCAAGACGGCGAACGCGTTACAACATGACTGCGCACAAGTTATAACAACTAATGGGCCATGGGGTGGGGGGCAAGGGGCAAAGGACGCATTTTGGTTTCGTTTCGTTTTTTTTCGATTTTTTTTTTGGTGAAATGAAAATGTCTGTTTTGTTAATTTTGCCATACAAGCGATTTAACATGAAGTTGGCAAAGTTTTTGGCGAACATATATATATATATTTTTTTAGCAAGTTATTGTTGTTGTTGTTGTGCGCTGCGCTCATTTCCGGCGCATAAAAACAATGCGCGTTTATTTCCGCTTGCCATTTACAACAACAGCAACAAAAAACAACAACTTCACTTTAAGTGCCGAAACACTTTTAAAGCGCAAAAGTGTTAAACATTAAATAAATATCAACAAAAACAACAACAACAACAAAAGATAATCAATTACGCCTTAAAATAGAACATAAAATCAAATGACACTCATTTTGTATGAAAAGAGTTTGGCCTTAAGTCGATGGGCGTGAGAGAGAAGGCAGCGGCGTGAGGTAAAGTGGAAGATAAGTGAAAATATGAAAACACTTTTTGTGCATTATTTGATTATGTCCGTAAAACATTTATCTGTCTGTCTCTCTAACACCGTCCTTGTCTCACTCGCACTCACTCACTCGGTTGAAGCATTAAAACACGCGCGCCTTCAAATTGTATATTCCACTGAGACTCATAAAAATTAGAAAATTTGATTATTATAACAGCTTCACTTCACATTTTGATGCTGACACTCAACAGCTCAGTTCAGCACGCCATGCCGCACCGCGCCTGCCCACAAGCTCCACTTGACTTAACGCATTTTAGATTATTCAGTTTACTCGGCCGTTTGCGCCATTTGCATATTTTGCATTAACAACTCCAAAGCAACTGAAGATGGTCGAAATATTATTTCATTACCCAAACCAATGCGCCCCCCTTGGCCACCTAGTCAATGGTTCTTTGCGCCGTTACCGTTTTAAATGAGTTTATTACTTTGCCATGACTTTTTTCCTTTTGGCATTTGGCAGTCGAGAAAAGCTGAGCAGACAAAAACAAAAAAAGAAGGGTTGTCAGATAACAAAAATTTCCATTACAATTTGCATAAGCATGGGCGGGGGGGGCTAGCGGTGTGAGGCAAATGCGCACTTTCATAGATGCCCTAAATTAGATAATGTCTAAATTGGATTTAAAACACGCACTTTGCGGGTTTCCTCACCAAAATGTAAGCATAGAAGGCTAACAGAAGACACACAAGCACAGACAACAGACAAATTGAAACCGTAACAGAACAGCAGGGTTGCACTGATTTTTGCTTACGCCTTCTGCTGCTGTTGCTGTTGCTGCTTCTTCTACTGTTTATTATTTATGTAAATCGCATGTTAAAAGCATTAAATTGTATTTGAAATTATGAATGACGGACGGACCGAATGTGTGCTTTAATGAGTGAAAGAGAAGTGCATAAAAAGCGTAGAATTTTGCATAATTTAATATTAAATACATGTGTGCTACCCGTGCCCCGCTTAAACACAGCTTTGCTGGGCAATTGTTGTATGTTTGTGCGTGTGTTCGTGCGTTCGTTGGTTGGCACATGTTTAAAAGCGCTCAAAAAGGCGAAAATTCTTGCATTGATTGTGCGACATTTTCCGCATTTTTCAGCGCCGAACGACAACTAAAAACTTAATTACATTAGTTGCAGGTATTTATGGCATGTAACTGCGAGCGGGCGGTCAGACCGAAGGGGGGAATGAGCAATGTGCACAGGAGGAACGAGCAACATGTTGATGGCAATAATGATTTTGACATCAATCGAAATGCGATGCGAGAAAATTATGACAACTTAACTTGCAAGCGACAAACAACAACAACAACAACAAAGCTGCCAATAACTGCAGAAGAAGAAGAAGAGTGTGAGGCGTTGCGTTGCGTTGAAGTGCAACAACAACAACTTTAATAGCCGAGCTGACAGCAACATAATTAAAGCATAAATGCCTCACTTGCATTGTTGTATGGCGAAAAGAGGCACGTCAAGTGTGGCGAGGGGTGGCAAATAAAGACGCTGGTGAGGTGTTGCCACAAACAAGTTGTGTCTTAACTCAATTCAATGCGTCAAGAGTCGCGACAAGTCGACTCGAATCGACTCAAGTCGAGTCTGGAGCTTAAAAAGGCTTTTGGCATGCAATTCCATTTGCAATTAAAAATCAATAAAAATGTGTGATTTTTGTTGCTTTATAGTCGTTGTTGTTGTTGTTGTTGTGGCAGTCGTGATGATGATTGTCGTTGTTGTTGTGTGAAGTCAACTTTTATAACGTTTTGTTGTAATGACTGAATTTGTTATTTTGTTGCTTGTTAAGCATTTTTTTTTTTTTTTTTTTCAATTCAAAAGGCAATTGAATATGATTGCCATGAAGATAAAAGAAATTTAAAGAAAAGTAAAAAATGTAAACTTATCGAAATGATCAAGCGCACAGCATGGCTGCCTGAGCGGAGGGCAGGGCGAAGTTAAACAGACAATGCCGAAAAATGATTTCCACTCAATTTGATGCGGGAAAATGTGTCTCTGAGAATTGCAACCCCGTTTTGCATGAGAAGGTAATCAATCACAAAAACGACCCTCGGATTATGCACGAAAAATTAACACCAAATCGGATTAGCACAGCAGCGATCGTTGAAGGACAAAGCAAGGACGGCGGATGAGCATGAAAAGTTACAAGAATTGAGAGGCGACAACATGCTGTGTGAACAGTTAGGAGCAACTTTGTCGCATAGAAGCATATTGACAAAGTAGGCAGCAATGTGTGCGAGCGAGAGCGAATGAACGAACGAACGAAACAATTAACTTTTCAAGAAACCTTTTTGTATGCGTGTGTGATTGTTTGTGTGCAATAGACGAGTGCAGCGCCGAACAAGGCAAGAAGAGCAACAAAAGCAGAATCGCAAAAAATGCAAACAAAAGCAACAAAAAGAACAAACGCACAAAAAAAATTCGCTCTCAGCAAACGGTACGCATTATGTGCACGTAGTGTGAGAGAGCATGTCGTGAGCGAACGGCGGCGTAGGCAATGCAACAACACAAAGGACAAGCACACACAAGAACAAAAAGTAGGCGGCTCGGCACGGCTTGGTTCGGTTTGGTTCGGCTGAGGCGACCTGGGAAAGCGCAATCGATGCCCCGCGGCGCACTGCAATGACTTGGCTGCGATTTAATTTCATTTCGCTTTTTGTTTTTGCTTTGCTTTGTTAAAAGTTTTTTTTTTCAATTATTATTTACAATTCAATACTTTTGTGTGCTCGTGTGCGTGTGTGTGTGTGTGTCGCAGCTGCACCTGATGCACGCTGACGCTAAACCATTGATCAAAGCGCAGCGCTCAGCGACAGTTGATAAACCAATGACATGTAACAAGCAACAAGTGTGCGGCGATTGATAAGCGTTTTACAAAGCTTCATTCATTCATGCGCTTATGCAACACTCACACACACACACAAATGCAAGCAACACGGATGTGAGCAGTGATACGTAAGAAAGTTAAAGTTCATAATGTCAACACTGACTGACAATAAATGTTCAGTTACACATAACATTTTCTCGTTGTTGCTGTAGTTGTTGTTAGTTTTAAGTGCTCATAAAGTGCAACAATATCGTCCTCACTAATAATAATTAAATATTCGTGCACAACATGCAATTTTCAATGAGACACATGACATGAAACAACAACAACACAAGTAAAGTTAATTAAAATTGAAAAAAAGCAACAAAAAAAAAACGTTTTTTTTTTGATTTTAAGCAAAATTAATTTTGTTATTTGTACCTGTCGTGCTGTCGACTGCGCAGTCGACGTCAGCGTTGCAAAAAGCGTTTGGCATTCATAAATACAAAGTTCAGACAAAGGGGCGGGGGTGATGATCGAACGGACGGGCTAGCGTTGGTGGTGGCGTTCAAAGCTGACGAGCAAAACAGACAAACAGGGAGACAGACAGACGGCATCATTATCATCATCGTGGCAGACATTGCCATTTTTGGCTGAGCGATCGTCAACAACAACAACAACAATAACAATAATAACAACAACAACGAATCTTTCCAGAATCACATATGAGCTGAGACCGCTTGCTGTGTCTGCGTCTTGTCTGAGGCGAGTGTAAATGATATATGCGCAAATGCGCATACAGGGTGCACCAATCGAAGCGAATCAAATCGTATTGAATCGAATTGAATGTCTCACACAAAACAAAAAAAGCAGATGATTGCATTGATAATGTTGTTGTTGTTGCTGCTGTTGCTGCTGACCCAGTATGCGGTTTGGCATGAGCAACATGCCACGCCACGCCATGCCATGCCACTCGAAGCGAGGCAAGTGCAAATGACTTATAAGAATTTAATATTTAACAACACAAATCAATTCAAAAATCGCCAACGAACAAAAGCAACAAGACAGGCAAAAACCCATTTGTATGTGGCGCGGGGGCAAGCTCAGGAGGCAATGGCATAAAGTTTTCATTTCAATTCGCAACGAAACAACACAAAAAACCAACAAAAAAATATATATATATATATATGTATTAATATATATGAGCATGAAGAAGCAGCAGCAGCAGAAAAAAAAAACAACAAACGAACGGCAAAATAATAATTTAAAAAAGACGCGGACAAAGGATGCTGAAGAACGATCCGTCGGTCGGTCGGTCGGTTGAAGGCACCTGGGCTCGCCGAATCATCATGAATTGAAGACGACATTGAACGAGGCTACGGCACATGTTGGTGGTGGTCCGAAGCTGACTTGGCTTTGTCTCCGCTGCCTCGAAGGCGACCAAGACAAGACAGGAGAGGAGGTGAGGTGTGTCTGAGTCTGAGTCCGCTTTGTGGTCAACCTCGCATTCGAGCCACGCAAAAATTATGAAAATCAAAAGTTTGTTAACATATTTTTCGTATTTACTTGATTTGGTTTGTTGTTGTTGTTGTTGTATGATTATTCTTTTTTTTTCTTATACTTTGTCAAGTTTTCGTTTCG
Source organism: Phortica magna (assembly GCA_037044515.1). Taxonomy (NCBI): domain Eukaryota; kingdom Metazoa; phylum Arthropoda; class Insecta; order Diptera; family Drosophilidae; genus Phortica; species Phortica magna. The sequence goes on along the minus strand of JBAMBP010000982.1, from coordinate 59,968 downwards.
TTTCGTTTCGGTTTCATGTTTTTTGTTGCTTGAATTGAATTTTATTTTTATTAATATTAAAAGCAAAGTTCCAAAAAAAAAAAAAAAAAAAAACCGAAGAACGCTTGATATCTTTTGCGGTTGTTGCTGTTGTTGTTGGTGTTGTTGTTGTTGTTGTAACTGCCACAACGAGACACAATCGACAAAAAGCGAGAGCATAATAAAAAGAGATCATATACACATGAAAAGGTGAACACAGCGCGCCAAAAATACCAACAACAACAACAACAAAAATCACAAAAAAAAAAATATCAAAAAATCAGAAAACAAAAATAAGCAAAAGAACAACAAAAAAAAAACAAAAAAACAAAAGCAAAGAAAAATCAACTGAAATAAAATTAAAAACCCAAAAAATTCATCTCCCGCTGTGTTAAAGTGATTTCAACGTCTTCAATGTGAACGTCGCACACACACACACACATACGCACAGCAGCCACAGTTGGAGATGCCGCCATCTATGCCCCGCAACAGCTCAAAGACTTCGCTTGCAATCAGACATGCGTGCAACTGTCGCCGAAATCAACCGACCAACCAACCAACCGTCTGTCTGTCTGTCCATTTGTCTGTCCGTACAATCGATCGAGTCGCATTCGAACTGTTTGGTCTATAAATGTTTGACTACTGTGCCTTTGAGAGAGAGAGATGCCTCAGTCAGACATTTACAGACAATGAATTTGTTGTTAAAAATGTATTAAGCAAAGGAAAATATTTAAATAATTTCACAAAAACAAAAGCACAAACAAGAAGAAGAAGAAGAATAATAAGAAGAAGAACAGTTGAAATAAATATTCATTGAAATTATCAACAGTTTAACCCTCAACCGCACAAATCACAAAACATTGGCGACGTCAAACGTTAATGATTACAACAACAATAGCAACAACATCGTTGACAACAAGCAAATGATCATGGCGCTGATTATGATGATGATAATGAGCAACGACGATAAACGTTGAAAACTGCCAAAAGAACATGATCAGCGACGACGACGGCGGCGGCCATATTGCCAAGTGAATGCGGCTGGCTGTCGTTGCTAAGGGGTTAAGGGGGGCAACACTGCACTCAACACCCATTCAGGCAACGCCACCCAAATTGTTTATAATAAAAGAAATGTAATGAAATGAAATGAAGCAAAGTACAGAAAAAATTGCGATCGATTGCAACACAAACACACACACACACACACACACATGCATACATGTTACATATTGTATATATAGAGAGAGAGCGAGACATAGCAATCTAGAGATCTTGAGCGGCACAAGCAAATGTATTGACTGCAAAAGTATCTCAGCTATAATGGTAAATGTATCTGAGTATCTATTGCAAGTGTGAAGGCGCGTTGAACGAACGAACGAACGCAACAACCGCAATAACCAACAACAACAACAGCAACAACAACAACAAGTCTAAATACTGTAAATAGTTTACAGTTTCTTTTGCTTTTACAATAAATTCTTATTGGATTTTGCTTTAGATTTGTTATTTTCGTTGTTGTTGTTGTTGCTGTTGCTTTTGGCTTCAACGCTCGTGTTAAGCTGCAATGAACGTGATCGTGCATTTAATTTTTGCGCCTGGCGTTTGATGATAGCACAGACGGACGGACGGACAGACAGACGGCCACAACTGTTGCCACACGTCGCCATGGCCAACGACTTGCCTGCCAACAACGCTGAACGGCTCCTGTGTGCAATTCCATACAATACAATTCAATACATGTTTCTTTTGTGCAAATAAATTGCGCGTGGCTTCAATGATGCGAAAGCAATTTCAAGTTGCTCATTGCATTTAAAGAATGCTTAGCAGCGCAGTAATAATTTGTCAAAGCTGTGAAAGTCTTGCATGGCAAATTTGTACATTTCTTTCCATACGAATATATATGTATGAACGAAAAAAGTAATAAATAAATAAATGTATAAATGAAGCAGAAGAAGAAGAAGAAGCGAAACATTTCGATATCGAACGTTACGCTATCAGCCATTTGAGAATTAACGCAAGCGAACGCCTCAGATCTAATGACCTGATTACTTAATTGAACGCCAGACAACAAAAACAAAAACAACAAACAAAAACAAAAAGAAAAAACATTTCGAAAAAAAGAAAAACAAAAACAAAAACATGCGTGAAAGCATGCCATGGCTAAAGCAACAACAACAACAACAAATCGAGCATGTATAAGGAAAATTTTTGTTGCTCAAATAAAAACAACAAAAAAGCACATTTCATTTCCATAAGCAAAAGATAATCAAACTGGAAACAAGTCAAAGAAAGCAGATGCAGTTGCAGTTGGCTTTGAGTGAGAGAGAGAGAGAGAGAGCGAGAGTGTGGCCGCAAAAAAACGCACATTAATGTGAGCGCGTGAAAAGTAAGTGAAGTTGCAGTGAATGTGTCAAAAGGTCATGGCATAAGAAAAGCTTAGAAAACTGCACTGCGAAAAGTAACATTAATGAAACAAAGCAAGAGTGTGCGAAGAAGAAGAAGCGCTTTTTAATAATTTCACCATTTCGTTTCGATTCGATTGAGTACATCAAATTGCAATTTCTCCGCCATTTGAAAGCGTGACAAAGGTCAACTGTGCAACAATTTTCACCAAGACGACAACGACGACGACAACAACAACGACAGTGAAGAGGAGAAGACGCTCAAGACGCTGAGCATGTTTAATGAATGAGTGTGTAAGTGTGTGTGTGTGTGTGAAAGAAAGAAAGAAAGCAAGCGAGGCAAGTCTTCAATGATGTTGTTGATGATGATGAGCTTTGATGAGCGTCGGTTTGTTGTTGTTGTTGGTGTTGTGACAAAGTTACGCGTTTGAGCATTTAAGTGCCAATTAATAACAATTTTTATGAACCGCAGAAATAGTTGACAACACGACAACATCAACATCATCATCATCAGCAGCAACATCAGCAACATCATCATTAGCATCATCATCATCAGGCACAATACATTGTCAACTGCTGAGTTGAATGTCTGTTGTTGTTGCTTTTGCTGGACAGCGGCGCAACATGCAACATTGCATGTGCCAAACAAGACACTTACGCAGCATCAACAACAACAACAACGACGACGACGACAAACTAATTTGAGAGACTCATAATATTGTGAATTTTATGAACAATTATTATATAAGTTTTATTAGACAAAAGTCGCTGAGGTTGAATTTGCAGCCTGAGACTGAAGAAACTCCAACTGAGCCGCAAGCGCAGATTTGACTGCGCCTGAAGACAAGCCGCGACAACATTGAAGCTTAAACTGTTATTTGCGTTGACTTTCAATTTATATTTTTAAGATCTTTAATTAATTTGTGTGTTTTCACAGTGCGCCGAAATGTGCGTTTAACCGTAAATTAATGGCCGTAAAGTGCAAAATCTATGAAGTTCAAATGTTGCCATAAAATGTCAACTCAATCAAAACAATGAAGGAATAAAATCAAAGTTAAAATACATGAATAAAATGATATGTCTTGAATTTACATTTAATTTGCAGAAGGCAACTTAAATTGTATAAAAAGAAGGCTTCGACCAAAAGAACAAAAGATACATTTCGCAAAGGCGCAGAAAGAAGTTATCGCACAAGACATGTTGCTGGCTGAGTGATGACCATGTTGGTGACATTATTGCACGCATTCAAGTCAATGCTTGTCAATGAAATGTGTTCAACAACACAAGCAACGACAACTGCAATCTTATGCAAAAACCAAAAGAGAAACGACTGGAAACAACCCCGAATTGGGCGAATTTGTTACGCTTTGCCAGCGAGAAGAACTTTCGGCAACATTTCAGCGACATTAATATGATTTAATGCTTTAATTAGCAAAGCGGGTGCGGCGTTAATAACCACGATTTGAGCGTTCAGCATGCTGATGAGCCGCAGGACGAAACAACAACGGCCGAAAGTTGACTGAGGGCGTGAAGCGCAAAACTTGAAGCGCAAATACGCACATTAGGCACAACGTAGAGCAGAAAAAGAAGCTCAAAGCGACAAACAACAAAACGGCAAAAGAGCTCGAAAAGTATTCCCAAAATCCCCGAAGCGGATTAGTAGCTGGCAATAAGAGGAGCGGGAGCAGAAGTGGCATGGAGCGACGCATGCAGGAATTTCCACCAGTCAAATGATGTGAATGCTGAATTCAAATGTTGTTGCTGTTGTTGTTGGTGTTGTTGGTGTTGTTGTTGGCGGCGGTGGCGGTGAGCAGGGCAGCGCCGTTGCGTAATTGACGTCAATTTTGTTTTCGCACCGCGCATACCAAAAGCGAAACCAAATCCGGCTAAGGAATGAGAATGAGAAAGCATTGCACGAGAAAAATAATTTGCCAAAAATAGCAACAGCACAAGAGGGCGGGGAATGCCTGCGACGGCAAAGCGCATGAACGTGCCGGTGTTAAGGGCGGGATATTGAAAATTATAATGGAAGGAAGTAAGTGAGTGAATATGATAACAGACATGCGGACAGACTGATTGGCAGACAGACGAACAGACAGACTGAGACCAATAAACGAAATCTACGACGAAAATCCATCGAAGGAGCTCACAACCCCGCATCATATTTCATTTATTAGCTTCAAATCGAGACAAAAAAAAAAATATATATGTGCAGAAATTTACGTTTGTCGACATAAGTGAAAAATATTTGAGGGGCAGGGCGAATTGAATTGAGAAAAAAAAAAAGAAAGAAGAAATTTGTACGATTGCTGGATGTTACTTTATGCGGGCGACAGACACAAATATTCATACATATTTATTATAATGCAAGGCATATGCAAGTCCCAATTGGGAATTGGCTTACACGCATTTCAGCCAACCCCCCACCGCCCATGCCATGAATGTTGGTTGCTTGCTTGCTTTTCTTTTAAGTGCTGTGAAAGTAGCTTAAAGATTTATGCATAGCATACTTTCGTGCGCCAATCAACATGGCAAACGCACGGCGTATGAATAATATTAAAGTGTTGTTGTTGTTGTTGTTGCTTTGCACACACAAAGTGCTCAAAGCACGCAAACCTCAAGTTGAAATTCATTTTCTTTTTGCTTTTGTTTTTTTTTTTTTTTTTAATTACGTCTGCTCAGAGCTTAAACGCTTAAAAGTTGACTTTGTCAGACAAAAAGTTTCGAGGCACTACGCTCATAAAATGCTAATTAAAGTTCTGTCTTATGAACTCTTTTGTTGGCTTCATTTAACTTTTTAAGAGCATCACGTACGCCGTGAAAAAAAGGTTAAAAGGCATTAAAACAGCAACAACAACAACAACAACAATAAAGGCGTGCAAATAATTAAGGCGAAGAAAGTGAAAATTGAATTGAATTTTATTAAAGTGACAAAAGCTTCTGTGCTTAATTTGTTTGTGAAGTTATTTGAAGTCCTTTCAGGCTCAGTAACTTTTTCAATATTCGATTTGTATGTTCACACACACACACACACACATACACATATATATAATAATGCTACGTTGTTCGCTGCACGTGCGCTATTAAATATGCAATAAATTATTTGCCCGTCCATTTTTTCACATTTTTCTCATCTTTTGCGCCAAAAAAAAATAGAAAAAAATGAAACGAACTAACAAGAAATAAAGTTGTTTCCCTTTTTATTTCCGTTTGCTGGCCAATGCGTGCCCCCACACCCACTTAAAGGCAATCTACGCTCTATGCTGTATGAAAATACGCACTAAGCTCCTGCAAATTATAGAAAATCCCAAACAACGCCAAAAAATGCGCACAAATCGCAAATGGATAAAGAGCATTTCCTGTGCCACAGCCGCCTGCGCCACGCCTTGCCCCAAGCGTACACAAGCATAAAAGTATGAGTATGAGTAGCAAGCTAACAGAAAAAAGTTGATGTAAGCAATAAGCAAGGACACATTATCTAATACTCGTCGAGCCATTGAGCCATGGCCAAAAGCAGATACGCTCGAGTGTGAGCAGCGACTGAGTCGCAAAGATACATGCCACACACACACACACATACACATACACACATAGAAGTAGTGTGGGTTAGAAAATAGTGCAGGAAATAAAGCACACAAAAAGGCAATAAAATAAAAGCAAAGCAAAACTTGCTCGGCTCGGCTTCAGCTCAGCTCAGCTTCAGCTTCCGGCCAATGGAAATGCCGACAAACAAGTCGAAAATCTTTTATTCTTTGTTTGTTTGTTTGTGCCTATTTTGGGGCGAAAGATGAACGCGCGCTCGATTGGGACGGTCGGACAGACGGACAGACGTACGGTGAAAGCATAAAAGCTTCTATAATGATCTGCTGTCCGAGGCTATGCGAGGGATAAACGTACACTACACACACACATACTTACAAAGAAGCTGAGGATTTAAGTGCAAGTGATTTATTGAGGCTTTTGTGTGGCCAAATATGAACGACATAGCCAAAGTATGCCATCAACAGCAGAGGCAAAGGCAACGGCAGCAGCCGTCGAACCAAGGAAGACAGAAATTAGCTAATGTAGACATAACTGAACGAAATGAAACTGACTTTGAGTGTGAGTGCATGTGTGTGTGTGTGTGTGTGTGTGTGTTTGATGAATGTCTTTGTGTGTGTATTTATTAAAGCATTTTAAAGTTTTCAGCAAGGACTTGTGTTTATACTTGCGCCTGCCTGCCTGACGTTAATTGCCGCTCATTACGCTTGCATTTCGAGGCTTTGTATGCGTTTAAGGCTTAAACAAGTCACGCTTAAGTCAGCCGAAATGTGTGCATCAATCAAAGCCGAGCGCCCAACAAGCAAAGACCGCACATTAAATATTGAAGAGGCAAGCAAATAAATCAACGAATCGATTCGAAGCCAAATTCAATTAGCTCAACATGCGACTAAGGCAGGCAGGCCATCAGGCAGCCTGGCAAGAAGGCGCAGACCGTCGGTCAGGCATTCATCAAAGTTTACTTTGATATCGAAACCCTTTTGCGAAATGCGGAAATGTGCGCACATGTACATTTTGTTAGTTCGATTGTGGATTAAATTACAATTTACAAGTGGTCAAATGCGCTTAAAGCCTGCCACACACACACACACACACACACACACACACACACACACAGGCACACTAAACCCTTTGACATGGCCTGCTTGCAAGACATATGCCTGAAGAAGGCGCGTCGCGTGTGCGGGTTGCGGTCAAGCCGCGCAAATACTTTTGACCTCAATTGGCAGCAAAGCGCAAAGAGTCAAACAGCAAAAGAGCGAAGAAAGAAAAAAAAAACCATCAAAAGAAATAAAAACATGTTGCCCGGGCAGAGCATGTTCGTTTGATACATAATTGAAAACCACTCAGCGGCGATTTAGTTGAGGCTAATCGAGTCTTAAACCAAACGTAAATTGTCCTTTTGATATTTGAGTCCTGAGGCCAATGGCTAAGCGGCTAACTGACTAAGTGACTAACTGACTAAGTGTGTAAGTGAGTAATTCAAGTCGTTGTTGTTGCGTAATTAAATGTCGCAACAAGCTGCGTCGCTACTTTCAAAGCGATTGAGTACATGAGACATTATTCAAACAGTCATTTAGTCGATCGGTCGGTTGGTCAAGCAACGGTCGGTCTTAGGTAAACTTAGCTATGGCTTCCCTATTGCCAATAAGCTTTTGAACACCTTACGAGGACAATGACGACAATGAGGGTGTAGATGAGGGGGGCAGCGACAAGTGCGCGCATTCATTTGCTTAATAGTTTCGCTCCTCGTGGTGTTTAATTTTAAGCTCTTAAGCCGATTTGCAGCTTAGGCAATGCGTCAAAGATGGTCTCACGTGTGCCAATGTGCTGCAAGTGGGCGTGGCAAGCAATTGCACACATTTTGGCTTGTGCTCATGTTGCAAGGCGTGGCAGTTAATTAGCAGAAAAGAAAGGAAGTTCCGTTATGATTTTTGCTTATATGAAAGCTTGAAAGAATTTCAGAGTTAATAATAAAAAAAAGTAACCAAAAAAAGGCTGAATAAACATCAATGGCATTTTAGTGCTGAGCGCGGCTTAAGCAGAAATTCGATTTCGATTTTCGGTTTGATTTTTGTAGCTTTTTTTTTTTTTAATTTTTTTTTGATATTTTTTTATGGCATAAATTTCCATTGAATTTCTGAGCAGCTAAAACTAAGCAGGGCCTGAAGTGGCTCGCTGTTGTTATTGTTGTTGTTGTCGTTGTGGCAACTGAAGTTGGCCGCAAACATTGTCAACTTGGCTCGCTTGCCTTTGCCGTCGTCAACGACAACTTTGTGGCTCAACGGGGCGGCTTCTGTTTGAACTACACTTGACTTAAGCTCGGCCTGAGTGAATATAAAAATAAAAAACAAAAACAGAAATGTTATAAAACAAAAAAAAAAGAAGAGTCTCAAATCAAATCAAAGCGTACGAAATCGTTAATATTTTCAAGTTGATTGCTCGCCAACGATTTTGAATTTTTCGTTTCTGAGAAAAGCGCTTTGAGTTATTTTGAATATTTTATGGCAAATCAGACACAAATTCGCTTTCAATTTAATTGCAAAGACGATTTCAGCAAACCAAAATACAACAACAACACACACACACACAAATTGTCAATGAAGTTGCGTTTTGTTTTTGTTATTTTTTTCGTTGTATGAAATCACTGGAAAAGTGTTTGGCCAAAATGAGTTTTTGTTACAATTCCACAAGGTATCGCATTCAACGCTTTCGTTGCCTGCCATTGGGCAACAACAATTTTTGGCAAGTGCGAAGCGACAAAAACAACAAAGCCAAAAAAATATATATGAGAAATAAGTAACAAAAAAGCAAAGAATTTTTGCTTTGAAAATAACTGAAAGTTTTGGCTTAAACGCGACTTGCACACAAATTCTCTGACCGTCTGTCTGTCTGTCCATCAGTCCGTCACTCATACGTTGTGTTTGCGGCTTGAATGGCAACGCTTGAAACTGCATTGAAACATTGACAGTGATGACATTTTTGTGGTCAAGGCTGTGTGTTGAATTGACGACAGACAAAGGACGAAACGCATGTCAGCGCACTCGCTCACAGACACACACACTCAATCAATCAGTCAGTCATGCAGTTTGGTTGCTCTGCTTTTCGCTTATTTTGTTTGCTTATTTTGGTGACAGTTTTTGTTGAAAAAATTCCTGCAGACGCGACACTTCATACATAATAAAATCTGCCAAATGAACAGACGGACTGCGAGACAGACAGACGGACAGCAAGTTTGGCCTAAACCGCTACGAATCGAACGATCGATTTGACTCATTTTCATTATGCGTATAAGATCATGATTCAAGTCAAGCTAAACCGAAGGCAAGTCAAGTCAAATCGACTCAAGTCAAGTCAGACCTGCCAAAAGGCGACTTTCATTTGTGTTTTTGCAGCCGCAAACTGCCAAAAAGTTGCGGAATTGCGGCATTTTTAGGGCTTCCTTCAGCCTCACTAACTTGTTGGATTGTTTTTTGGTTTTTTTTTTTTTTTTTGTTATTAATTTCAGCCTTGGACTTGGACTTGGACTTGGACTTGGTGCTGGTGGTGGCTTTGAACGTGGCTCACTGTCGTTCACAAATGAGTGCACAAATTTTGGCTTTTTGGCTGCGTTGCGATCAAATTCGATCGTCTGTGGTTAACAGATTTCTACACGTTCTTTTATTGTCCTCGTTTTTTTGGGTTTTTTGAAACTGCGCAGACTGTATGACGACGACGACGACTGTCGGGCCGGAAAGTCTGGCAAAGTTTGTTGGCTTAACTTTCGGCGGCTCGAGTTGATTCGCACGCGTATTTATTTAATTACAAAGCGTTAACCTTTCGAAATGAAAACCAAAAAAAAAAACAAACAAAAAAAAAACGCACATGGTCAACAAGCAAGCAGAAATAACCTTTGAGCAAAGTAATCAAAAAGAAAAGAAGAAAAAAAAAAGGCTTTAATTGCCGCTAAGCTGGAAAATCAAAGTGGGCGTTCAAACTCAATTACGTCGAAATGCGCCCCGAAGATTTAAATGCCACGCAAATGCATACAAACATGAAGCAACAAAAAAAAACAACATAGAAAAGAACAAAAATTAAATAAATAAGCCCAAAGTCGTTGGATAACAACCAACACGCCCCGAGCAATCACGCAAAATACAAAATTATACAAAGCAAATGAAAACGACCCTAAAAAACATGCCAAGAACAAAAATAAAAAAAAAATACCAGCAACCAAAAAAAAAAAACAAAAATGGTGAAAATTCTTCAATTTGTAATCCCTCAAGTCAATTCAGCCTCGCATGGCATGGCGTGGCGTGGCTTTGGCTTCGAAACCAACAACCAACAACTAACAACAAAAAGAAGTCATTTGAGGTGTTCTCTCATGCTTGGTTGCATGACTTAAACGCGCCAGACGTCGGGGCAGGGCCAAAGTCATAGCATTAAATGAGCATGAATAATATACAAAATCAAAATGGTTCAAAGCCCGGAACGCGCAACGCGCATAACGTGCAACAAAAGACGACAAAGGCGCCGCCGCGTACTTCATTGTAAGATTGCCGTCGACGAGAACGCATGTTAGAACACATGATAGAGCATACATGATAGAGCACATATGTATGTATGTACGATAGTACGCAAAGCTGTTAATGAGCCCGCAGTACTCGTGTTGCAAGCAAGCGTGTCCTTAACAGTTTTCGGCTTAAAAACAAATCCTAATGCAACAAGAGTGCGCATCAGATTTCTCAGCAAATGCGTAATTCGATCAGCGAAATATGAGCATTGCAACGCGCAGCTGGAAAAAACGTATTATTTGCTAACATTTTGCTGTGGAAAATAAGTTTTATAAATATATGTAAAATGCATTAGTTGAGAATACTTTGGTTAGTTAGTTAATTTAAGTTATTAAGATAGTAAGAGACTTAGCCCTACGCAGCAGTTTGAAAGTCACAAAATTTCGGCGTTTAACAACGAAGATAATTGTTGATGCGCCGCAACTGTGGGAAGAAGTATCTGGAAACCATTTGACTGAAAGTTGAAAGTTTGCTTAAATCGAAAACGAAATTTTTGATTTTTTTTTTTGTTATTTACTGCACTTGTTTTTTTTTTTGTATATTGTCAGACATTTAGTAAAGTTGGCTTAGCGTCTAAGAAGTTTCAGAGCTGTACAATTGCTTGGGCATTATTAAAAACTACATTGAGAATTGATTACAATATTATTTTACTTAACATATATTTTTTGTTTAAACAATTCAAGCTAAAAAAATTAGTTGCTGCACTTTGTACGACATTTGAATAATTATTTTGCTTTCAATGAGCAAATTAGTTGTTTTAGAAGCCAAAAAAAAAACATAAAACTTTCCAAATGAAATGAAAATCCGTTAAGAATTTGTATTATTATTTCTGGTTTCCCATCCATTGTTTGCTTGAGCCTTCATCTTTGCCGAGCGTCCTCTTTGTATCCGCTTGTTTTTTAGCCCTCCTCACGTCTTCTGCGCTGCACACCTGTTAAACTGACACCCAAACCCATGCCTGTGCCCCCCGTGCATCGTTAATGCATTGAAAAGATATTGGTTTGCATTATTTTTCAAATATATTCTTCATATATTTATTGGCTAACTCTTTAAACGTTATTCATCTTCAACCTTTCATCGTTCATCCTTTTTATGCAATTTTTTGTATTTTTTTTTTCTTTTAAGTTTTTAATTATAATATTATTATTACTTTTTTTTTTTTGTTTTTTTTTTTAGTTTTAGTATACATACAAATAATTAAAAATATTACATTAAAATGTACTCGTATATTCATCGTATATTCATTTAATATTTATAAGTTGTCGTTTCCGTTCCCTTACACATTTGCACGGCATTTTTTTTTCGTTTATACCTTTTTGATTGCGTTGTTATTACAATTTTGCTAATAACTAAATTTACGTACTTACAATAAAACAATAATTTTAATAATAATAATAATTGTAAAATTTTTTTTCATATTTTTTGCAAAAAACAAAAAAATAAAACAAAAAAGTTTTAGCTTTTGTTTTGTTTTTTTTTAATAAGTAAAATGAGGATTAAGCATTTTTTTATTTTTGCAATTAAAAACTCGCTTTTTTGTTTTATTTTTTCCAACTTTTGCTTCTTCTTTATTAATAACTTTTCATGTGTTTTTTGTTTTTTTTTTTTGTAAAATATCACCTAAAGCAATTTACGTATTTCAGTTTTCAAGTTTTATTTTTTGTTTAATAACTTTTTTTTTGTTTTGTTATTTTTTGCTTTTTTGTTTTTCTTTTTTTATATTAACAAAAATACAACAATAAAAACGTATTTTCAATAATAAAAATTAAAAAAATTAATAATTAAAAAAAATTGTTTTAACAAAGCAAAGCTTGCGAATTGTATACATTTATGCATTTCTTGTTTTATTTTATAATTAATAATTTTTTAAATAGTTTTTTTTTTATTTTTTCTTTTTGCTAACATAAGAAAAATCAAAAATTGGCCGTAAGATTTTTTTTTTACACTAAATATATATTTTTATATATAGATTTTTTTTTTATATTTTAGTTCTTTTTTTTAATAATAATTATTTTTCGAAGACAAAGTACAACAACTATTTTTTTTGTATTTTTTAGTTTGTTTTTTTTTTTTATTATTGGAAAAATAGTACAAAAGCTTTTTTGGGTTCACTCCTAGGCGAGCGCCCTTCACTTAACTCACTTCACGCGCCTTCTGCTTCTTTAACTTTCATTTTTATATATATATTTCGGTCTATTTCTTGCCTGCTGCAACGCTTTACTGTTTCTGCATATATATATATATATATATAGTTATTTTCATATATATATATACATAAAAATGTACGCTTAAGTTTATATGTTTTAGTTTGAAACTGCCCATATAGCTTTACATCGTTGATTTTCGTTTTTGTAGTATTTTATTGTTTATAGGTTTTTGTTTTTTTTTTTTAAGTTAAGTTAGTTAGTTTAATTAATTAATTAAGAATTTAAGTACAAGTTTAAAACCAAAAAAAGGTAGTTTTCTTTTTGGAATTAGTTTAGTATACATTTTACAATACATTCGTAGTAGAAGAATTTTGATAGAGCGTTAGAGAGAGAGAGAGAAAGAGTTAGAAGCATCTATGTTGTTTACATCGTTGTGCGTGATCTATTGTGATCTCTTGTGACCTATGCTGATCCGGTTGTTATCTATTAATCGCCTAACTTTTTACTTCGGTAATTAGGAACATTTTCCAAAACCCCCCACTTTACTTGACCGCACGCAAACTACACAACTGTCTGTCGCTGCTGCTTCTTCAACTTCCCCACGCTGTTTTAATAAACTTTTAATTGCATAATTTGTCTGCTCATTTTGAAAACTTCTTGTAAATGTTAAAAATGAGTTATAGGCCTAAATCGTAGTGTTTTCTTTTTACCGCCACTTGATTTTATATGATTATTTGTAAACTTCTTCATTTAAAATGTAATCGTATATGCGCGTTTTTTATAACTTCTTTTATTTTGTATTATTTTTTAAGTTTTTTTTTTGTGTAAAAATTAACTTTAAGTTTAAAAATAAAAAACATTTTAACTTGTATTCGTATACTTTGCATTTGAACTCAGGTTTTTAGTGTTATTTTCAACTCCTCATTTTGTCCTTCAACTTATTTTTTGTTTTTTTTTTTTTTAATTATTAATTTTAATTATTAATTTTTTTACGTATTTTGCGGCGCAAAGAAAAAAAAAATATAAAGTTTAAAAAATTAATTTTTGGCAAGTGTTTTTTTTTCTACCCTTCCTTCTTTTCTTTTCAGTTGACTTGTTTATTTGCTGTTTCTTTTTGTTTTTGTCTAAAGAGTTAATTTTTACTTAACACATTTTGAAGGACGAAATTTTAGTTTTAGTTTCTTTTTTCTTTTCAGTATGAAAATCGTATACTTTGTTTGCTTTTGTTGTGAAAAATGATTTCTTTTACGTATGTTTTTAGTTTAGCAATGAACAAAAACAAAAAATTAGGAACAAATGAGAACAAAAAAAAATATATATATATTTCTGATAGCGAAGCCTAAAAAGTTGAAATAATTAATATATTTTTAGATTTCTTTTTTTTTCTTCATCTTTTGTTTTGTATATTCACTTAAACTGCCTAATTACTAATTTTATTTTAATAATTATTATGTTAATTATTGTTATCTTTAAATATTAGTTACGTATATAAGTTTCCCTTCGCCACGTTGTGCGTGGACCCGCCTGCTGCTTCTTTATACTTCACTGCTTTCTCAACTTATTCTTCAACTTCAACTTCATCTTCTTTATACTCAACTATAGCTACATAGGTTCTTTACCGTTACTTGTGTTGCTCAAATGTACAATTGTTCTGCTTCTTCTTCGTCAGCCTTCCCTCAAGATTATTCATCATTTAATGCTATTTACGTATATCAACTCAAAACTGTGCGCTTCAGTCATGTTTTCTTCTGCTATTTTGTAACTTTCTATCTTTCTAATGATTTCTTTTGGTTTGAATTTGAATTTGAATTTTGTTGGCATTTGGCTCGCTTAGAAGTCCGCCTCATGCTTGATGCGATAGCTGGCATATGTCTGCTCCAGCGGCGCAAACTGTTGGCCGCCCTCTGCCGTCGACTGTGACTGCGACTGCGACATTGACATTGACATTGGAGATCGAAAGTAGTAAATTGTGAGATGAGACTCAACTCAATTACGTGAAATTTATAAACAATTAAGAGCACCAAACAAAAAAAAAATGTTATATTCAACAAGTCTGTGGCATGTGTGCATGTGTTTATGTCAAAGCGCCTATGCGCATCATCTTCATTCGAAATGCACCAAAAATTTTGCGGCAAACGTACCGTTTCGAAGGCGTGCATGTTCAACGCTGAAAGATATTTACAAGAGTTGCGTTAACATTAACAACGCGCTTCGAAACAGTGCCGGTTTGGCGTTACTAAAGGAACAAGTGCTCCCATGCAATACCTCAAGGTTATATGAAGGACGAAACTTTCGTAAGGTTTCGCCA